>BSBK01007741.1:0-315000 GCA_027943335.1 Chamaecyparis obtusa
AACTGAGTTAATTTATCAATTTATAGCCAAACCATGAACAATTGGTTAACGAAATTTTGCCAGAGTAACACTACAATGCCAAGTAATGATAAAATATAGAAAACAACTACACTAGGGTTTTTGAATACCCAGATCTAATATAAAAAAAGATCTATGAAATAGAAATACAGAAAGCTATTAAAACACAGAAAGATAAACAGATGTGGAACATAGATCTGACAAATAAATCTAAAGCCTACCTCAGATCCAATGCCAGAAACAGATTAAAAATGGAAACCCTTGTAGATCTGAGAACCAAATTCTCTTCAAATTCAAACACAACCTGCAGAACTGAAAGCTAATTTGCAACCAGGTGTCCAATCCAGATGCATAGAGAAATTCAAATCATCAAAACAGCCATAACAATCCACAATTCTCCAAATTGCCAAAAAAAACACAAGCCTTCTCCAAAATTTTCCTTCAAAACCTGTCTCCCCAAAAATGAAAGCAAAATTCCCCTAATAGGAATTCAATTCCAACATCCAAGAAATCACAGAAGACAACTCAACAGATAACTCTGAGTTCAACTCAAATCAGAAAAGTGACTCATAAGACAACTCCTAATTCAACTCAAACTCCAAAATTGAAAGAAATTACAATTAATTAATTAAAATATATTTTAAAATGCACAACTCCACTTTGACTTTCTAAAACTAGTTGTTATCTTTTTGAGAAGAATTCCTTTTTTCAATTTTGCACATGTAATAAATTAATTGATTTATTAAATAAATTAAATAATCAATGCATCACAAATTCATGCAATTAATTATTTAATTACTTAATAATATAAACAAGCATAATTCTAAACATTTACCATTTGAGCACATGTTAATAATTAAAACCAAATTAAATAAATTAAATATTTAATACATCCTAAATCATGCATTAAAATATTTAATTATTTAATTATACATTCAAACATAATTAAATCCAACTTCAATTAAATAATCAATTAATTCCATTTAATCAAATAATTGACTTTGGATAATATTCTAAATTAAACATAGGAAAATAATTAAATCATTAATTTCAACTATAATCCTATCATTAATAATCATATAAATTCACTTGAATAATTCACAAATCAACTGAATCAAACACAATAAAATCAAGCAAACTGAAACCACATGCACAGATTGAAGAACAGGATCCACAAATTCCTGCCAACCAGGTGAATTCAGGTAAGGTAGTCAAACAGAAACTTGTCCAATTATAGGACAATTAGGCTAGGGCTAGGGTTTGGGTCTGTGAATTATCTCCCCTCTTTACCATTGAGACAAATGTTTGTGGGCCCACTCACTCCTGCCAATTCAGGGAAGATGATGCCATGTACTTGCAAACCTATCATTAGAAGACAAAGCATGTACATACAATATATAATAGACAATGATAGGGTACGGTCAGACATGTGGATCTTGACTATGCGAGTAACTACACCGCCGTCCTCTACCACACAAACACATCAAACAGATACAGACACATAATCACCATACACATGCAAGTATGGGGTAAGTACATCGTATTCAATATAAAACATGTAATCTAACATCATGAACCATCATCATCTAATCTACGCATACACTTGGAAAGCATATAATATTAATCCATAATCATCATTAATGAAACAATAATTGATCGCATGGAAAGTGACCTAAAATAATTTGGTCATACAACTGAAACATGAAGCAAACTAAAAAGCAATCCACATGTGAGTACTACAGGTTATTAAATTAATTAGATCAAAGGAGCATGCAAAAGACATCACCATAGCACACAATTGGGGTGATATAATAATGTATCCAGTATCTATAATTTTCAGAATTTATGGATTCAGAGGTACACCTTATGTGCTACCTTATTAGGTCCCCTTGAAGGTTGGGTTAGCAGAGATTTTAAGACAACTTGGTGGGTTACAGAAGGTAGCCTTGACATGAAGAAATAGGGGAAATCTCTTTCTCACTATTACCATTGCCCACCAACTTGTGATCACCAAGGGTGGCTAGGTACATCTAAATAAAGTCTTGCAGCCCTACATGCTAACTACTAATGTATCCAGGTGTCCAAATAATGAAGGTTTTATTAATGGGATGTTTAAAGAAAGAACTAGGTGTGTCTCCATGGAACACTAGTTCAATTTTGCAAAGGATATAATCATAAATGAGTTTAAGCTATAGGAGCAGGAAGTGAAGAAAGAGAAATGGCTGGTCTATAAGAAGACCTTGGACTTTGTCCAAATTTTTGACAATAGTTATAACCCATTAAAGTCTTTCCATCCTTGGGAAAGAAAGATCGAGGCTCTAATGGAGCATTTTGAAGGCATCATGCAAGCCTTGAATGAGAATAAAGATGTCATGATCTAGTTTGATCCAGAGAGGGCAAGAAGGATTTTGAGCTAGCTTGGGTATGCTAAAATTGTTCCTCGAGAGACTTGTTGGAGTATTTTTTAAGACATACTTTTTTATCTTTTCAAACACCAGAAACATTCTTATGTCTACAACAATGTCCAAAAGAGAATTATTTCTTAAGATCACTTTGTGGAAAAAACATGATTGCATACCCTTGCCCTAGGTCATGTTTTTTTTTTGAAAGGGTTTTTATTTAGAAAATACCCTAAGTGTGCCCTAGATCCTTATTTTTTCATGTTAATTTTTGAGCCACTTAAGTTTTCATGTTTGCATGTGGTCTTTTGTCTTTCCTAGTGTTCACTAAATCTCATGATAGATTTTTCAAGTCCTTTTTCATTCAGTGAACAAGCGACAAGCCTTGGATTTCATTTCATTTTCTTCAGTCATGTGTTCTCCAAGTGATTTTGGCAGTTAGTTTTTCTTTCTAGAAATTTAGCGACAATGTTGTCTCATGTTCTCATGATCCTTGATGGTTTTCTCCAAACATCTAGTGACCCAGTGCAATAGTCTTCTCCTATTCGCCTGATTAAATGGTTAAGTTCTACAACATTCAACGATCAAGCGTGGACCATTGATATGTTTCCTGATCAACAGTTGTCTTCATTTCTCATGATTGACTATTTAGTTAATGATGTATACAATGATTCGACGGAGTGGTTATCTCTTATTCTCTTGATTTTAGCGGTCAGTAAAAAAACATTCGGTGATCAAGCGAATTGTGTGTTTGCTTAATCTCTTGGTCCCATTGGTTAAGAGGAAAATGTCTAGCAATTCAGTGACAAGTCTTCAAAAGGATAAGGTTTCTTTAGTCATGTGATCCTGATACTCCATGTTCTCACTACAAGTTATTCAGCTACTTATATAATAACCGTTTCAAAGCTATCCCTATTTGCAATGCATGGGTTTAAGGAATGGCTAAGTTAATTGTTCCTGATGTCTTCCTAGATGTCAACCTTATAATTGAGTTATCTAGGCTTTATGAACCCATATCAAAATAGAAAGAGTGACCAGTCAGCCTTAGTGACTTCAGACAGAGGATCTTTCATGAAATCTTTTGATTTCTATTCATCATCCTCCATAAAGATAGACCTAAAGAAAGAGAAAGAGAAGTATGCAAGTCAGTTAGGACTTGTGAAATCCTAGATGGCCAAGCATTTCCCTTGGACTAGAAAATATGTTTCCCTCTCCCATCACATATGAATGCTCCCAATGAGTATAAAGCCCTCAATTACTACATGAAGTATCTAGCCTATGGGTTATGTAGAGTTTTAGGGATGGATGGAGATGCAGAGATGATGCCAGTAGATATCCTAATGATTATCTTGGACAGTCATAACTCACACGCAAATACAGATTATGATTACATTTAATCTGTAATCAACAAAATTCATGAAGGCTTGGTGATGATTAAATAGGACAAGAAGCCAATAAGGTTCATGCATTATTCCCTCTTAATGCATTTGATTTTATACTTCAATTTTAACAGTTTGGATTTGCATATGCTTAGGCCTAGGATAATGTTTGAGGGACAACCCAATCTAGTGCAGTACTGGTTGAGGTTGTGGAATTATACTTCAAATGAAAATGACTTCTGTGCTTTCAAAAATGGATAGTTTTGCCAATTTTGAGGTTGTTGGGAACCAATGTCACAAGGTGACCAATTAGAGTGTTAAGGCTTCTTAGACCCCAACAATATGTTGATAAATGGAAAGAAGGTCATAATTGGGGTGAATTTTACTTGGGTGAGAATTTTACACCAATCATAGTATATGGATGCCCACAGCCCCCCCACACATACTCCCAAAATATGTGCCTCCAAGAATTGCCCAATTAGAATTCATTTGCAGTTAATATGGACAGACAAAGAGCACTTGGAACCCCATAGGAAAGGGACTTTTAGTTCATGAAAGTTTAGAGTAGGTAACTTCCTTATTGGTAAAAGGGCATTACCCTTAGCTCAGATCATGGTTGAATCATTTTAAGATGATTTCTAGTAATTATAGATATGTCGATCTTGAAAATTTTTATTAGGACTGCCAGAATGACATTAATTCCCAACATTGGTACAATTAGGGAGCATGAGGGGTGTGATGAGCAGGATGTGAAAAATAAATTTATTGGATGAAGATGAGATTGGTAGGAGACTTACCAAATTTCATGACCTTTTAAAGTTAGAGGCCTCAAGTCAGAAAGGCTAAGATTGCATTTGGAGATTTTTTTCCCTGATCTCCCATATCTAAAAAGAATTGATAGAATGATAGAAATGCATGGCACCCTATCTAGCCAATTGGAGGGTCAAATTGAAGAGAAATTGGAGGTGAAAAAAGATTACTCTTCTTCTGACTATGAAGAATACACTGAGGAATCACAAGAAGGTGATAGTCCACCCCAAGTCAATGAAAACCCTATCATGGATATAAGTCAAGATGCACCTGAGGTAAAGGATATCTCTGAGCCTCCATAGAAGAAACATAGACTTGAGGAAGAAGAGCCCTCTAATAGAAAGAAACAAAAGAAAGAATCTCATAGGGTTTCAACCTTAGTGCCTCGTGATAGATCATATCATCACCATTTGAGGAAAACCATCAGAGAAGGAAAGAAGATGGCCACAAAAGAAGAGGTGGAGTTTCCCCTACTTCTTGGTAAGGATGAAAGGGATATATATCAAGATGAACTTCTCAGTGATGATCAGTTCATCAAAAGTGAATAATTTAAGAACTTTCTAATATGGAGGAAGCAATAGGAGATTGCTAAAACATTACCTGAGGGCACTTGTCCTGATAACGAGGTTTTGAAGGCCTTAGTTGCACATGACCCTGAATCAGAGAATATATCTGCTAAAGAGTCTAGGGAGTTAGTCAAATCTAGTGAAATTCTCTTAGTGCCTAGATGGGACTTGACATCAGCTTTTATTATAGATCAGATTAGAAAGAAACCTGAGGGAAGTCTATCCTATGAAACCCATATTGGAGACATGGTCAAAGGAAGTGGGTATGACCCCAAGTCTCAAGCTTTAGAAATGTGGTCCCTTGCACCAAGAACTCAAAAAACCTTCCCTAGTCAGCATAGAGGAGAAAATGGAGGGGAATAAGATCATCTACACTATCCAAAACACCAGTGATCTGGAGGTGTCTAAAGTAGTGACCCATTTTGTACATCTAAATGAAGCAAAGACATCTCAACTGTTGAATAGGTATGCAAAGTTATTTGAAAGTACAATGACCATAGAAAATGATAGAGACAAAGGACTAATGAAGATAAAGGCATTAGAGGATGAGCTTGAAGAAGCAAAAGCTAAACTTGAAGAGGCCTCTAAGGAAGCTCCTCCTCCAGCCCTATAGATTGAAGCTGCAATCCAGTCAGTGGCAGAAATTCCCATTGAGGTAGCATGGGATTCAGAAAATGACAAGATAGAAGTAGCTCTCAAAGTACTCATTGATGTCTTGCAACATAGTTATGAGGAGATTAAAGGGAAAATGGACTCATTCCATAATTCATACTCTATGTTGCAGAAAATAAATGACAACATCAAAGATGCTATGGCTACTTTAGAGTCACTTTTCAATATTTGGTCAAGTAGAGGGGCTTTGTTTGAGAATCTTGAAGTATTGCAACTACATAGAGTAGACATTCTAGAATTAGTTATTGAGGTTGGAACAAAGATAGAAAAAATTGGTGTTGTTTGGGGATTTTTCAAAGGAAAGGAAAACCAAGTGAGTGCCAAAATGGATATGTTTGGCCCAGATTTTAGGAAATACCTCCTTCCAATTTGCAAAGATGATGGTAACATCCTAGGAGTTGAGGGTGGAAATAAAACATGAGTCAACTGGTGACTAGGAAAGAGGCCTTTTTGAATAGTGATGGCTCCTTAGACATAGATAGGTTCAACAATACTTTGGATGACATGTTCAAAACTAAGAATGAATGTACCAGATTTGTTATTGACATCAAGGCAATCATTGACTCAAGGTGGGACAAACATGTTAAAATGTTGCAAAACCTAAAAGAATATGCATGGCCTTCAAAGGAAGAGGTTTCTTCATGGGACAAAAGAACCAAGCCTAAGAAGAAGAAGCCAGTTGTTGTTGACCTAGAAGATATGGATGAAGAGTGAACTACAACATGGCACCTAGTCTTTGAGCACATAAAGGGTAATTATCATAAAGAGGATGTTGTATGTTAGCTAGTATGTGATCATTATTCACAAAACAACTTGCAATAGTTACTTTGAATACCAGCAGACAAAGGTGCCATTTGATGAGTTCACCATGAGAAGAAATAGATTTATCATTCTCTTTATCCCTTTTCTATTATATTTGAAATGTATTTTGTATTCTAGTGCAAGTCACTATCTAAGCCATCCAAAGCTTGTTGCATCCTTCTTTTAAGGATTCCAAGATGGATAGTATATATAGGAGGTCTCATGTTTTGTAAAAGGAGGTGGAAAAAACTTATTGTAATAGAATTTTTTGCATTAGTGTTTGAATTTTGAGAGTCTTAGTCTTTGAATGTACTAATACAGAAGATTTATTAATGAAAATATACTGAAATTTCTTATATATGTTTTTTTCTCTTCATGTATGAATTTTGATTTCTTTGTCTATTAAATCTGCAAGGCATTTTTGATGCATCATCTACAAGGTAGATAGTGGGGTTAAATCTTAAGTTTCTTTCAAGGGAAGGGTAAACCTTGAGTGAGGTCTCTGAGAATTCATAAATTGTAAAAGAATCTGATGACAATATATATAAATGAGAAGATAATTTGTAAGGCATCTTATCTGGATTTTGGGGTTATTTGATTTGAGGGTTTTCTGTAGATGTGTGTTTTAGTTGACTCTGATGCCCAAGGATTTGGTACTGGTCATTGCTTAAGTTACATATTTTTTACCATCGATAAAAATGAATATGATTTATTTTTAATTTTTGTCAAAAGTTATATGTTTATGTATGTATCAAGCCTACAGATAACTATTGTGATTTTTGGAGAATTAAATCTAATAGGTATAGCCACCTGTAGCTGAGAGCTCAAAGTGAAGAAGGATCTAAATCCTTAATAGCTTAGTGCTTATTATTGATAGATGTGTCTATTAGGACTACAAGAGTTAAGTATTAGAGGTTTTCTAGTTAAGTTTTGATCATCTACAGTTTTAGGTACTAACAAAATTGGTGACTCTACTGGGGAACTTAAATATTTCTGTAATAAGCTTGTTACAATTTTCCTGCTATCTATTTATTGTTGTACTTAACGACCAGTTTACAAAATTTATTTCCATAAATTTTGTGGGTGCTGACTCTAAAATTTGTGTTTACCAGTTGCTATTTTAAAATAAAGAAAATTGTGAAAGTATCTTGTCAAATTTATCATGAGTCAACAAAGATACACCAGGTCATACTATAAAGATCACCCAAAAAGTAATATGGGTAATGAGATCCATACACCGAGTAGAAAGCAATTTTCTAAACAAGGTTTTTTCAACCATAGCTCCCCTAGACCATCTAATGAGCATTCTTCAACACCTATCCCAAAAGTGGTTCCTTCTTTTTTTGAAAACCCTGAGTTTCTTGGAAGAATGAATCCTGGCTCGGTTAGTCCTTCTTAGGAAGATGAATTCATAGATATAGGATTTTTTCCTACACATGAAAGTTTAGACCAAATAGGAGAAACCTCTAATGCTGAGACTACTTCTCATGATCCTGAGAAGTTACGGGAAGAAGTTATGGCTTTGAGGAAAAAATAGTGGGAACAATTATTGGAAATTGCAAAGAAAATAAAAGAGTGGGAGAAAGAAACTTATGAGCTACTCATGGAAAGACAAGAACTCATGAGAAAGACCAAGAATAATAAGCTCCAAGAAAAAAATATAAATAAAAAATTTAAGGGTTTGGACAGTGATTTGTTTGGTGATATTGAGGATTTGAGATAACAAGTCAATAGCAATGAGCCTAATCCCAAGAAGGATGAGTTTGAGGGTGAAGGCCCTGTCCTGAGATAGTTGCATCCATCAGAGATCAAAATAAATGAGGATCTCAGAAATAATGTAAAAGATGCATCTAACAAGGGAAAGAAAAAAATGATTGGGATCAACATAAATGAATCCAAGAAGAATAGTGATTTTCCTTGTACTATACCTCGGGCAAACTTAGAGTTAGAAAAGGCTAGAAAGGCCAAGGAAGACTTGGCTATCCAACTAGAAAAATTGGAGTTAGAAGCTATTGCAGATGAAATGAAAAGGAATATTACTTTCTTACATGCAAATATGAATACAGCTTCTAGCAGTTCAGTCCTTGTGATTATTGGGAAAATACCCCAAAGTCAATCACGTGGTCCTATGACAAATTCCCAAGCCTTAAACTCCAAGAAAATGGTCCAAGGACTAGTTCAAAATATCAATCCAACAGTCCCATTGGCTGGTGGACCTACTAGAAATATGTTACATCAAAATACTAGAGGTAGTGGAGTCTAAGCTTCACAAAATTTCCAAAGAAGGCCAGTTCATTTGGACAGATACCAACCATTATTCTTTGATGGTATTCCTGGTCAACTGAATGCAATCTAAAATGAGGTGAGAGACAAAATCCCTAAATTCATAGGAAATAATGTTATCACATGTGAAGAGAATCTCAAGTCTTTTACAAATAAAATAAATGATTATGAAATTGAGAATGAAGATTTTGTGATGAAGCATTTTGTTCAGTCACTAATAGTAGATGCTAGGGACTAGTATAGGGGCTTTCCTGAAAATAGCATTACTTCATGGGATGAATTTGTGAGAAACTTTAAAGAGCAGTATGTTGAACATGTCAATTATAGTTATATGCTTAATGAATTCAATAATATCAAAAAACATCAAAATGAGAGCATGTATGAATTCAATGGTAGATTTCAAAAGGCCATGTACAAATTATTTCAAGTTCTAAGATTAGATGATGAAGTTTGCTTGACCACATATTTCAATGTTTTAGAGGGAAAAATGTCTTACCTCTTGAGAGATAAAAGCCCATGTACTTTGAGAGATGCTTTCAAAGTAGCCATGAATATTGAAAGTAATAGGAAAGCATCTAGTCAGATGTACAAAAGGGATGAAGGGAGATTATGGAAAGAGACTAAACCACATACTGCAAAACCTACCAAAGAGATGATAAAGTTGAGAAGTTGGCAAGTGTTTTCAAGGATCTCTCTACTAGGATTGAAAAGAGTGGAAGAGGTTTGGAGGATAATAGACCACCATATTAGAGGTAGGAAAGATTCCCCAAGTTACATGATTAACCCTATAAAACAAATTGGAAGGATGGGAAGCCTGTCTTTGATACCTATGAGATACAAAAGGGAAGGGATGCCCTAGACCCTTTAAAAAATAATGCAGAACATAATGTAGAAAGTGTTCAGTGGTATGTGACTTGTAATATGCCTCATTCACCATATCAGTGTGTTGTATCCCAAGCCTTAGGAGAAGAACCAGAAGATTTACATGTAGGAGATCATGAAGGATCTAAAAAGCTTGCAGTAAACATGTTTACCACTGAAAAGGTGGAAGAAATTTCATCTTCAGAAGATGAAGAGATTTTGGTTGACATTGATCATAAGAGGAGAAGTCTTCCCTTGGATGAACAACAAGATTTTTCCCATTCTAATCAAGAGGAGTTTGATGATGATATTTGTAGAATGAATGTTGTCAGGCCAGAATTGGAAAATGCTCACTGGAGAAAACCCAGTAAAGAAGAAATCATAACTCTAAATGTGGTTGTAATTTCTCAAGCCAAATCCTCATATAACTTGAGAAATAGAAGTGTAGAATCTGATCAGGGAGTTCCAAGGTCATTATTTGTCAAAGATGACCCTTAAAATAAGGCATCTCCTAAACCAAGTGCTATTACAGGAAATAGTGGTAACAATAATAAAGAGGAGCCCATTCTTATTCAAAATACAAAAGGGAATAAGGAAGTTACCATAGAGAAGGAAAGAAAAAGGGCTGGTAGGGGAAAATACTTGTCTAATCTTTTTGTCGAGCCCCCAACTTTTGACATGAGACATGCTTTGTCTCAAATGATGGTCTCAATGCCTTTGTTGGAGATGTTCAAAATAAAAGAGCATAAGGTAGCTGCCTTGGCATTAATAAATGAATAGGGAGACATTCCTATTGTATCAGAAAAGGGAAAGTCAGTAGAAGGACCTGGGATAGCTAAAGACATTTCTAACTTTTGTGTTTGAAATATTGTGACAAAAGAACCATCTTCCATTGACCCTTTCTATGTTACTCTGATTGTAAATAATTTACTACTTGTATCATCTTAAAATGGAAGCACTTCCATGTTAAGAGTGTTTATCCCTCTGAGTAAGTGGTTTTGGGTCATGTTAAGCACCTTGATTGGTTCTTTTCATGTATTTGGCTTTCTCCCCACTTTCCACTTCTTCCCTGCACTTGATTTCTTCATTCTAGGTGAAATTAGGGTTTGGATCCTGAGGAGACTCCTTAATTTCCCTCTTCCACAGCTCTATTTTCTAGATAGGATTTAGAAATAGGTCCTCCTAGCCTTCATCATAGTAATCATAGAATTTTATCTCTATCCCTAGCATTTTGTCCTGTTCTAATATCATTTCTAGGTTTCTGGGCATCCCCAGGACCTCCTAACCTGGTTTTGACTGAATTTGGGCCCAAGATCAAATTTGAGGTTGATCCTGACTAGGTCAAGATCGAGCTCAAACTTGAATAGGTCAAGATCGAGGTCAAACCTAGCTAGGTCAGGTCCAACCTTGATTTTTACCTCCTCGTTCAAATTTCCAAAATCCTTGATTTCTGAGCATCGGACTTTCAAGATATTTATTTTCCCGCCTTCAGGTTGGCCATTTCAGGTTTCGGGATGGTAAATCCTCTAATTTCATTTAATCTAGGTATATTTTCTAAAGGTTAGGACTTAATTGTGATTTAATTCTCCAAGGTGGCCCCTCTAGAGGATTGTGTCCTAGTTCACTATAAAAGGAGGCCTTCCTCTTTCATTTTCACATCAAGTTTTGTGAGAACATCTCATAGCAATCAAGTTTTCATGCTCAAGCACTCTCAAGCAAGGAGATCAAGCAAGAATCCATTCAAGAAAAGCATCTAAGCATTCAAGTCCTCTTCTCCATCCAAGTTCTCCATTGAAGATCAAGGATTCAAGCATTCAAGCCATTGAAGGGATTTGGTTCAAGCATTCAAGATTCATCATTCAAACCCTAGATCTAGCCATCATGATGGTGTGATCTTCCTTCAAGATCCTTTTTTCATCTTCAAGATCCATTTCATTCTTCCTTCAAGGTGGATTCCAAGCATACAATCATGGAGGTTTGATTTACATTTATTATTTTGTTCAAGCTTTCATATCAATATACTTGTTTATGTTCAAAATACAATTACATATCTATTAGATTACATAGCTTCATTGTTAGATCCTTTTCTACTACTTGCTAGCATTCTTGTTTCAATTTCAATATTAAGGTTGATTCCAAATCGGGGTTTGACCAAGGCAAACCCCTCAAAACAAACAACAAAAAACCTCTTTTTCTTGTAGGTATAGGTGTGGGATTTCAGATCTGAGAGTGAATTTGGATACCCTTTTTGGTGAACTTCTGAGATTTGTGAACAGAATTAGAATCAGACTTCAAATAAAGAATGTAGTATTTAAACTTTTATGAGGGTCAAACCCAACCTGAGCTCATCTTGGAGAAAGATTTATGGGTTTTCTTTGTCTTGGCATTTCCAGTCCGAAACGGGTTGCAGAATTGCCTGAAAGTATACACAGACATCAGAATTTGACATTTTCCAGATCTACCCTAATTTGAGGTTAGTATTTATATTTCAATTACTAAAGACTTCAATTCAACCATAGGGAAACATAGGGTTATTCTCTCTCTCTTCCATATTCTCCTTAGATTGATTTGATTTCATATTAACCTTTTTGGTTGATCAAATTGGATTTCTCCTTTGGGAATTTGGATTTAGGAGTGAATCTCATATTTCCCCCATACACCACACATAAACACATTTCAATAGAGGTGATTCCATTTTTCCTTTATTCATTTTGGTGAACCAGACATACTTACTCTCCTTTATTTTGTGGAATTAGATGCCCTATTGTGTTAGATTTTAGATCCTTTCTTGCATTTAGATTAGATCTAGTTTATGCTCTTGCATTTTAAAATTCAAAAATACAAAAAAATCTATATAATCTATAAAATCTAAAAATATTTCTTTCATTTCATTTTCTATGGATATTGTTAAGATACATTGGTGTGTACTTATGTTTGTTATTACTCTTCTTTTAGCATCTCTTTATAATACCTATGATGTTTATGAGAGTATCATTCACTTCATTATGTTGATGACCCTTCACTTTTCTCTTGCCTATTCTTTTGTGAAGTTGACTGACACTAATCTGCCTACATTTAAAACCTTCATTAAAGATTTATGTGGTAGCCTTATTAATCTTTTCGATTATGTGAAGAATTTGGTAGATGATACACCATCTCTTAATCCTATCAATCCTAATCTTAATCCTATCAACCCTAATCCTAATCCTAATTCGATACCTAATTCTCCATCTGTTCATCCTCACTCTTCTCATACTTATGATGGGATTCAAGCTAAAGTTTAGGATGTGGATGTGCAAGATTTCTTTGATTTACCTTCTCCTTCGATTCATGATGATATTAAAGGAAAGGGTAAAGAAACTTCTTCAAAACCTATTAGCCCACCTTATGCAACCTTTACTCATGAACATGATAAACAATCACCTCCTGTAGAATCTTTACATAATATGTATACTACTGGATATAATGTAGTGACTAAACAAGGTTATAAAGGTTTAGGGCTAGGAGTTAATGAGCATGGTATTAAGTTTCTAGTTCAAATACCCCCTAAACCAGATATGTATGGTGTGGGTTGTTGGAAGTCTCAAGTTAAGGTAGGTGATGCTAAACATCATCCTCCTCTTCACATTCTTCTCCCTACACCTATCTTAGATAACCCTACTACTCGTGAAGAAATTGCTAAGAAGGTATATGTTGAGCTAATGAATTCCAAGAAAGAAATCTTTAGACCTATGCCGATAGATGCTCTATACAAATATAAATGTCCTTTTCATTATAGTAACAAACACTTACTTTCTGATTGTAAACATTTCAAGTTATATGTTAGAGAAAGAGCTGCTTTAGGAATTATATCTCACTCTTGTGCAGTTTTACAATTCCTTCATAATTTTGATATAGGGGATTCCCCTCCTTTAGATATACTGTATATGTTCTTTCCCTCTTGTCTCAAGACTGGGGGCAAGAGGTGTATCTTCATCTAGTCTCCTAGGATCCATTAGGTCTTTTATTAGGGCTTAATTGGTATTCTTTCTCTCCTCTTTTTCTATGGCTTTGCATTATGTTTTTAACAATCCATAGAATCTATATTTTCTTTTCAAGATATCTTTTCTAAGACACTTGTTTTGCAAAGGTATCCCTTGTCTCTATCTCTGGGGGGAAAGCTACCTATTTCTTTCTCTTTGTCTAGGGAACTACTTTCCTTAGCTTAGTGGTATTTGTTTATATTGTAAGATTATTTCAACATATTAATAGATGTTTAGACTATGGATAACCTTTTTACATGAGAAGTTGTTGTCCTAGGTCATCACTTCTTCTCCATGTTGCAAATTATGTTCTTTATAAACTCTCACCCTTGCTTTGGTGTTAGAGTTGTTTCCCTCATTCCTAAGATTCCTCTTCCTCTTGTTTGTAGGGGGCTTGATGAATGAATTTTTGTTCCCACTGTTGAAAAATTATATTTTATTTAAAGCACTCCTCTTTGGTGGTTGTCTTGTTGATAAGATATCTCTTTGAGGATCCTTTTCCATGAGTGACATATCCTTTTCACAATTAGCTATATTCTTGGATGTAGGGGTCAATATCCCTAGCTAAAAATATGATGTACATTGTTGTAAATAGGATATCTCCTTGCATTGTGAAGTAGGTATCCTCTTCCATCTTTGTCCTACACTTGGGGGGCAAGGATGCCATTTCCTTCTATCTTTTTAGGATTCACCTCTTTCCTTGGGTAAGCAGTATCTATCTATGATGTGACATTCAATCATACATGAAAATTTTGGTTTGCATTAAGGATCTATGTCCTTGATCATAACCTATTTTATTGTTTGACATTGGGTTCCCATGGTTGATATATCTCTCACCTTGGAAACTGAACAATGTGCTATCCCTCATAAGGGTTACTTTCTTTTCACTTCTTGCATGATATCTCTTTACATTCTTCCCTTCCATGGCCTCATAGGAGTTGTGACCTTCTTGGCTTGGACCGGGTTTTGTTTGTGGATATTGTCTTGATGCTGAAGAAGGCTTTATCCTTGTTCTTTTCTTTCCTTAACATGTCAAAATAGTATGTTTTTTCCATATTAAGGAGGGGGGCATATATAGGGCCTCCCTTATATTATAGTTTTTATATTTTTACATGCTAAATCTTGGAACGTAATGCACATAAGTTGCTAAACCCTAAAAAGACATGCATTCGTATGCTAAATCTTTCAAAGGTAACACACATAAGTTGCTAAATCCTGAAGGGACATGCATTTCTAGTTTCAAATATGCTAAATCTTGGAAGGTAATGCACATAAGTTGCTAAATCCTGAAAAGACACACATTTATATGCTAAATCTTCCGAGGGTAAAGCACATAAGTTGCTAAATCTTGAGGAGACATGCATTTCATATTCATAGTGATGCAAGAAGGTGGATCTATTGGTATTCCATAAGCCATCAGAAGATGCATTAAAATTGCAAGCACAGTTTATGGGTGAACCTGTTGGGCTCTCCGTCTAGGGCGACTCACGGTAAGGTGGGCATCTTACTGGGTGAGGTAATCACTTTCTCTTTTCTCTCTTTTTTCTTTCATGCTAATAGGATGGGATCATGCAACTATGTTATTTATAGTGTTGCTCTTGTCTTTCTTATGCAAACATTTATGCTTTTATGATAGCTTTCCAAATATGATATTAGTATGAGAAATATTTCTTAGCGAGGTTTCTTATGCTAATTGATTTGGGTTATTTAGTACTAACCCTTGTTCTTTTGGCACCCTTGGGTGTGTATGTTGAGGTAGAATCCTTAGTCTAGGGGCTTGTGTCCTTAGCTAGGTGTTATTTTATCTTGTTGTGAATCTACTTGGATCTCCTCTTTCTTCTCCTTTACCAAGAGTTTACATCGAGTCCATACTCTTGCTAAAGTGGGGGCTTAATGTATCGTCTTAAAATGGAAGCACTTCCATGTTAAGATTATTTATCCCTCTGAGTAAGTGGTTTGGGGTCATGTTAAGTTCCTTGATTGGGTCTTTGCATGTATTTGGCTTTCTCCCCACTTTCCACTTCTTCCTTGCACTTGATTTCTTCATTCTAGGTGAAATTAGGGTTAGGATCCTAAGGATTCTACTTAATTTCCCTCTTCCATGGCTCTATTTTCTAGGTAGGATTTATAAATAAGTCCTCCTAGCCTTCATCATAGTAATCATAGGATTTTATGTCTATCCCTGGCATTCTGTCCTATTCTGATATCATTTCTAGGTTTCTGGGCATCCCCAGGACCTCTTGACCTGGTTCTGACTGAATCTAGGCCCAGGGTCAAATTTGAGGTTGATCCTAACTAGGTCTAGATCAAACTTGAACCTGACTAGGTCAAGATAAAGGTCAAACTTGACTAGATCAGGTCCAACCTCAATTTTTCCCCCCTCATTCAAATTTATAGAATCATTGATTTACAGGCATCGAACTTTCGAGATATTTATTTTCCCACCTCCGGGTTGGCCATTTTGGGTTTTAGGATGGTAAATCCTCTAATTTCATTTAATATAGGTATATTTTCTAAAGGTTAGGACCTAATTTTTATTTAAGTCTCCAAGGTGGCCTCTCTAGAGGATTGTGTCCTAGTTCACTATAAAAGGAGGCCTTCCTCTCTCATTTTCACATCAATTTTTCATGCTCAAACACTCTCAAGAAAGGTGATCAAGAAAGCATCCATTCAAGTCCTCTTCTCCATCCAAGTTCTCCATTGAAGATCAAGGATTCAAGCATTCAATCCATTGAAGGGATTTGGTTCAAGCATTCAAGATTCATCATTCAAACCCTAGATCTAGCCATCATGATGGGGTGATATTCCTTCAAGATCCTTTGTTCATCTTCAAGATCCATTTCATTCTTCCTTCAAGGTGGATTCCAAGCATACAATCATGGAGGTTTGATTTACATTTATTTTTTTATTCAATCTTTCATATCAATATACTTGTTTACATTCAAAATACAATTACATATCTATTGAATTGCATAGCTTCATTGTTAGATCCTTTTCTACTACTTGCTAGCATTCTTGTTTCAATTTCAATATTAAGGTTGATTCCAAACCGAGGTTTGACCAAGGCAAATCCCTCAAAAAAACAACCAAAACCCTCTTTTTCTTGTAGGTACAAGTGTGGGATTTCAGATCTGAGAGAAAATTTGGATACCCTTTTTAGTGAACTTCCAAGATTTGTGAACAGAATCAGAATTAGACTTCAAATAAAGAATGTAGTATTTGACCTTTTATGAGGGTCAAACCCAACCTGAGCTCATCTTGGAGAAAGATTTATGGGTTTTCTCTATCTCAGCATTTCCAGTATGGAACAGGTTTCAAAATTGCCTGAAAGTATACATAGACATCAGAATTTGACATTTTCCAGATCTACCCTATTTTGAGGTTAGTATTTATATTTTAATTACTAAAGACTTCAATTCAACCATAGGGAAACATAGGGTTATTCTCTCTCTCTTCCATATTCTCCTTAGATTGATTCGATTGTGTATTAACCTTTTAGGTTGATCAAATTGGATTTCTCCTTTGGGAATTTGGATTTAGGAGTGAATCTCATATTTCCCCCATACAACACGCACAAACACATTTCAATAAAGGTGATTCCATTTTTCTTCTATTCACTACTAAAAAATTACATGATAGATTCTGGTGTTGTAGATACTGTGATGCCATACCATGTCATGAAAGAGCTGGGATTGCAAGTTGATACATCTAATGGAAGATGTTATGCCATGGATAATAGAGTAGTTCCTATGGTAGGGACATTGGTTGGGATAGAGGTAAAAATTGCTGCATTTCTTGAAGCTACTTATAGGATGGATGTAGTTGTAGTTGACACCAAGCCTCATTATGGTATGCTACTATCAAGACAATGGGGAGCAACAGTGGGAGGAAAGTTGCAATTAGACATGTCATATGCTACCATACCTATAAATGAAACTGAGGTAGAGTTGTACATAGAGCCTCATTCCTCAGTCATGATTGAAATGGTAGCACCTGAAGATCTAAATTTCTATGTTAACATTGACATGGAAAACTTCATGGTTGAGGAAATTGTGCCACAACTGAAAAATACAGATCCAATTGTTGATGAGCTGCTATTACAGCAAGATGGACTATGGAAACTATACTTTGATGGAGGATGCTCTAAAGAAGGCTCAAAAGCTAGTGTTTTACTAATATTCCCATTAGGTATTAATTTCAAATATTCCTTCCTATTGACCTTCCACTGCACTAACAATACTACTGAGTATGAAGCTTTGATATTGGGATTAGATATTGCAACAAAGCATGGTATAAAATGTTTGAAATTTTATGAAGATTCCCAATTAATCATTGCTCAGATTAGATCACAGTATGCTACTAAGGATGATAGACTTAAATTATATAGATATGTTGTCTAGTATAGAATAGAATATTTTGATGCTTTCAATCTTCTCTAGGTAGAAAGATCAAAAAACATCATGGAAAATTTTCTTGCAAATGTTGCATTTAAAAACAATGATGCTACTCTTACTGGTGTGTCAAAGTTAGAAATAAAAAGTAGACCTGTTGTGCTTGATAATATCTATAATTGGAAAGTTTTTGAGGATGATAATGATATCCTTAGGTTCATTCAAGTTTTGGATCAATATGATGGACAACAAATTAATTTCAATGCCTATCAAGAAGTTGTTGATGGAAAGGATTGTATCATGGGAAACCAAATTGTTCAGCTAGCTTCCAACCATATTCCTAAGGGATTAGCTTAACTAGAAGGCATGTTCAAAATAAATGACAATTACATGTCACAGAAGTCCAATACCAAGGTTGATGATCTAGAAGAAGTAAACCTAGGATAAAAAACATCCCCTTAGCTAATATATATTGGAAAGGGACTAAGTAGGGAGATAAGAGATAATCTAATAAGATTATTGAAGAGGTAAAAACATGTATTTTTCGTGGTCCTATGATGATCTCAAAGCATATAGGGTAGACCTCTATTCCAACATGAAATCCCTCTTAAAGAAGATGCCAAGCCATTTAGGCAAAAACAAAGGCCTATCAGTCCCTTGCTAGCTACTAAAATGCAAATAAAGTTGACAAAATTAAGGGATGCAGATATTATTGAGCCTATAGGTTATTCATCTTTGGTCTCTAGCCTAGTACCAGTCAGGAAGAAGAATGGTGACATAAGGTTGTGTGTAGATTTCAGGAATTTGAATATTGCTTCATTAAAGGATGACTATGGATTGCCTAATATGGAGGCTATGCTTCATAAGGTGACTCATTGTGAGTTATTATCCATGATGGATGGTTTCTTAGGATATAACTAGGTGCTAGTTAAAGAATCAAAACAATTCAAGAAAACATTCACTACTCCTTGGAGAACCTATGTATATGTCCAAATACCTTTCGGTTTAAAGAATGTTGGAGAAAATTTTCAAAGGGAAATGGATGTGACCTTTAAAGATCTAATTGATGTCATCATGGTAGTATAATAGGATTATTTGACATCCTATTCTAAGATGGCCGATGATCATTGCAACCATCTAGAAAAGGTCCTAGTCAAAGCTTTGGAGTTTGACATATCTTTAAATCCTAAGAAATTTCATTTTGCTGCTACTGAAGGGAATCTATTAGGGCATATAGTATCCAAAGAAGGAGTAAGGATTGATCCTAAAAGATTTGAAGACATTAAAAGGGTTCCTGCTCCCAAAAACCTCAAAGGTGTGTAGTCTTTCCTTGGATAAATTAATTTTGTTTGAAGATTTATTGCTAACTTTGCAGATTTGGTCAAGCCTATAGTTAATCTTCTAAACAAGGATGTGAAATTTGAGTGGAGCTAAGAAGCACATGAGGCTTTTGACAAAATTAAGCAAACAATCCAAGAAGCACCAATCTTGGTATCCCGTGATTACTCCAAGCCTTTTTCATTATTTTCTTTTGCATCTTTTCACACCATTGCAACAATGTTGCTACAAAAGGATGGGGAAGGTTTTGAACATCCCATTTCTTTCTTTATCAAATTATTGTAGTCAACTAAGCTAAACTATGAGCTGATGGAAAAGCGGTCCTATGCATTGGTAAAGACAGTCAAGGAATTCAGACCTTATTTGGTTTGTGCTAAGGTAAATGCATATGTTCCTCATGCTACAGTAAAAGATATACTAGTCCAAAGTGAGGTCACATGTAAAATATGCAAGTGGATTAATAGAATCTAAGAGTTTGATTTAGAGCTTCACATTACTAAACTTGTTAGAGGTCTAGGACTTGCAAAACTAATGACAGAAGAAAATATGGACCCAATTCAAGTAAATAGTGTTTCCATGAATGAAGGAATTGTCACTAGCATTGAAATGTAGCCATGGTATACTAATATTGTGTTTTTTCTCAAACATGCCAGTTGCCCAAAAGGCCTAAATGAAAATCAAAGGAGAAGCCTTAAATTGCAGGCCCAAAGGTATATATTGTTACAAGGCGACCTATAATGGAAGGATAATGATGGGATATTGCTCTTATGCTTAGACAAAGGGAAATCTAAGAAAGTCTTACAAGAAATGAATTTTGGACTATGTGGAGGACATCATTCTACTAGAGCAACAACACACAAAATTATAAGGGCTGGTTACTATTGGCCTATCTTATTTAAAGATACCCATGCATTTCTCAGAAAATGTGAACCATGCCAGAGATTCTCAAACAAGCTAAAGTTTTCAAGAGCATTGATGCTAAACCCTGTGGTTACAAAGGCTCCTTTCTCCATGTGGGGTATTGAGTTTATTGGGTAATTTTATGAGAAATCTAGTGGGGAACATAGTTGGATACTTGTTGCAACTGATTATTTCATTAAATGGATTGAATCAATCCCCACAAAGAAATCTACAAGCACATTGGTGATTGAATTCTTGATGAAAAATGTAGTGACAAAGTTTGGTGTTCCCATTAAACTAGTAATGGATAATGCTATGTGTTTTAGGTCAGAAGAATTCACTGATTTCTGTTAAAAAATGGGCATTATTCTTTCATATTCATCCCCATATCACCCACGGGTTAATAGACAAGCAGAATCAAGCAATAAGATCATTCTGTAAATTTTGAATAAAACACTACAAAATAACAAAAGGACCTGGCATGAAAAATTAAAATTAGCATTATGGGTAGATAGAATTACAGAAAAAAGAGCTACAGGTAAGTCTCCTTTTGAATTAGTTTATGGTATAAATTCTAGGCTACCTGTGAACAATTTTCTACCTATTTACTAGTTCAAATCAGATGAAGGATTAGATATATATGATCCTTTGCAAAATAGAATGATCCAATTAGTTGAACTGGATGAAGTAAGAAGAGAAGGCTAGAGACAACATATAAGACTACAATAAAAGATGAAATATCTCTTTGGCAAGAGAGCTATTGTTAGAAAATTCCAGCCTAAAGATCTAGTCCTTCAATAGAATGCTAGGGCTGAAGATAAGGGAAAGCACAAAAAATTTGAATCCTTATGGTTGGGTCCTTATGTTATCCATCAAATTCATGGAAAGGATTCATATTATCTAAAAAATGTAAATGGTGAAGAACAGGGATTGCCAGTGCATGGACAATTTCTGAAATTTTTATTCAATTAAATCCCGATCTTTTCCATGCACAGTAGCTCTAATGTGTATATAGGTGTGTTTTATTTTGAGTTGTGTGTTTAGTCTGGTTGTAAGTTTATTTTTGTGCAGTAGGTTAGTGTTTTGTTAGGTCTACCACCCAGAGATTCTAGATTCTTTTCTATGAACTTGCATTCAAGCATCCATAGATAGAGCCACTATTGGAGTATTTTTTGATACATACTTTTTTATCTTTTCAAACACTAGAAACATGCTTATGTCTACAAACAATGTCCAAAAGAGAATTATTTCTTAAGATCACTGTGTGCAAAAAACTTGACTACAAACCCTTGCCCTAGGTCATGTTTGTTTTTCAAAAGGGTTTTTATTTTAGAAAATACCCTAAGTGTGCCCTAGATCCTTATGTTTTCATGTTACTTTTTGAGCCACTTAAGTTTTCATGTTTTCATGTGGTATTTTGTGTTTCCTATTGTTCACTGAATCTCATGATAGATTTGTTAATTCCTTTTTCATTCAATGAACAAGGAACAAGCCTTGGATTTCATTTCATTTTCTTCAGTCATGTGATCTCCAAGTGATTTTGGTAGTTAGTTTTTCTTTTTGGTGATTCAGCGATAGTGTTATCTCCTATTGTCATGATCCTTGGTAGTTTTCTCCAAAAATCTAGCGACCCAACATAGCACTATTCTCCTATTTGCCTGATTAAATGGTTAAGTTCTACAACATTTGGCGATCAAGTGCAGACCATTGATATGTTTCCTGATTAACGGTTGTCTTCATTTGTCATGATAAACTATGTAGTTAATGATGTTTTCAATGATTCAGCAGAGTGGTTATCTCTTATTCTCTTGATTTTGGTAGTTATTAAGAAAGCATTCGACAATCAATTGATTCAAGTGAATTATGTGTTCTCTTAATCTCTAGGTCCCATTGGTTAAGAGGAAAATTTCTAGCAATTCAGCAACAAGTCTTCAAAAGGATAAGGTTACTTCAGTCACATGATCTCTAGATATAAGTTGATAGATAAGATTAAATTCATTTAGTGATGTAGCGAATGCAATATTCACTCAATCTCATGAAAAAATAGTTAAGCCTTAAAACATCTAGAGAATCAACGATAGCCATCGATTGAATTGAAGATCAACGGTTGTCATTATATCTCAAGCATGACTTTGTAGTTAGTGATTGATCTAGAGATTCAACAAGGACATTATCTCATAATATCTAAGTCTTGGTGGTAAGTAAAGAAAAGTTCAGCGATTGAGATGATGAAGTGCTCACTTGATCTCCAAGTTCTAGCAGTTAAGTGTGAAATATTGAGCGATTCAGCAAAAAGCTTATATTAAGGGTATTATTTTCTTTAGTCGTGTAATCTCTAGATACCATTTGATAGTTAAGACAAGATATTTAGTGACTTGGTGAGCACAATATTCTCTTAATCTCATAAAGTTGATAGTTAGTGATATTGCATTCCGAGATTCAGCGAACAAAGGAAAGGTGATTGTTCTCTTCTAATCGTGTAATAAAAGGGTTAAGTCCAAAAGTATTAAGCGATTCAGCAAGAACCATAGATCATATAAAAGATCAACGAATGGTGTTCAATCTCAAGATTGGATCAAGGGTAAGATATTTATCTAGTGATTTAGAGATAATAAGTGTTCACTAAGTCTCACAATATAACCAAGGTTAGTAAAGACATTCAGAGATCAGGAGAATGAATTTGTCGCTAGATCTTGAGATTAAAATTTTGCTAAGGTAATCATTCAGAGATTGTGAGAAAGCCTTCTATCACTTGATCTCATGATATAACTAAAGTTAAGGAAATGATCTGGAGATTATGAGAATGCTTTCAGTCACTGAATCTCAAAATAAGACTAAGGTTAAGTTAGAGTTTATGAGATTCAAAGAATGCCTCCAATTGCTGGATCGCACAGTCATGCATGAGTTAACATTAAGGATTTGAAGATTGTACGAGGGTCGTGGATCCAAATGATATAGAATGGTGGTGACCTGATCTCTTAATAAAACCATGGGCCAAGAAAAAATGTAGAGATCACAAGAATGTCTTCAGTCATCTGATCTCTAAATTAAGTCACAATTAAGTAAATCATTCCAAGATCAAGAGAGACCTTCAGTCGCTTGATCTCTGAATAAATCCTGGTTAAGTTTGCATTAATGAAAACAAAAAACAGTTGTTATTATGTGGAAAGGAACTCTACCAGGATGGAAAAAGTAAAAGAGCCAGCCAATCAAATCATCTATGAGGGTTTTGTCAATACTTGAGGGTTTTTGAAAGATAACATAGTAATCATTCTTTCTGGTTTCTTTGCAATTTTAAATATAAAATATCAACATCTTACATTACAGCTAGCTCTGTTTAAAATTTGGTGCTATGTAGAGTTTAATGCTGAGATGACTCAGGGAATATTTGTAGAAATCTTGATGATTCATGTGCATTAAATGATCAACAATATATAGATGAGACATTCATGCATTTAAACTTAATAGTTTTTCAAAGAGCATTAGATAATTTTGAGCAAACATAGTGTGAAAATTGTAGTTTAGATTTGCAAAAGTGTGAGTTTCAATTAGAAAGTGAAAATGACTCAACTAGAATCAAGTTGAGCCTCATCTAGTGAGGAAGTTAAGCAGCAAGGTGGCGAGGAAAAGGGGAAGTCTCATTACTTAGAAGAGTTTGTCAAATTGCTCCCAGGATCAAATCAAAATAAGAAGGTTAGTGATCAAGTCTTTCTTGACTATATGGTAGATTGTAGGGATCCTGACACTCCTTCATGTTCTGGCTACATGTTATTAAGCTACTTCTATAATAATTGTTTCAAAGCTATCCCTAGTTGCAATGCATGGGTTTTTGGCATGGCTAAGTTAATTATTATTGATGTCTTCCTAGAATTCAACCTCATAATTGAGTTAGCTAGGCTTTATGATCCCATATCAAAAACCATCAGAAAGAGTGACTAGTCAACCTTAGTGACTTTGGACATAGGATATTTCATGAAAGATTTTGATTTCTATTCTTCATCCTCCACAGAGATAGACCTAAAGAAAGAGAAATAGAAGTATGAAAGTCAGTTAGGACTTGTGAAATCCCAGATGGCCAAGCATTTCCCTAGGACTGGAAAATATGTTGCCCCTCTCCCAGCACATATGAATTCTCTCTATGACTATAAAGCCCTCAATTACTACATGAAGTATCTAGCCTATGAGTTGTGTAGAGTTTTAGGGATGGATGGAGATGTAGAGATGATGCTAGCAGATATCCTGATGATTGTCCTAGACTTTAAAAACTCACATGCAAATACAGATTATGATTAAATTCAGTATGTAATTGACAAAATTCATGAAGGCTTGGTGATGATTAAACAAGACAAGAAGCCAATAAGGTTCATGCATTATTCCCTCTTAATGCATTCGATTTTATACTTCAATGTTAATAGTTTGGATTTGCATATGCTTAGGCCTAGGATAATGTTTGAGGGACAACCCAATCGAATGCAGTATTGGTTGAGGTTGTGGAATTATACTTCAAATGAAAATGACTTCTATGCTTTTCAAAATTGGATAGTTTTGGCAATTTTGAGTTATTTGGAACCAATGTCATAAGGCTACCAATTAGGCTATTAAGGATTCTTAGGCCCCAACAATATGTTGATAAATGGAAAGAAGGTCATACTTGGGGTGACTTTTACTTGGGAAAGAATTTTACACTAATCAGAGTATATGGATGCCCATAGCCCCCACACATACTCCCAAAAAATGTGCCTACAAGAATTTCCCAATTAGAATTCATTTGGCAGTTAACATGGACAGACAAAGAGCACCTGGCACCCCACAAAAAAGGGACTTTTAGTCCATGACAGTTCAGAGTAGGTAACTTCATGATTGGTAAAAGGGAATTACCTCATCTCATCTCATGGTTGAATCATTTTAAGATGATTTTTGGTATTTATAGATATGTGGATCTTGAAAATTTTATTAGGACTTCCATAATGACATTAATTCCCAACATTGGTACAATTAGGGAGCATGAGGGTTGTGATGAGGAGGATGTGATAAGACATTTATTAGATGAAGATGAGATTGGTAGGAGACTTACCAAATTTTATGACATTTTGAAGTTAGAGGCTCAAGTGAGAAAGGCTAAGATAGCATTTGGAGGTATTTTCCATGATCTCCCATATCTGAAATAATTGAGAGAGTGATAGAATGCATGGCACCCTATCTAGCCAACTGGAGGGTCAAACTGAAGAGAAATTGGAGGTGAAAAAAGATTACTCTTCTTCTGACTATGAAGAATACACTGATGAATCACAAGAAGGTGATAGTCCACCCCAGGTCAATGAAAACCCCATCATTGATATAAGTCAGGATGCACCTAAGGTAGAGGATGTCTCTGAGCCTCCATAGAAGAAAGAGAGACTTGAGGAAGAGGATCCCTCTAAGAGAAAGAAAAAAAAAGAAAGAAGTTGATAGGGTTTTAGTCTTGGTGCCCGGTGATAGATCATATCATCACCATTTGAGGAAAACCATCAGAGAAGGAAAGAAGATTTCCACACAAGAAGAGGTGGAGTTTCCCCTGCTTCTTGGTAAGGATGAAAGAGAAATATATCAAGATGAACTTATCAGTGATGATCAGTTCATCAAAAGTGATGAATTTAAGAATTTCCTGATATGGAGGAAGCAATAGGAGATTGCTAAAATATTACCTAAGGGCACTGGTCATAATGATGAGGTTTTGAAGGCCTTAGCTGCATATGACCCTGAATTAGAGAATATATGTACTGAAGAGGCTATGGAATTAGTCAAGTCTAGTGTAATGCTCTTAGTGCCTGGATGGGACTTGAAATTAGCTTTTATTATAGATCAGATTAGAAAGAAACCTGAGGGAAGTCTATCCTATGAAGCCCATATTGGAGACATGATCAAAGGAAGTGGGTATGACCCCAAGTCTCAAGCTTTAGAAATGTGGTCCCTTGCATCGAGAACTCAAAAAACCTTCCCTAGTCAGCATAAAGGAAAAAATAGAGGGGAATAAGATCATCTACACTATCCAAAACACCAGTGATCTGGAGGTGTCTAAAGTAGTGACCCATTTTGCACATCTAAATGAAGCGAAGACAACTGAACTATCGAATAGGTATGGAAAGTTATTTGAAAGTACAATGACCATAGAAAAGGAAAAAGACAAAGCAATAATGAAGATAAAGGCATTAGAGGATGAGCTTGAAGAAGAAAAAGCTAAACGTGAAGAGGCCTCTAAGGGAGATCCTCCTCCAGCCCTACAGATTGAAGTTGCAGTCCAGTCAGTGACAAAAATTCCCATTGAGGCAATAGGGGATTTAGAAAAGGACAAGATAGAAGTAGCTCTCAAAGTACTCACTAATGTCTTGCAACATAGGTATGAGGATATTAAAGGGAAAATGGACTTAGTCCATAATTCATAATCTATGTTGCACAAAATAAATGACAGCATCAAAGATGCTATGGCTACTTTAGAGCCACTTTTCAATATCTGATCAAGAAGAGGGGCTTTGCTTGAGAAGCTTAAAGTAATGAAACCACATAGGGTAGACTTTCCAAAATCAGTGATTGAGGTTGGAACAAAGATAGAATGAATTGGTGTTGTTTGGGGATTTTTCAAAGGAAAGGCAAACCAAGTGAGAGCCAAAATGGATATGTTTGGCCTAGATTTTAGCAAATACCTCCCTCCAATGTACCAAATTTGTTGTTGACATCAAGGAAATCATTGACTCAAGGTGGGATAGATAGGTTAAAATTTTGCAAAGGCTAAAAGAATATTCATGGCCTTCAGATGAAGAGGTTGTTGCATGGGACAAAAGCACCAAGCCTAAGAAGAAGAAGCCAGTTGCTTTTGACCTAGAAGATATGGATGAAGAGTGAAATACAACATGGCACCTAATCTTTGAGCACATTAAGGGTAATTATCATAAAGAGGATGATGTATATTATCCAATAGGTGGTCATCATTGACAAAACAACTTGCAGCAGTTACTTTGAATACCTATAGACAAAGGTGCCATTTGAAGAGTTCATCATGAGAAGAAATAGATTTGTGGCACCCTTTCTCCCTTTTCTGTTATATTTGAAATGTATTTTGTATTCTAGTACAAGTCACTATCTAAGCCATCCAAAGCTTGTTGCATCCTTATTTTAAGGATTCCAAGATGGCTAGTATATATAGGATGTCTCCTGTTTTGTAAAAGGAGGTGGAAAAAACTTATTGTAATAGAATTTTTTGCATTAGTGTTTAAATTTTGAGAATCTTAGTCTTTGAATGTACTGGTACAAAAGATTTATTAATGAAAATATATTGAAATTCCTTGTATATGTTTTTTTGTCTTCATGCATTAATTTTGAGTTCTTTATGTATTAAATTTGCAAGGCCTTTTTGATGTGTCATCTACAAGGTAGATAGTGGGGTTAAATCTTAAGTTTCTTTCAAGGGAAGCATAAATCTTGAGTGAGATCTTAGAGAATTCATAAATTGTACAAGAATATGATGATAATATATAGAAATGAGAAGATAATTTGTAAGGCATCTTATCTGGGTTTTGGGGTTATTTGATTTGAGGGTTTTCTGTAGATGTGTATTTTAGTTGACTCTGATGCCCTAGGATTTGGCACTGGTCATTGCTTAAGTTATATATTTTTTACCATCAATCAAAATGAATAATGATTTATTTTCAAGTTTTGTTAGAAGTTATATGTTTATGTATGTATCAAGCATACAGATAACTATTGTGATTTTTGGAGAATTAAATATGATAGGTATAACCCCCCTGTAGCTAAGAGCTCAAAGTAAAGAAGGATCCAAATCCTTAATACCTTAGTATTTATTATTGATAAATGTATCTATTGGGACTACAAGAGTTTAGTTTCAGAGGTTTTTTGATTAAGTTTTGATCATCTATAGTTTTAGGTACTAAGAAGACTTATATAATACAAAACAGGTAGGGTTATAATGTAGTATTATCTGCATAAAAGGGTAAGGATATAGCATCAAATTCAAAGGGGAAGAGACCTATGGATAAAACCCCTAATGTGTAACCCTCTCCAAAGAGGAAAAAGTAGGACAAAGTAGCCTAACCACAAGAAGATGTGTACTCTCCATCTTAATCCCCATTGCACCTAGATGAACAAGGAGTTGTTGAGCAACTAGTACAAATGAGTAGTGAGGGAAAAAAAATTTGTAACCAATGAAGAGATTTAGGAAGGGATGCCAGAAGCACCCAAAAGAGAAGAGATGGACCTCATTATGTTTGAGTTCTTAGGTAAAGAACTAGACCCTATCATCAAACATGCCAGTGATACTTTTTTGTCTGTTGATAATTTTTTTAAGGCTAGGGCATTCCTTCAATTTCTATGGAGGATGCATATTAATCAGTATATGGAATTATGCAAGAAGAAGAAGGAAGAGTTCCTTGATAGGGACATAAATGACATCGAAAGTGAAGTAAAGGGGGAGATGATGAAGAAATTTGAAAAGAAGACCCCAGAAGAAGGTATAGCTTTGGTCCATACTGCTAGACTGATGATTCTCCCTGAGTGGGATATAGATGATGTAGTATTTTTTGATGTTGTAAGAAAGATGAGGACTATTGTGCACTCTACCATTGAGGAGGAACAACAAGCTACCAAGGGAGTGGTTTTTAGTGATGACCATGTTGCCCTTGTTATGTGGTCTCTTAAAAGAGAAGAGAACATAAAAAGGAATGAGGTATACCCCACTGGGTGCTCAAGAAATTTATTATTCAAAAGAGGAGGGGACACCTAAATTGTTGAAGCTTCTAATGTAGTCTTGGAGACTACCAAATTTAACCTCAAAGTAGCATAGAAAGAGGCACAGGAGAAAGAGGAGTAGAGAATAAAATTTGAAACTTTTCTCCAAGCCTACAATTATTTAAAGGTAGTGTAATAAAGAAATACAATTTAATTGGACAACTGACCGGTCCACAAGATCATAGGTCCCCTCAATTATTACTTTCCAACTAGCCTGTAGTTGCTTCCTCTTCTAGTCCAATTATTGAGTTCCCTCCTTCCTGTTGGCAAGTTGTCTATACTAAGATATATGACTAGATATAGTGTTGTCATTATGGAAACAAAGTCAAATAGTAGTTTGGAATCAGTGCACTAAGTGTAAAGATTAGAATTCAGTTAAGTGTTGAAGACTAGACAACATACAAAGCACTAGAGACTCAGAGCATCAAAGCAAGTGTGTAGGGATGAATTATGGTATGCACCCTAGAAGTTAAGGTTGTTAGACTATAATTATGCTTAGTCTAAGAGTGCATAAGTAGATATGCAAAGATGTGAAAGTTACAGTTAGTTAAAGTTGCATAGCCAAAGTGTCCCAGCAGAGAACAGAGCATGGAGCCGACAATGACTATTTTGGTTTGCGATTATAAATTAATGTTGTAGGGGCTATGTAACCATTGTATTTAGGTTGCCAACTTATGTATATGTATTATTGTAAGCACACTTAAGAAAATTCATTTGGAAGCATTATTTGTAATTAGTTATAGCGCTGACCTATTTGTGTATTTTGTATAAGCACATAAATATAAGGTGTACCCATTGTATTCAGTATGGAAGTGAAAGGAGAGTTGTGTTAAGTAGATAAGAGGTATGCAGAAGTCATCATAAGATGTATTAGAGCTTTGCTAGAGGTCAAAGCATCAGGGCACCAAAGAAACTGATCTAACAAGCAATGTCATAGTGAACAGTTCACCTACAGATATAGTGTGTGTCTAATTCAGAAGGTTGTAGCCTTCATCATTTGAGTAGTGAGCTCTAGGAAAGTGAGTCCACTCCCATAATAGGGATCATTGTAAAAGAATCCTAATAGGGTCTGACCCTTAACAAGGTCTACTATACTTAAAGCATTGTAAAGCTACTCCTAACAGGGTAAAGGATCTTCTAACAAGGATCAAAAAATGCTAGTGTAGATTATTAGTGGGTATCAAGTCCCACTCGGGTTTTTACCTATTTGGGTTTCCCTGTAACCATATTGGTGTCATGTTTTGATTTCATGTTTCATGTTTATGTGAATGTTTAATTCAATTCTTAAGCATTTATGTTCTGCATAAAGATTAAAGTTAAAAGTTAAAATACACTGAACACTGATTCACCCCCCCCCCCCCACTCTTAGTGTTCCCATTGCTAACAATTGGTATCAGAGCTATGGTCCTCATCAAAGAATTTTAACCACTTGAGGAGATCATGGACAAAGAAGAAATGAAGCATTTGAAGAAGAATCTTGAAGTAGCTCTTGAAGACCTGGACAATTCAGAAAGAGAAATTGAAGAACTAAAAGAAAAATTCAATGATGCTTAATTAGTTATCAAAAGACTAAGAAAAGATTAGAAAGGATGCTCTAACAGTGATCTTGAAGAAAAAGTCAAGAAATTGAATGAAGGAAATGCATCCCTATTGAGTCAGCTTGAAGAATTTGATGACAAACTAATGAACAATCAAGATGTCTACAATGAACAAGTCAAGGAGAACCTTCAACTGAATGTAGAACTAAGGGAAGATAACTTAGAAATATTGGAGCTAAAGAATATCAAAGAAAGCTTGGAACCTGAATTAAAGAAGTCAAAGGATCATATTGACAAATTACACACCAATGCTGAATTGATAGAATCATAGTTGTATGCAAGAAGAATCAAAGGAGGTACTAGTTGCATTGGATACAATGAAGCACAAAATCAGATTGATAGTATGCGAGAAAGAAAGGATTCACAAAAGAACTCTACTGATATTGAGAAGACTGAAGATCAAATCAAAGGCAATAGTGATCCTCCTAAGAATGAGTGTAAGCCTGTAGAATGCACCTATTTTGCATGTAACAAGCATGGACACATTGCAAGGAACTATACAGAGGTAAGACCTTTCAATGGTTACTATTATACATGTAATAGATTTTTTCATAGAGCAATCAATTGCAAGACTAATAAGAAGAACAAGATTCAACATGATCAAAGAAATAACAATCAGACCAATGCAAGAAGTTCTCAGAATGTTACATGTCAGATATGTAACTATAATGGTCATATAGCGAAACAATGTAGAATGGTGACTCATGTCAATAAGCTAAGGAATAATAGACCTCCAGTGATTTGTCACACTTGTAATAAGGCTAGACATATCTCAAGGTTTTTTAGATCAAGGATGCAAGGTCAAGAAAGCTCTAAAAAGATCAAAGAACTAGTTTTTGATCCTGAAGCAGATGTCAAGTTTGTGAAAGCCTCAGAGGATGTGAGCTTGATTTGGTCAGAAGAAAAGAAGGAAAAAGCTAATGAGAATGTATTGGATGCATCCCCAGTGGATGCACCCTCTACATCTGCATGAATGGCCCTTAGGGTCATAGGGGGAGCTAATTTATCTCTAGACCCATGTGTGGCTAGTATACTCATCCTCAGAGTATGCACCTTTGGACTTAAGCTTTTGGAGTATATAGAAACCTTCATGCAAGAGCGCATGTGTTGCTTGTTAGCGGAGCTCAAGTTTGAAAATTTGAAGTGACATCCTCATTTACATGATGTGCATTAATGGTGAATTTCATACTTTAAGTAAACAAAAAGTTGTTTGTTCACTCATTGCATTCATATTTAGAGTGATGGGAGAGCAGATTGAGCCTTGGAAGTTGTTGTGAAGATTTAGAGATTAAATTATCAGTGTTTGCAATGCATTTTATCAGTTGCAAGAAACCCTAGCTCATTGCGCCAATTCGGAAGCCCTCAGAACATCTTAGAGATCATTTGGAAACTGAATATCAAGTAAGTCATGGCCACTCCTATCATTTTCAATGTTGCTAAGAAGAAGAGGTATGTTTTCAAGAGGCACCCATTTAAATCAATCCTAGATGATTTAGAGGGAGCTTTTTCCTGCATGCCGATGGCCATCATGAATATAGAAGACATAAGGGCTTACATCTATTGTAAGAAGGAACCTATTGGATTGGGTAGGTTAAGGGTGCACATGGACACAATGTTGAAACTAGAGAAAACATTCATGGATGAATATACCAAATGGAATGATCACCCCATTGTTGAATATGCCATAAAATATGAATTGTATGAAACTGAATGGATAAAGATATTATTGAGCAGAATCCATGATGATTTGTTTTGGAGTGGAGATGTACCAGTAAGAATCATAGGAGACTTAATTCATGAGATAATAGGCCTTTCTAAGATAGGCATCATCCTTCCTGTGGGTAAGGATGTTAGGAAAATAGTGGAGCAAGTGTGTAAATCTAGAAGTGATAAGCGCAGCATGACCATTGAGCCTATAGAGCAACCAGACATCAGGTTGATATCAATGATATTGGGTTACAGATTTCATCATACTAGTAGGGTGAATAGTGTGTCTGTGGGCACTATTCTAGCAGCTATCTATCTTGTGCAAGAAGATGGAGAGTTCAACTTGTGTGAGATTTTGCGCACATAGTTGATAGACAACATCAAAGCTATAAAACACAACAAGACCAAGGTATTTAGGTTTGGGTCCCCAATCATCTATATGTACCTTCATATAGTTGGTAAAGTGTTAGACTTGTATCTAGACAAGTCCATTCCTACCATGCCATAGATATCAGACAAGGCATCCAAAAAAAGCACACTAAAAGATTACATCACTTTGGAATTGAAGACCTTCAGAGCAAGGATGCAGATGAAGTACAGGATTCTTGAGAGTATTGTAGAGAAGTATAAGGATACAATATGCTTCATAGTGGAGATTGATACTACATGTATGGAAGTTGTGGAAACTAGAACTAAGTGGATTCATCCACTTGGGTATGAGGTTGAAGAACAAGTTCTTGAAGCTTATGCACAGGTACTACTATCAGCCCCTAAGGATGACAATGAACCTAGGTGGGGAACCTATGAAGAGAAGACTAGAGAAGTTGATGCTAAGCTAAATAGTGTTGCAACAAAAAGAAAGGTTGCAAAGGTCACATCAGAGATCCTAAGAATACATTGTGTATCACAAGAAGACCTTGATAAAGCAAGGGATGAGAAGATTTCCCTAGAATTGAAGAGCACAATAGAAGAACAAGAAGATTAGAAGATGAAAAAGATAAAAATTGAAAAATATCACATTCTAAGGATACAAAAGACAATACTCCTAATGTGCCCAAAGATACTCTTCCAGAGTATAAACCAATGGTCAAGAGGAAGAAACAAGCTAGTACTGATCATCCAACCTCGTGAGCTACAAGGAGTAGAAGAAACATTCAAGCACCTCCTAAGGTGGGATTGAGGCCTAGCATTAAAGTTTTGAGCTCTAAAATTATTGATGATGGCATAATTGATCAAGTACAGAGACATTATGAATCATATAGTAAGATTGATAAGTTAGAAATTCATGGTGTGATTATCAAGCATATGATAAAGTTCAAGAAGATAGTTCTTGAATTGAAATTTTTTTTTCCAGATAATGTATGGGACATTTTAGACCACCTAAAGAGACAAGCTAATGAGGAAGATCAAAGAATAAGAGAAAAAGTATTAGAAGATACACTGCCTCTATGTTCTAAAGATGAAGAAGCACTAATATTGAATCTGGTGAAGCCACACCTAAGAAAAAAGATGAGAACTCTTCATATCATGAACAAGGACTATGAGTTGATAACGAAGGAAATAGAAAAAGCATTTGAGAAGGTTTTGTTGGAAAAATAGATCAAACAACCTACTGCACCCATCACTCATGCACCCATCAAGGAAGATAAAGTGGAAGAGCCCTCTAATGTACTAATGACAGCTCCTCGAGACTCAACACCCATAGAAGAAACTCAAAGAGAAGTAGATTAGTCTGTGCCCATGATAAAATCACCCAAAGATAGCACAATTATCATAGATAATGTGGAAATAGCCATGGTGGCTACTGATAAGGACTTGGACAAGTTTGAGGAAGCATTTGTTAGCACTAAGGAAGTAGAAATCCTATGCAGCAATATCCTTCTCACTCAGCAAGAAGAAGTAATCATAGAAGAAGAAAAGAAAGAAAGAATAGAGGTAGAAAAGAAAGATGAATCTTCTGTTGATTTGGTCAAGGTGAAGCAAGAGGTGGTGGATAGCACTCCCATCACTCCCTCCTCAGCATTGTTTTCAAGTTTCACAACTAACACTAGCAGTTTGGACTCTTGGAAGGAATAAGACCTGATTAAGTTCAACATCCTAGATATGGAGAAGGCTAAGGAGAAGTAAGTAATGAGAAATCCTCTCCTAGTGGAATCAATAAATATTTTGAATAGTTTTCTGCCAGAGGATAAGAAGATGGTAAATGTACATTCAGTTGATGATGTGAGCATGATCATCTCTCAGTTCAAAGTCAATTTTTCAAGCCTAGAAGAATCTGCGGCCACAGTGGCAGAGGAGAAGTACTTAAAGAGGAGACTGAATGAAATGATGAGTAATTTTGCACCAGACTTGAACTCTCTTAAGTCTGGTCAGGCATCATTGAAGGAATTTGCAGATCAAGGAAGGAAATTCATTGTAGAATCCATGGATCAGGAAAAGTTCACTGATGCCCATCTTAAGAAGATCAAAGATGTAGAGGCAATGATTGAGAAGGTGAAGAATTCAGTGTTAGACACATCCAATGATGTGAACATGTGTAATAATGTCTATCAAGGTTAGTTAGACATAATCGAGAAGGCAGAGAAAGAAATGGAGAAGATAAGGTCTAGATAGGCTCAATTGAGGAACGCTCTTGCACCCACACTAGACATTCTTAGTCCGAACATAAAGGAGATTGATGTGACTATGATAACCTATGACCAAGGTTTGAGCACAAAATTGGAGAAGATGGAGAAGCTTCAATATGCATTATCGCCCATCTATAGATAGTCAATTATCTAATAACCTTTTGGAAGAAGGAGATCCAGAAACTCAAGATTGCATATCTGGATGTTTTCCCTCAGTAAGTGTATGTAGATAAAGTTTTTGATGCACCTTTGTCATTAATGTCAAAGGGGGAGTTGTATAGAATATGGAGTTTGTATAAAATGTATAGAAGACAAAAAGTTTTGCGTAAAGGGATAGTTAGAGACTTGGCCATATTCCTTTGTTTCCATCAATGACAAAGGGGGAGATTGTTGTCAAGTTCTCTATACTAAGATATATGACTAGATATAGTGTTTTCATTATGACAACAAAGTCATATAGTAGTTTGGATTCAGTGCACTAAGTGTAAAGATTAGAATTTAGTTAAGTGTTGAAGATTGGACATCATATAGAGCACCAGAGACTCAGAGCATCAACGCACATGTGTACAGATGAATTATGGTATGCACCATGGAAGTTAAGGTTGTTAGACTATACTTATGCTTAGTCTAAGACTGCATAAGTAGATATACAAAGATGTGAAAGTTATAGTCAGTTGAAGTTGCACAGCTAGTGTGTGCCAACAAAGAACAGAGCATGGAGCCGATAGTGACTATATTGGTTTGCAATTATAAATTAATGTTGTAGAGGCTATGTGCCCATTTTATTTAGGTTTCTGACTTATGTATATGTATTATTGTAAGCACGCTCAAGCCAATTCATTTGGAAGTGTTGTTTGTAATTAGTTATAGGGATGACCTATTTCTATATTTTGTATAAGCGCATAAATATAAGGTGCGCCCATTGTATTCAGTATGGAAGTGAAAGGAGAGTTGTGTTAAGAAGAGTCGAGGTATGAAAAAGTTAGCATAAGATGTATTAGAGATTTTCTAGAGTTCAAAGCATCAGTGCACCAAAGGAACTGATCTGACAAGCAGTGTCACAGTGAATAGTTCACCTGCAGATATAGTGTTTATCTGATTCATAAGGTTGTAGCCTTCATCATTTGAGCAGTGAGCTCTAGGAAATTAAGTTCAATCCCCTAACAGGGATCATTGTAAAAGACTCCTAACAGGGTCTAACCCTTAACAAGGTCTACTATACTTAAAGTAATGTAAAGCTACTCCTAACAAGGTAAAGGATCTTCTAACAAGGATCACAAAACACTGTGTGTGTGAAAATTGTACCTAATCTGTAGACACAACACTCAGTAAAACATTGGAGGTTAGCTATAATCAAAATCGTGCAAAATTGAAATCTATCTAACCAAGTGATTTACTACCTTCTAGTAGGTGCAAGATTGATGTTCTCAGATTGTAATCGAGATCAGTGACCTAGACGACACCTAAATGAAGGATTTGAATGCAATTGATCTAGATATGAGATTGAATGAAATTATTCTATTTTTTTTTATATTTTCTATGCAATAAGAATGATAAAAACTGATATGAATCTATGCTAGATGAAATTGATATGCTATGAATTGATCTATCTAACAATTATATGGAAAGCTATGAAATTCTATGCTATGATATGAAAAATCTGCAATTGAAATTGATCTCACAAAGCTTTGAATTCGCAAGTTGATTTCTCAGCCTCCAATTCTCCAGCATGATTGTGCAAAATATGAGATGCTTGGATGCAAATTTGAGAGATGATTGAGAGATGAATTATGAAGAGATGAGCCTTGTTTTTATAGAAATCCAAGGCTTTGGAGGTGCATGAAAAAAAGCCATAAATCACTCAAATAACTCAGGTTGATTTTTGAGTTATTTTTAAATAAAGGATAATTAACTCACAAAAATATGCAAAAGCTAAGTTTTAACTCAAAATAGAGTTTAGCTTTAATTGATAATTGATAGTTGTCTGCTTTTATGATTGTGCATGTTTTATTTATGAATTAATTTAATAATAAAATGATTTATTTCCAACTTAACTGCTTTTAAAAATAAAACAATTGATTTATGGGTTAATCAATTATTTAGTCAAATTTTTATTAAAAACTATATTATTAAATAATGATAACTTGCTTTAATTAATTAAATAAGAATTTAATCAATTATTCATAGGAATTTTGATTTATTGTCAAAATTAAATAATACAATTAATAATAGATAGAATTAAATTTAATTACATAATTAAGTGGCAAATATTAAATCTAATTAATTAAATATGAAAATATTCAATTAATCAAACTTTAGGATAAATGTGATTTATTGCCAAATAATTATAAAATTAAAGATAATTATGATGATTAGGAATATTACTAGGAATATTCCCTGATGCAGAATTTAAGATAATCAATTATGATTCGATGATGTTTAGATGTGCCTTAGATTAGGACTTTGATGTTGATTTCATTCGAATTGAAGATGTAGGAGATTAATGAACTTATAGCCCATTTTTGGGGTATTACAAACACTAGTGCAAATTATTAGTGGGTATCAAGTCCCACTAAGATTTTTACCTATTTGGGTTTCCCCATAACCATATTGGTGTCATGTTTTGATTTCATGTTTCATGTTTATGTGAATCTTTAATTTAGGTCTTAAGCATTTATGTTCTGCATAAAGATTAAAGTTAAAAGTTAAAATATAGCGAACATTGATTCACCCCCCCCCCTCTCAGTGTTCCCATTCCTAATAATTGGTATCAGATCTTTGGTCCTTAGAAAAAAAGTTTAACCACTTGAGGAGATCATGGACAAATAAGAAATTAAGCATTTAAAGAAGAATCTTGAAGAAGCTCTTGAAGACCTAGACAATTCAGAAAGAGAAAATGAAGAACTAAAAGAAAAAGTCAGTGATGCTTAATTAGTTATCAAAAGACTAAGGAAAGATTTGAAAGGATGCTCTAACAGCGATCTTGAAGAAAAAGTCAAGAAGTTGAATGAAGAAAATGCATCCCTATTGAGTTAGCTTGAAGAATTTGATGACAAACTGATGAACAATCAAGATGTCTACAATGAACAAGTCAAGGAGAACCTTCAACTGAATGAAGAACTAAGGGAAGATAACTTGGAAATCTTGGAGCTAAATAATATCAAAGAAATCTTGGAATCTAAATTAAAGAAGTCAAAGGATCATATTGACAAATTACACACCAGTGCTAAATTGGTAGAACCACAGTTGTATGCAAGAAGAATCAAAGGAGACACTAGCTACATTGGATACAATGAAGCACAAAATTAGATTGACAGTATGCGAGCAAGAAAGGATTCACAAAAGAACTCTACTGATACTGAGAAGACTAAAGATCAATCCAAATACAATAGTGATCCTCCTAAGAATTAGTGCAAGCCTGTAGAACACACCTATTTTGCATGTAACAAGCATGGACACATTGCAAGGAACTATACAGAGGTAAGACCTTTCAATGGTTATTGTTATGCATGTAATAGATTTGGTCATAGAGCAATAAATTGCAATACTAGTAAGAAGAAAAGGATTCAACATGATCAAAGAAATTAGAATCAGACCAATGCAAGAACTTCTCAAAATGTTACATGTTAGATATGTAACTATAATGGTCATACAGTGAAACAATGTAGAATGGTGACTCATGTTAATGCACTGAGGAATAATAGACATTTAGTGATTTTTCACACCTATAATAAGGTTGGACATATCTCAAGGTTGTGTAGATCAAGGATGCAAGGTCAGGAAAGCCCTAAAAAGACCGAAGAACCAATTTTGGATCCTAAAGCAGAAGTCAAGTTTGTGAAAGCCTCAGAGGATGCGAGCTTGATTTGGTTAGAAGAAAAGAAGGAAAAAGCTAATGAGAATGTATTGGATGCATCCCCAGTGGACGCACCCTCTACATCTACATGAATGGCCCTCAAGGTCATAGGGGGAGCTAATTTATCTCTAGACCCCTGCATGGCTGGTATACTCATCCTCAGAGTATGCACCTTTGGACTTAAGCTTTTGGAGTGTATAGAAACCTTTGTGCAAGAGTGCACATGCTGATTGTTAGTGGAGCTCAAGTTTGAAAATTTGAAGTGACAACCTGGTTTACATGACATGCATTAATGGTGAATTTCTTACTTTAAGTACATAGAAATTTTTTTGTTCACTCATTGCATTCATATTCAGAGCGATTAGAGAGCAGATTGAGCCTTGGAAGTTGTTGTGATGATTTGGAGATTAAATTATTAGTGTTTTCAATGCATTTGATTAGTTGCATGAAACCCTAGCTCATTGTGTTGATTCAAAAACTGTTAGAGCATCTCAGAGATCATTTGGAAACCGAATATCAAGTAAGTCATGGCCACTCCTATTTTTTTTGATGTTGCTAAGAAGAAGAGGTATGTTTTCAAGAGGCACCTATTTAAATCAACCCTAGATGATTTAGAGGGAGCTTTTTCCTGAACGCTGATGGGCGTCATGCATGTAGAAGACATAAGGGCATACATCTATTGTAAGAAGGAACCTATTGTACTAGATAGGTTAAGGGCGCACATGGACACAACATTGAAACTAGAGAAAACATTCATGGATGAATACACCAAATGGAATGATCGCCCCATTGTTGAATATGCCACGGCATATGAATTCTATGAAACTAAATGGATAAAGATATTGTTGAGTAGAATCCATGATGATTTGTTTTGGATTGGAGATGTACTTGTAAGAATCATAGGAGACTTAATTCATGAGATGACAGGCCTTTCTAAGATAGGTGCCATCCTTCTTGTGGGTAAGGATGTCAGGAAAATGGTGGAGCAAGTGTGCAAATCTAGAAGTGATAAGCATGGCATGACCATTGAGCCTATAGAGAAACTAGACATCAAGTTGATATCAATGATATTGGGTTACAGATTTCATCATACCAGCAGGGTGAATAGTGTGTCTGCGGGCACTATTCTAGTAGCCATCTATCTTGTGCAAGAAGATAAAGAGTTCAACTTGTGTGAGATCTTGCATGCACAATTGATAGACAACATTAAAGCTATAAAACATGATAAGACTAAGGTATTCAGGTTTGGGTCCCTAATCATCTATATGTACCTTCATATAGTTGGTAAAGTGTCAAACTTGTATCTAGACAAGTCCATTCCTACCATGCCACAGATATCAAACAAGGGATCCACAAAAAAGTAAACTAAGAGATTACATCACTTTGCAAATGAAGACCTTTAGAGAAAGGATGCAGATGAGGTATAGGATTCTTGAGAGTATTGTAGAGAAGTATAAGGATACAATATGCTTCATGGTGGAGATTGATACTACATGTATGGAAGCTGTGGAACCTAGAACTAAGTGGATTCATCCACTTGGGTATGAGGTTGAAGAACAAGTTCTTGAAGCTTATGCATAGGTACTACTATCAGCCCCTAAGGATGACAATGAACCTAGGTGGGGAACCTATGAAGAGAAGACTAGAGAAGTTGATGCTAAGTTGAACAATGTTGCCATGAAAAGAAAGGTTGCAAAGGTCACATCAGAGATCCTAAGAATACATTGTGTATCATAAGAAGACCTTGATAAAGAAAGGGATGAGAAGATTTCCCTATAATTGAAGAACGCAGCAGAAGAATAAGAAGATCCCAAGATGAAAAAGATAAAAATTGAAAAACATCACAGTCATAAGGATAAAGAAGACAATACTCCTTCTATGCTCAAAGATACTCCTCCAGAGTATAAACCAATGGTCAAGAGGAAGAAAGAAGGTAGCACTGATCATCCATCCTCATGAGCAATAAGGAGAAAAAGAAAAATTCAAGAACCTCCTAAGGTAGGATTCAGGCCTAGACTTAAAGTTTTGAGCTCTAGAATTATTGATGCTGGTAGAATTGATCAAGTAGGGAAACATTATGAATCATATAGTGAGATTGATAAGTTAGAAATTCATGGTATGATTATCAAGCATATGATAAAGTTCAAGAAGACAGTTCTTGAATTTGAAACATAAATTCCAAATAATGTATGGGACATTTTAGAACACCTAAAGAGACAAGCTAATGAGGAAGATCAAAGAATAAGATAAAAAGTATTAGAAGATACACTGCCTCTATGTTCTAAAGATAAAGAAGCACTAATATTGAATCTAGTGAAGCTGCACCTAAGAACAAAGATGAGAACTCTTCATATCATGAACAAGGACTATGAGTTGATAATGAAGGAAACAAAAAAAGAATTTGAGAAGGTGTTGTTAAAACAACAGATCAAACCACCTACTACACCCATCAAGGAAGATAAAGTGGCAGAGCCCACTAGTGTACCAATGACAGGTCCTTAGGACTCAATGCCCATAGCAGAAACTCAAAAATAAGTAGATCAGTTTGCACCCATGATTGAATGACCCAAAGATAGCACAATTATCATAGATAATGCAAAAATAGCCATGGTGGCTACTAATAAGGAATTGGACAAGTTTGAGGAAGCATTTGTCAGCACTGAGGAAGTAGAAATCCTATGCAGCAATATCCCTCCCACTCAGCAAGAAGAAGTAATCATAGAAGAAGAAAAGAAAGGAGTAGAGGTAGAAAAGAAAGATGAATCTTATATTGATTTGGTCAAGGTGAAGCAAGAGGTGGTGGATAGCACTCCCATCACTTCCTCCTCAATGTTATTGTCAAGTTTCACACCTAACACTAGCAGTTTGGACTCCTGGAAGGAAGAAGACCTGGTTAAGTTCAGTGTCCTGGATACGGAGAAGGCTAAGGAGAAGAAAGTAATGAGAAATCCTCTCCTAGTGGAATCAATAAATATTTTGAATAGTTTTCTTCCAGAGGATAAGAAGATGGTAAATGTACATTTAGTTGATGATGTGAGCATAGTCATCTCTAAGTTCAAAGTCAATTTTTCAAGCCTAGAAGAATCTGCGGCCATAGTGGCAGAGGAGAAGTACTTAAAGAAGAGACTCAATGAACTGATGAGTAATTTTTCACTAGACTTGAACTCTCTTAAGTCTAGTCAAGCATCATTGAAGGAATTTGCAGATCAAGGAAGGAAATTCATTGTAGAATCCATGGATCAGGAAAAGTTCACTGATGCCCATCTTAAGAAGATCAAAGATGTAGAGGCAATGATTCAGAAGGTGAAGAATTTAGTGTTAGACACATCCACTGATGTGACCATGTGTAACAACATCTATCAAGGTCAGTTATACATAATCGAGAAGGCACGGAAAGAAATGGAGAAGATAAGGTCTAGACAGACTCAATTGAGGAACATTCTTGTGCCCTCACTAGGCATTCTCAGTTAGAACATAAAGGAGATTGATGCAACTATGATAACCTATGATCAAGGTCTGAGCACAAAATTGGAGAGGATGAAGAAGCTTCAATATGCATTATGTGCCCATCTACAGATAATCAATTCTCTAATAACCTTTTGGAAGAAGGAGATCCAAAAACTCAAGATTGCATATCCGGATGTTTTCCCTCAGTAAGTGTATGTAGATAAAGTTTTTGATGCATCTTTGTCATTAATGGCAAAGGCGGAGTTGTATAGAATATGGAGTTTGTATAAAATGTATAGAAGATAAAAAAATTTGTGTAAAGGGACAGTTAGAGACTTGGCCATATTCCTTTGTTGTCATCAATGAAAAAGGGGGAGATTATTGTCAAGTTGTCTATACTGAGATATATGACTAGATATAGTGTTGTCATTATGGCAACAAATGTTGGCAATTTGGCTGACTTGATTGCATAGATGTTTTCATTATGGAAACATATGATCCTCATGAAGATTGCACAAGTCAGAGAGCAAGTATGACAGAGTGCATTGCTAATTTGTCTAAGTGTGAGATAGTGATTTCACACTTGAACATATAGTCTATGATATCTATTGATCACCCATCTCAGAGCACGAGTTAGTACGACATGTATGGAAGAAGTTATGACAATTTTACTGAAGACAGTGTGAAGCCGACATGATAGAATATGAAGACAAAACTAGTAAAGAGTTAAGGGATTATTTTGTTTATCAAAATAATGACTTCACAATATAAAGGGATGACATCCTAGATGTTAACTCTTTGATAAAGCTATTGGTATAAATGTAAATGTAATTGTAATTGTAAAGAGGAGTAATTATAACAAGCAACAAGTAATTGTGGAAGTATGATGCGAAGTATATGAAGCGTATGTAATAGCAATAGTGAAAGAGCAGTGAAGTGATATTGATGCAAGAAGTATAAGGTTATGTACCTTAACCTATTTTCTAATCATTGTATATTTTACATTACTTGTTAGGGCAGTGGGCTCATCTAGTAATCACATTTTGCACTACAACTCCTAACAGGGTTGAGGCTTCTAACAAGGCCTATAGTCCCTTAATCAGGACTGATACACTATATGCTTGTAATAAACTCCTAACAGGGTCAACATCCTTAACCTGATACTTTTGATTAGTGGATCTTTGTGGGTACCATCCCCACTGGGGTTGTCCCTTGGCCTGGGTTTCCTCGAGAACAAATAATGTGTCTTAGTTCTTTATTGTTATGCATGTTGTTTAGCTTCTTATGTTATGCATGTATAAAGATAATCTGTTATATCCATAATTGGGAAAAAGATAAAGTTTTTAGAATATTGATTCACCCCCCCCTCTCAGTATTCCCTATTTCTAACAATTGGTATCAGAGCTTAGTTACTCGAAAAAGAATCATTCAAGGAAAGCCTAGTAGCTTGAGTAAGATCTCTATGGATATGGATCAAATACAGAAGAATCTTGGAGAAGCTCTTGAAAAGATTGACTTGCTTACTATTGAAAAAGATACTTTGAAAAGAAAGTATGATGATGCAAAGAACCTCATTGAGAAACTAGAAAACAAATTGGAAGATTTGAGATCTAAAAAAGAATCCAAAGTTTTTATTGAAGATTGTGATGACAATATGGAAAAAGAAAATGAGATCCTTAAGCATGAATTGAAGATAGAAAATTTGAAGTTTAGTTTGAAAGATGGAAATGGAAAGAATGAAAGAAATCTGAAATATGAGAATGAAAGTAATCTGAAATATGAGAATGAAAGTCTAAAGACTGAAAATGAAGGACTGAAATCTAAACTTTCTAAAGTAACATCTGAACTTGAGAAAGTCAATTTGCAGTATGATGAACTTAAGAAATACAATAAGATTGTGAAAGGTGAACTGACTCAATCCAAACAACAACTTGAAAGGCTATATTCAACTAGTGAGAAGATTGATGAATAAATATCCTATCAGAAACCATTCTATGATAAGATTGGTCTTGGATTCAACACTTTCAAAGAAAATGATGAAGGCAAGGAACCAGATCTAAAGATATCTAAAAGCATAGATGAGAAGAAGCCTGATGAGATCAACAAATCTGAAGATATGCCTAAAGAAGAAGAATCACCAAAGCAAGAGGAATCACCCAAAGGTATGCAAAAGAATTCAAAGGTAGATGTTTTGCTTGTAATACTATTGGTCATATGAAGAGAGATTGCATGGGTAAACAATTTAAACCTCTTAATGGTTATTGTTACAATTGTCATGGTTTTGGACATAGAGCTATTGATTGTAGGAAACCTAAATTTATTGAGAATAATGATGATAGTAGAATGTTTAGGAATACTAACAATGCAGATAAGAAACCTACTGAAGATATGAATAGAAGAAGTGGTGTAGTATGTTATAGATGCAACAAGGTTGGACACATTGCTAGAAACCGCATATCAAAAATCAATCAACTTGGACCAAGATATGGAAATAATGGAATTTTTTGTTAGATATGTAACAAGATTGGACATATAGCAAGGTTTTGCAGAATGAACAATAGAGTTTTTCATCCTAACCCCACGAATCATGCAAGAAGAAATGAAGATGCTAGTAACAGTTAGAAAGGATGCTGTAGTAATTTAGATGAAGTGAAGTTTATCAAAAACATAGATCAAGGAGACATATTCAACATTGAAGGTAATAAAAAAGGTGAAGTATTGAAAGGTAAGAATGAATCTTTACCTGACCTATCTCAAAGTACTTAATTCATGTAAATTGTAGTAGATATATGATGAATTGAGTCTTGAACAGTTAATGCAAGGTAGTTTATGATATTCTAATGCTATGGTTAAGAGCATAAAGAAAAATATTATGTTTTGTGAGATCGCAAGAAGTTTTAAGTTTTGCAGGATAGCAGAGACAGCTTTTTGGAAAGAAGTGGCAAAAGAATTGAATGCGATGTCAAATCTAAGTGAGATTGAATTAATAAAAGGTTATGATCAGTATTATTTGATCATCAAAGAAAATTCAAGTGTCAAGGAGATCAAAGAGCAGTGATAGAAAGCATTTTGCAAGGATTTGGAGAAGAATTGTGTGCGGAATCTACGCAAGCCCTAAAATCATGAAATTGAGGTATTTTACTTGACAAATCTTTGAATTAGTAAAGGCATTTGAAGAAATCATGGATGTTTCATTAATACACAATGTCATAGATAAGAATAGACCTAAATTGAAAAGGGAACCAGTAGAACCATTGGAAGAAGACGCTAGGTTTGCATTATCATCCGTACTAGATGGAGTTTTACATTTAGAGAATGTCAGGAGTTATCTTGGATGCAAACTAGAGATAGTAAATGATAGTGATTTTACAGATGTATATCTGAAGATGTACAATCAGGATATGACACTGAAACAAGGTTTTGAATACTTGGAACCTAATGAAATTGTCAAATATGGATTACAATATGAATTTGATAATGAAGAATGAACTAAGATCATTTTGAGTAGAATTCATAATGGAAAGTTTTGGCTAGAGGATAGAGTAATAGATATTACAGCTAATTTGATTCATGAAGTCACTGGATTATCTAAGATTGGAGCTATTGTTTTTAATGAGAAAAATAGTCATTGACAACACTAATTCATCCTATAATGGTAGAGGAATTGTGATTAGCAAGATCAAACAAGTTGATGTGAGATACATATGCAAGATCCTAACTACTAAGTTTTGTGCTAATTCAAGAGAAGATGACATGGTAGCTAGAATGGTACATGCAACTTATCTTATGTGTGTTGATAGGGTACTAGTTGATATGTGTGAAAGTCTTAGAATTCAATTGTTTGAGAACTTGGAGAAGATCAAGAAAACTAAGTATACACAGTTTAGGTTCTCATCCCTAATCACATACATGTTCTTTCATCTTTTGAGGAGATTTCCTTACACCATAGGAAATGATTGGAATGGTGGACAAACCACAATGGAAAGGATTAATGTAGTATACAGAAAGCATGTTATTGATAGTGTTAATGAAAGTGTAGTACTTGTTATGAAGACATTTCAAAATATTGTGTCTAGCAAATCAAGGATCCCTAAGTCTCTTGTTGAGAAATATAAAGATGATATATGTTTTATGGTGGATACTAACCTTACCTATATTGAAGCAGTAGAGCCTAGAATAGAGTTCATAGACCCTCTTGGCTATGAAATATCTAAGGTAGAAATTGAAGAGTATGTTAGCAGGCTACTGAAGTGTAAGTTGGACACTCAGTGTAACAGGTTTGGAACCTTTGAGGAGAACTTCAACTTCGCAAAGATTCTAATTGAAGAGAAATAGTCTAAGAAGAGGGTTGAGAGCACCATTAAGAAAATCTTAAAGGATACAGGAATGACAGAGAGAGTTTTTGGTAGCAAAGTATACAGTAGCAGCAATCAGAGAGAGTGGACAAAAGGAAGTTTTGTCTATCCCTCCTTTATCATCAATTGCAGTGCCATAGGAAGAACCACAAGTAAAGGTGAAAGTGGAAGTACCTGAGAAGGACATAGAAACAAAGATTTCTACTAGATCCACTTCCTCTACACCTAGAAAAAGAGTTAAGGAGAGTGCCACTGGACCAGGAAAGAGGCATAAAACTCTAGTGCAACCTATTCCAAGAAAGATTGTAGAGGTTAAAGATGATGTCACTACAAAGATGAAAGCTTGGAAACCAAAAGTTGAAAAGCTTAATGAGAAGATTATTGAGAATGGTGACTTTGCAAGAATGAACAAATATTATGATCTTTATGATTATAGCAATAGACTTAATCTAGAGAATGCAGTTGTGAAGCATATGATCTTGACTAGCAAGAAGTTTGATACTATTCAAGGAAAAATACTTGATGATCTTTATAACAAAATTCTAAATAGAAAGAAGAGAGCATCAGATGAAGAGACAGCTATCAGAGAAAAGCTTGTGAGGAAGCTTTGTGAGATAAGAGATGAAGCTTGTTGGTATAATTAATTATTCCTAATTACACTTTACTTAATCTTACTTAGGTTAATGCATTGCATAGTAGTTTGTGATTCAGACACCTAGTAGTGTGCACATCTATTAAGCACATGGTGTAGGAGAAATTCCACTTTTGGTGTGATAGTTATCATCACATACCTCATTGTGTGTGAGATCCACCTTTTGTGCTCTTATCACATTATCATCCTAATGCAATGCACATACTTTATTGCATATTGGAGGATGATCCACATTGGTGGACATGTGATTACACCTAGCATAGGTGATAGCTTATCAGCTCCTTATCTTTCTCTCATATCGCCTTTCCTATATAAGGTGGCCTATTATGTGAATATTATCCAATCATTCATTGGTGAATATTATTAATTCATTGGATCTATTCAATCCATCCTTGCATTCATATTTTCTCTCTCTTGTGCTTTTCTTCAACCTCTTGATCTTGGTTCAATATTTGCTATTTGCAAATTCTTACATGGTATCAGAGCCATTGGAATGTTTAGATCAGCCGATTTGAAGAGAGCTTTATGCAAGCTTTGAAGGTCCAAATCTCAGATCTAGCAGCCAGCGTGCAATAGAGGTATCTTGGAGTAGATCTGACCTCACCATTGCATCTGAGAGGCTGTTTCAGTTAAAATTGACTATAAATTTGCCCATATTCGGTGAAAGTCAAATCCGCTCACCCTCAGCCCAACCACCACTTCTCGGCCACCACCGCTCCTCCTCTGAGCAACCTATTCCAACTAGTGACAGATTCCAACTGTGCCACCTCCCTACTGTGCTACACCACCCATGACTCCTTTTCAACACTCCACCGGCCCACCGCTACTACACCGCGGCCTCTACAGTGGCTCCCGACCATAGCTCATTGTGCCACCGTGAAATCCCTCCACCCGGTCTGTGGATTCCCACATGGATGCCATGTAGTTTCTCCTCAACCGCCATGTGGAGCCATTTGACACCACATGGGCTTTGAAGATCCCACCACCTCAGCATGATAGAGAAAACTAGTGCCCGCCACGACTACAACCCTCGGCCAAATCAGATTCAGACACATGGCAGATGCGCCACTTCATAGCCAACACACAAAACTACCATGTCACTACCATGCCCTTGTATAGAGCTATACAAATTGACACGCCAGCAAACACATCAGCTAGGGGTCAGATTTTTATTGACATCATCATTTGACGGGTTTAAAATTGATGGCCATATAGCTGTCAAAACAAGCCAAATTGGCTTTCCTGCCGTTTGAATGTCAAATTTAATGCAATGTTTTTCTAATGTCGTTAGGGTTTGAAAATTTGTAGCCTTCACCATTGGAGATTTCATTTTGGCAGTCCGACTTCAAAGTGCCATAACTTGCTCAATTTTGCTCCTTTTTTTGAGCAATTTTAAAAAAAATTGGGTAGAATTTCCTGACTTTTTCAGTGGTGGGGTTGATTTTTCATTTTGGTGGCCACATTTGTCAGAAATTGCAGATTTTGATGACTGTACCTATCTGTTCCTGATTTCTGCAACTTCCAGGGCTTCGTTTGGGCACATACGGTAACATTTTGAGGTGAAATTTTTTTTGAAAGTGCATGATTTTTTGTCTACTTTCTAGATCTGTAATCAGATTTGAGTGATTTTGGGTAGACATATCACTTTTAGCAATAGTCTATTTTGGGGCTATAATTGCACTTGGTTAATCCTTGGATTTTAGTTTTCTAATTTGCATCAGTCATTTGAAGAAGTTATCAGTAGTTATTAGTCATTATTTGGTGTTAATATGGATAATTCAAAGGTCAAAATGCTCACTCCATATAACTACCATGAATGGAAAGTTTCTTTAAGTGATCATTTGTTGAGTCTTGGATTTCTTAGAATGACTCTTGGGCAAGATCAAGAACCTCAAACAGGTGTTGTAGAAAGGAGAAATTGGTTTGATTGAAGGGATAAAGCACTTGGCTCTCTTAGATCATCCAACTGTCGTGACATGCTCTTTCATATTGTATCTTGCACACATCCTCATGATGCTTGGATCACATTGGAAGGACTCTTTGGTAAACTTGATAGAATGAGAAAATTCAGATAAGAGAATGATCTCATAGGTCTTAATCCTAGGGATTTTGACAATATTCAAGATTTCTTCTCTAAGTTCAATACTATTAGATTGGAGCTTTCTTCATGTGGCATTGTTAAAGGGGATGAACAATTGATCTTTTCAATTCTTTCCAAGCTTGGTCCTGAATATTCTATCTTTGTTTCTACATTCTATGCTACTATGGATGCTCTTGGTAATGCATACAAATTGCCCTCTCTTGATGAATTTGTAGCACAGCTCACAAGGGAACAAGCAAAGTTGGCACACATGGGTCAGTTGAAGCCTTCCACACATCAAGCATTGATTGCAAGTGAGTCTACTTCAAAGGCTTCTAATGGAAAAGGAAAGAAACACAAGAAGGATCCTGAGCCTCATGACAAAGGTAATGAATCTTCTTCACCAAAAAGTACTGAATCCAAGTCCTCTTCAAGAGAGGAATCATCTAGAAGAAAGAGAGATAAATGTGCATATTGTCAAAAGTTAGGACATGATGAGCATAAGTGTTTTCAAAAGAAGATTGATGAGCTAACTCACATTATTCAAAAACACAACATTAAGTTTCCCTCATCAGTGTCTGCTCCTTCTACACAATCGACAACTTCTACATCTACATCATCATCCAAAGAAAAAGGTAAAGGACAAGCATTCATGGCTTCCACACATCCTGAGCAAGGTAAATGGCTTCTTGATTTAGGTGCATCACATCATATGGCATCTTCTATGGATATGTTTTCTTCTATTGAGCCTTGTAATTATCCTAATATTTTGATGGGTAACAACACATTCATGACAGTTTGTGGGAAAGGTTCTATTCCTATGGGAGAAGGGACATTTGATGATGTTCTTTGTGTACCATCCTTGACCACTAATCTCCTTTCTATTTACAAAATTACACATGGGGCACAAGGTAAAATTGTTGAGTTAACTCCTGATTATGTCTACATTAGGGACATGGAGACTAGAGATGTCATAGCTATGGGATTTGTTGATCATACATCCCACTTGTATTCTTTTTCCACTTTTGTTGATAATGATGATGATATTTATGATGTACCCATCCCTTTTCCAAGGGATAATTATGAGGAGAACTTTGGGCACTTGAATCATTTTGTTGTTGAGACAAGTGTTGATCTTCCTACTCCTCCACTTCTTGCTTCTTCAGACATGGACTCTACTATTCAGTAGGATGATCATATTGTTTCAAATCTTTCAGAATGTGATGACTACTTGGATGCATCTTCAGCATTTGTTGATTCTCAAGATGCAGATTTGGAAGACATACATGAGGGGGTTTCTCTTTCCCTTGATGATAGTTTCATCATAGATGGGGATACTTCTTCACCTTCTTTGGAGATTAGTGTAATTGATTCTTCTCCTTCTTCACTTGATTTGTCACATGATGTGATAGATTCTTTGAGCTTGGAGATTCCTAATCAATCTTCAGAGATTCATCCATGGAGACTTTCATCTTCTTCCTCCTTCCATTTGCACAAGGATTGGCTTCTTCATCATTTGATGTATCTATTTCTTCCTAAGGGGAGACATGTTTCTTGTAAGCATTGGTTGATCTATTGTTTGCAGGTACTCTTCATCAACATGGGAGCTTCTACATTATGGGGGGGATATCATGTCTCCAACTATCCTTCCTATGGGGGGATACTTCTTTGTATATACATGATGTATGTAGTTCTTGGGGGGTCTTTAGCACTCCATCCATCCATGCATCTTGTTTTCTTCTCTCTTTTTGGGGGAGGGTTTTCCCCATGTGATTTTCCCTCTTTCTCCACTTTATGAGAGTTATGCATTTCATGTATCTTGTACATGGGTACCTAACATGGCCTAGTTGTTGGGACCCATCTTGCATTGTGATTTTAAGTGCATTCCCCTAAGTTGCACTTAAGGGGGGGTGTTAGTGTAATTAATTATTCCTAATTACACTTTACTTAATCTTACTTAGGTTAATGCATTGCATAGTAGTTTGTGATTGAGACACCTAGGAGTGTGCACATCTATTAAGTACATGGTGTAGGAGAAATTCCACTTTTGGTGTGATAGTTGTCATCACATACCTCATTGTGTGTGAGATCCACCTTTTGTGCTCTTATCACATTATCATCCTAATCCAATGCACATACTTTATTACATATTAGGGGATGATCCACATTTGGTGGACATGTGATTACACCTAGCATAGGTGATAGCTTATCATCTCCTTATCTTTCTCTCATATCGCCTTTCCTATATAAGGAGGCCTATTATGTAAATATTATTCAATCATTTATTGGTGAATATCATTAATTAATTGGATCTATTCAATCCATCATTGCATTCATATTTTATCTCTCTTGTGCTTTTCTTCAACCTCTTGATCTTGGTTCAATATTTGCTATTTGCAAATTCTTACGAAGCTCATTTCAACTAGATTATGAAGGCCCTAAGAACCCATTTGAGAACCAAAATGAGAACAATTTAGATTATGGGAGGTAGGTATGAAGAAGTAAATTATGAGATTGAACAGGTAATTATCAAGGTTATGGTAGAGTATGTTGGAGAATCATCAGTTGCAGCAGAGCAAGTAGGTGAGAAAGTACAGGAGGACATCCCCTCTTCTCCAACTATTAATATTGAAGATGAAACAATCAATGTAGAAGGTACACAAATCACCTTAGATACTAATGAAAATGTATTCAAGAATTTGGAGAGCATTGTTGACAATTCAGTCTTTGTGGAACATGAAGCTATAAAAGAAGAAGAAATGACAGAGACCACAATTGTGGAACCACCAGTTATAGAAGAAGAAGTTTCCCTTCCCACTAAAGAAGATATCAATCTTACTCCTGAGACTTGCAAGAAGACTCAAATTGGCTCTATGATTGAGAATTTGGGAAAAGAAGTAGATGATGATGATCAGTTGGAACTGATTACATCCTTAAACAAAATAATTGGTAAGAATAAGAAGGTGAAGAGTCTTGAAGGATGTCTGAAGGAACTAACTGAGAAGTTACAAAGTATTGTGACCACACAAATTTTAGAAGTAGGCCCTATGGAGAAGGAAAAGAAGGTAATGAGTACCTTATATAATGAATTCACATACCTAGCTGATATTGCAAAACTGAAATCATAAGAAGACTATGAGGCTAGAATACTTTTGAACATCGATCAGTAAATCAACAATGATATTAATACTCTTGATATCTGTATCAAAGATTTGAGGAAACTTTTGGAAACAGGAAAATCTTTGTACATACAGTGTACAAAATTAGAGATGTTGATAGTTGAGGTAGATTAGAAGATAAAGTTGAAGGAAACATAGATTCTAAATGAAACAAACCTTCTATCTAACCCCAATGTAAAGGTTTGTAATGTTGAGAAGTTAGAAAACTATATGATGAAATCAGAATTGTACAAGATGAGAAAGATAGGAAACTAAGGAGATATACTCTTTTGAGAGAGCATGTTTCTATGAAGTTGAGCATAATTAAAGAATAGTTGGAAGATTGTCTTTCAGCAAAGATGTCTTTTCAAAAATTTAACTTTGAAAACCTCCAAGCATGTGAAATTGCTTCTTATGGACTAAGCGCACTACTCAATGTGGCAGATTCCATTAAGAAATCATGGGAGAAGGAGATAGAAGCCATGAAGACAAATTTTGTAGATTGTGTTGCAAGCCTACTAGCTTTGCAATAAATAAATTGAGGTATAACTTTTTGTGATACAATTTTGTGACCCTCCCTACCTTATTTTGTCATTGTTGTCAAAGGGGGAGAGATATATAGAAGAAAATTGATAGTATATGATAAGGGTTGTTACTCTAAGGGGAAGTACTATATTAGAGGCAATAATTTTTGAGGATTTATAAGGATAATATGTATTTTATACTATGGCCATAGTTTTGAACAATTTTGAGATTTTTGAGTTGTACAGTTAGCCAATTTTCTCATATGTTGCCACCAATGACAAAGGGGGATATTGTTGGTAGTTTAGCTGAGTTGATTGCATATATGTTGTCATTATGGAAACATATGATCCTCATGAAGATCACACAAGTTAGAGAGCAAGTATGACAAAGCACATTGCTAATTTGTCTAAGTGTGAGACAGTGTTTTACAAGTGAACCTAGATACAGTTTTTGTTTGCAATGTCAATTGGAGTAAGTTCAGTGCTTGTGCACTTGAAAATAGACTCTATGATGTCTATTGATCACCCATCTTAGAGTGCATGTTACTATAGCATGTATGGAAGAAGTTATGATAGTTTTACTAAAGACAGTGTGAAGCCGACAGGACAGAATATGAAGATAGAACTAGTAAAGAGTTCAGGGATTATTTTGTTTATCAAAATAATGACTTAAAAATATAAAGGGATGACATCCTAGATGTTAAATCTTTGATAAATCTATTGGTATAAATGTAAATGTAATTGTAATTGTAAAGAGGAGTAATTGTAACAAGCAGCAAGTAATTGTAGAAGTATGATGTGAAGTATATGAAGCATATGTAATAGCGATAGTGAAAGAGCAGCGAGGTGATATTGATGCAAGTAGTATAAGGTTATGTACCTTAACCTATTTTGTAATCAGTGTATATTGTACATTACTTTTTTGGGCAGTGGGTTCATCTAGTAATCACTTTTTGTACTACAACTCCTAACAAGGTTGAGGCTTCTAACAAGGCCTATAGACCCTTAGTCAGGACTGATACACTATATGCTTGTAATAGACTCCTAACAGGATCAAAATCCTTAATAGGATACTTTTGATTAGTGGATCTTTGTGGGTACCATCCCCACCGGGGTTTTCCCTTGGCCAGGGTTTCCTTGAGGACAAATAATGTGTTATGAGTTCTTTATTATTATGCATGTTGTTTAGCTTCTTATGTTATGCATGTATAAAGATAATATGTTATATCCATAATTGGGAAAAAGATAAAGTTTGTAGAATAATGATTCACACCCCCTCTCAGTATTCCCTATTTCTAACAACAAAGTCATATAGTATTTTGGAGTCAGCACACTAAGTGTAAAGATCAGAATTCAGTTAAATGTTGAAGACTAGACAACATACAGAGCACTAGAGACTTAGAGCATCAATGCAAGTGTGTAAAAATGAATTATGGTATGCACCCTAGAATTTAAGGTTGTTAGACTATACTTATGCTTAGTCTTAGAGTGCATAAGTAGATATATAAAGATGTGAAAGTTATAGTCAGTTGAAGTTGCACAGCTAGTGTGTGCGAGTAGAGAATAGAGCATGGAGCTGACAGTGACTATTTTGGTTTGTGATTATAAATTAATGTTGTAGAGGCTATGTGCCCATTGTATTTAGGTTTCTGACTTATGTATATGTATTATTGTAAGCAAACTTAAGCCAATTAATTTGGAAGAATTGTTTGTAATTAGTTATAGGGCCGACCTATTTGTGTATTTTGTATAAGCACATAAATATAAGGTGCACCCATTGTATTTGGTATGGAAGTGAAAGGAGAGTTGTGTTAAGTAGAGAAGAGGTATGCGAAAGTCATTATAAGATGTATTAGAGCTTTGCTAGAGTTCAAAGCATCAGTGCACCAAAGGAATTGATCTGACAAGCAGTGTCACAGTGAATAGTTCACCTACAGATATAGTGTGTATTTGATTCAGAAGGTTGTAGCCTTCATCATTTGAGTAGTGAGCTCTAGGATAGTGAGTCTGCTCCCCTAATAGGGATCATTGTAAAAGACTCCTAACAAGGTTTGACCCTTAACAAGGTCTACTACACTTAAAGCATTGTAAAGCTACTCCTAATAGGGTAAAGGATCTTCTAACAAGGATCACAAAATACTAGTGCAAATTATTAGTGGGTATCAAGTCCCACTAGGGTTTTTACCTATTTAGGTTTCCCCGTAACCATATTGGTGTCATGTGTTGATTTCATGTTTCATGTTTATGTGAATGTTTACTTTAGTTCTTAAGCATTTTTGTTCTGCATAAAGATTAAAGCAAAAATTTAAAATACAGTGAACACTGATTCACCCCCCCCCCCTCTTAGTGTTCCCATTCCTAACACTTCTCCATTCCCTGAGCCAAATATTGAAGCCAAAGTTAACTGGGAGAAACAACAATTAATGGAGGAGAAGGAAAGATTGAAAGTAATTAGACGAGCCTGAGTAAGGAGAGAGACTGTCATATGAAGGCCAAGTGTATAGTTGATTAGAAATATGAAGAGAAGGTCAGGGAGATAATGTTGTAGTTTTCTAGGAGCCTTGAGCCTACAATGTTGTTTGATAATGCGAAGAGGTTGGATATTGTTTTGAATTCTTTGATTATAGAAAAGGCCAAGTTGAAGCCAATTTTGGATAAATGGGTGTAAAGGCATTCGAATTTGAAGTTATTTTATTTTTTTCTAAAGGTCAAGATAGTCCTGACCAAACAATAAAAACATTTCACAAATTTGTAAAAGGTTTGGTAGAGTATAGGATAATTATGGATGATTTGGAAAGAGAGTCCAATCTCTTGAAGAGGGAATTGACTACTGTCAATTGTGAGTTAATTCCAGGAGTTTTTAAGTGGAATGGAAAGTTGAACGAGTTGGTAAAATGGACTACAGAGTTAGATGATGAGCTGTCAATAAGGATGAACAGTATCCTAACTTACCAAAATACTCTTTTCTTTGTCCAAACAGTTGAAGTGTTATAAGCTGCCAGATCTCAGTTTGATTACATAAAGAAAGAGATCAAATAGATGGAAAATAAATGGTAGGAGATATCTGGTAGGAAGGCCAAGATTAGTGGTTACCCATTTCAAAGTGAAGAAATATTCAATGCTTGGTTGTACCAATACATCCCTCATGTAGAAAAAGAAATCACACCACCTACTTCTTGAAGGAAGCAAAGGGATAATGGCTCAAAATTTTGGTTGGTAAGAATCAAGATATATTTATTGCAGGATATTTTGAAGATGAAGACAATGAGATTAGTTGAATAGCTCAAGGAACTAATTGAAGACTGAAAGGAGAAAGTTGATTTGTCTATATCCTTGCATATAATTTCCTAGATCAGATTTTGGTCATTTATTGTAAACCCTGAGTGGTTGTTGAGAATCTTTAGTTTAAGTTTTTTTTCCCTAAATGATCAGATACTTTTTGAAATCCTTATCATATAAAGGGATTTTCATAATCATTTAGAGGTATTGAGAGTTAGGCATTGATAGAGTTTATTTTTGAGAACCCTAGTCTCAGTCAAGATTGTAAATTTTGCATCAATATTATCAATAGAAGGAAGAAAGTTGCAGTTCTAAACTATTATTTGCAGGCTTGTATTGTGAAGAAAATTGTATACAAAGTTAGGATTCATTATACTTAATAAAAAATCTATTCTTATCTCTCCTCGGTGTCAAATCTTATGAATTTTGGACTTTCTGGTTCATTGCATAATTGTTTATGTGTGTATTTTCATTCCTGAGTTCTGATCAAGGATTAGATTAAATATTTCTCTAGGTGGGATATGAGGCCATCTTGATTTTCATAAGGATTCTTTGTAAGAAGTGAGGGTTTTGGGTGGATGTGTTTATGGTTATGAATCTGTGGTTTCTTCTAGTCTCTATATCCTGTTTGTTTCAAATTTATTGCCTAATGGATAAGACACTGGTCTAAGCTAGTATCTATTTTATTGGTATATATTGTTCAAGGTTTTTATAATCTACAATATAAAAGAAAACTAGTTGAAGTTTAGTGTATGGTTGAGAGGTTGAATGTACCATCATAGCCATGGAGAGTCAATGGATGCTTGGTTATCATTTACCACTTTCTTCTTATTTATTTGTTATTTGAATATAGTCTTGGTGTTGTGAATGTATCTTATTTACTAGATTAGATGCACCCACCTTGGTTTTGTAGGGCCAGAAGTGTAGAGGGTAGTATTGTCCCTATAGTTGGTCCAGTTACCTTAAAGATCCTATAAATATTTGGAGTTAACCATTCCTAAAATCAATCTGAAGGCATATTGGTAGCCTAAGAGCGTAAGTCATTTTGAAACAACAACACTTATCAATAAGAAGCATTAGAGGAAATGTCCCCTCCACAAGAAGTCACAAGATACATGAACTATCAAGAAGGTTGGAGCCCAAAGACTATGACATGGTGTATTGTCAAAATTAAAAAATATGTATGCTGAGAACTACCAAGACACATGAGGACTAAAATATTGAAATGACATAAAGTACAAATGGATAGTTGATGTGACATTTATTCTAATGACTGGCCATTTCCAAGGTTGGACATGTGTATGTCCATGCACTCAAAGGTATGGTGTATAACTTTTATAGTTGGTATGGTAGAAAGAGAATTAATAGCCATCTCGGATAAATTTGAATGGTCACTCCTGGGAACCAATGCCACCATTTAGGTGAGCATGATGAATACAATAGGAAACTTGAAAACTTACTATTTTGGACACATGAACTTCACCTCATGACCAATGTAGATTCCACAAATTAGCAGAACTCGCCTCTTATCAATTAGATCATAATGAATTGGCATGGAGTCCATGGACCTATTATTCTCAGTGTGTGTTCCAATGGACCTCACAAATAATTCAAACCATGACCTTTTTACAAACACCTATATACATACCATGTACAAATGCCTAATCCCATAAGGACCAAAACCTATCTACATCACTTCTTTACAGGGGTACACAAAGGGATCCTGCACTAGTTATATGCATTCACAAAGATTTATAAAAATTCACTTTATGAACAAATGAGATAGAAAAGCCACAAAATGAAAATGAAAAATTAATCGATGAATAGGGCCAAAAGCCCCATGAAAAAAATATTTACATGGTAGTGTTTTGGACAACATGCAGACAAAGAGAAAGGAGGGAAGGACACAACAAACACAAAATTAGAAAAAGAGAGAAAGGAAAACAAAAACCAAGAAGCAAGAAGCAAAGAATAACCAACCTGAAAAAAGAGGATGCCAAAATTGATGAGGCTTGATCATCCACTATCTTCCCTATGCTCAAAATACCCAACTCAAATACAAAATCATGAACACTAGAAACTTATATAATTCACTTTCAAAGACTCAGGCTTTGTGAACACTTTGCACTTCACAATAATCGCTTAAATGAAGAAGGTAATATTTTACTCAGGGTAAATGTAAGAGTGGGGTAAAATATCTTTTATAATGCCTAAAGAAGGGCATTAATTTCTAATTATAATTCCAAAGGTAGGTAAATCTCAAAGTCTGAGCCTTGGGGTACCCACCATTCACTTCCTCAAGTGGAGTCAAAAGTGAAAATATTGAAACCCCACAGATCTCAAAAATCCGATATGGCCCAAGCTAGAACCTCTAGAATTTTGTGTGCTTACCCTTATTTTCTTGAGCTTTGTCCCATAGGAGGACTAAGTCTAATATCTAAAAAGTCTTATATTGGACTCTCTTGTCAAGACAATGCTTAACGAGTGTTTGGTGTTTCATGAAATGCTTGAGGGAATCATCCCTCTATACTTCTAGGCATACTAAGTTAAGGAAGTAGTCCTCCATAATGTTATCCCTCATGTCAAATTTCTACATGAACTATAGCATCAAGATGTATAAATTCATCAAAAATACTAGATTCTAACCATAGACCAAATAGAACAAAGAAGTCCCCAGTGCGACTTTAATTTAGATGTGATCCACCTAGAGGGAAAACTTATGTTTTTGGTGCCAATCCTAGATATTTCTCATGAGTAGATGTTTGATTACCTCTAATAGGTTCTTGTTTATCAATTCTTCTACATCATTATTATGGAGATAGTAATTTCTTGAGAATTTGAGTGTAATATTTTATTGATAAGCCCACTCTAGCAGTTGGGTGGAAGAAAATGCCAGATTGTTATCACACACAAGGGCCAAGGGAATTCCAAACCTAGTGGCAATGTTTTTCTCGATGAAAATAATCATTACATATGTTGTGTTATTTTTATATGGTATGGCTTTAGACAATTTAATGTAGTAGTCTATGGAAATCAAGATATACCAGTGACTGGTAGATGAGTTGGGGTTTATTTCCCCAATAAAATAAAATTCTCATTGGGAAAAGGTTCTAACCTTCAAGATAAGTTGGACAGGCATTGTTAGGTTCTGTGCTCAAGAGGAAATAGTTTGACAAGTGTGGTATTTCCTCACATTATCATATACATCTTTAAAGATATGGGGCCAATAGTAGTCAACCCAAAGAATTTTATGGGCAGTGGCATCACTTGAGCCATGTCCGATTCTGAATTGACCATGAAACTCATCAATTATTTTTTATCCTTGTCTTGGTTGAGGCACTAAAGGTATATACCTTCATAGTTTCTACAAAATAGAGTCTTGTTCTTGATTATGAAATTTCCACTCTTAAGATGAAGTTCTTACCTCTTGTTGGAAGGAAGTCCCCTAGGGTATCAGTTATTCAGTAAGAGATACACCAAATCAGCATACCAGGGATCTGGAATGAGAGACTACATTTTTTAAGTTTGGCATTTAATTTGTGAACATGTCTCATCCATTGCTTGACACAATCCCTTTCTATAGACTAGCCTCATAGGCTGCATTTCTAAATTAAATTCTTAGAGGATAGCCATCCATTTCCCCCAGTGTTCTCCCAATTCACTTTGTATTAGCAAGGGTTTAACATCTTGATCTAGCACAATCATGTGTACCTTGCTCTGGATATAATGCCAAATCTCTTCACTACCTAGAAAAGGGTGAATGGTTAGTTCTCAAGGGGTGAATACCGCACTTCATAATTCTATATTTAAACTCATAAAATCAATGGGTTGTTGTTCACTCTCAACCTTTTGGGATAAGACTACAGTAGTGGAGTGCGCAGAGGTGAAAGAGAATATATAAAATGGGAGGGTATAGTCCAGACTTGCCAAGAATGAAGCCTCTATGATAGCTTGTTTAATCTTAGAGAATGCCTCCTTCACTTTCAGACTCAACTCAATCTTCATGTCTTTCTTCATAATATCATTTAGAGGCTTAACAACCTCAAAGAATCTCATGATGAAGCTTCAAATAAATTTGATCTTCCTGAAGAAAGATCACATGTATTTCTTGCTATCAAGCATCTACAATTGTAGTAGTTCCTCTACTCTCTTAGGGTCAATGGTGATTCCCTTCTCAAATATGATGTGTCCCAGCAACTTCCCCTTCATGACCCCGAATATACATTTCTTAGGGTTGATGAAAATACCAAATGGGTGACATCTCTCACAAATCTTGGTGAGGTGGGTGTAGTGGTCACACTTTCCCAAGGAAAAGACTCTCAAATCATCCATGTAGATGATTATACACTTGTTAACCAACCATTCAAAGGTGATGTCCATTTCCTTCTCAAATATATCCTTGACATTAATCAAGCCAAAGAGAATTCTCCTATAAGAAAACATCCCCCACTTGGTGTTAAATGCAGTTTTGATCTGGTCCTCAAATTTCACCATGACATGGTTATAGACTAAGTACCCACCCAAGAAATACATCATTTGTGAGCCATTCACTATCTGGAGCACTTCATCAAGTGAGAGAAAGAGATGTTTTTCCTTCTTCAAAGCCTCATTTAGGTTCTAAAAGTCTACGCAAAGTCAATTTTTAATATTTTTCTTCTGGACTAGGACTAAGTTTTCTACCTAAGTGGTATTCCGAATAGGGAAGATTATTATTTAAGATATTAGCTTCTAAACCTCCTACTAGATTAGTGGTTCAATCAATGGATTGAATGGTTGCTTCTTTTTCTTAAAAGACTTTGCATTAGGATTTAAGGGAATAGTATGCATCATAATGGATGTGTCGTAGGTTTTGAGGTTCAAGAGTACTAAAAGACATAGAAAGAGCGACCAAAAGATAATTATGTTTCCAAGGAATCACCTCAATGTCGAAGGCATCAAATTACTATATTAAACTCTATGTTTGATTATGGTATGTCACTGATTGTTTGTCATGGCATGTATAATGACTCCAGACTTGTTTGACTATCAGTTCTAAATCACCCATTGTCTAGAAGTAGGTGACTCCTTTTCTTAGTTAAAACAAAATGCCTAAGACCAAGGCCTCATATGGTATGATGTTATTTGTGTAGTCAAACCACAACTGGTAAGACATGAGAAAAGATATTCCTTAGGGGTTAATCATCTCTACCCCAACTACACACCCTTGTTTATATTAGGATCCATCAAACTTTAGGATCTATAATTATTTTTCACTATGGTGTGGTTTGGGAAGTTGGGTGGTGTGTGGTACTAGTTTGGGAATGGGAGGGGCTTTCGAAAAGTCCTCCAAGATGAAATATGTGGGTGCCAAAATGACCTCTAGAGGAGACACTACTGGGAGTTCTCTAACAATAATTCCTTCAATTATGTCTTTGGGTGGACTACATTATGCAGTGCATTGTTCAGGAATCTCTTCCCCACATCCTTTCTCTTAGATTTATGAGAGATGAATTATGGAAACATCAAGACAATTTTTTCACTCCAACTTGGAATGATCCTAACAATGCAACCTACACCACATATCAGATAGGAGAGTGGTCAAGGAGGAACCATTATCCTAAAGGCTAACATCATGTTTTAACCTCATAATGAAGTCTTGGACTCTCTAAGTAATAGCAAGGTCCTCGCCAAGGAATGTCCCACCGAGATTGAAGTCCATGGTCAGGATCCCCTTGGCCTGATATAGGCTAAGCTCTAGTTGAGTATATGCTACCTCACTCACCCGGTCGTAGTCAGTGAGGGATTGTTTCATCCAAGGCTCATTTTCCATCTTGATCTAATTGGCCTCCCCTCTCCATGGAAGCCACAAGTGGGAGAAGTTGGTTTAGATATACCCATTAAGGCCCTTGGATGAATTTTGACTTAAGAGCATCTTTTATATTTTAGGGATGTCGACCACTTGAATGTTGATGACACTAGACACCAGGGGTTCTTGGACAAGCTAGATTTAAACATTTTTTAATTTTCCAACCATCATGAAAATAGTTTTTTCAAGTTGAACCACTACACCCTTGTATGGCATGGGGACCAACCTAAGCTTCTTGTAGATGGATAAAGGCATGACATTACCAAAATCTTTGAAATCTACTAGATAATTATGTAGGTTCTTACTATAAATCTTAAGGTTGAGCAGGAAGGGAGGGTCCTCTATATTCCCCTAGAACATGACCACATTAGCATTGTCAAAAGTGATGACATTAGGTGGGTTATGACGGGCTTCTGAGTTCTCCAAATGTTGTAGGAGAGCTTTCTTCTTCTCGAGATAGATAATCAATACCTCTATTAAGGTCATTGTGGTAGAAGTGTTTTCCATCACTTTCATGATGTCAAACCATCCCTTCAGGATTCTTGGGCTTTTCATCATGGATTTTTAGGTAGAGTGGAAGATAGGTCCTCTTGGAGGGGGCGGGTTAACATTTTCTTGGGAATCTAGGGGAATATTGGTGCTCTTTAGGAGAATACGTGAAGGGGCCTTTGTTAGATCATCTCATAGTGTTGTAAGAAGCCCATGAGCTGGTGAAGGTGTTAGCCTCAAAGGCAGGGATGGAATCATCAAAGAACCCATGTGGATCATGTTCTTCTTCGTCTTCTCTATCTACTCTGAAAAAAGATGGTCTTGCAAATAAAGGAAGACTTATGAGGTTTTGCTAGAGGTTCTAGAGGTGTCAGACCAGTATGTGATTGGCGACTTGACTGAGAGATCTAAATGATCTTCTCTAGAGTAGCATAATTTGCCTCAAAATGTGATCAACTAGTATCATGTACCCAAACTTAATGTTTCTTCACAAAATCCTCTATGAGTAATTAAAAGGAAATCAATGATGATTTTGATCAGATTTCCATTGCTAGAAAATAACATAAAGGAAAGACATATCCGCATAGACAATATCAGAAAGTATTATAAAAAATAGGAAGATTTATTGGCATAAAGGAAGAGTTATCAAAAAATACTATCAAAAAGCGTTAGCAGTGAAAGAAATAAAAGATTATAAATGAGGAAGATGTTGAAGTAGAAAAATGGTTTATAGAAGATTGAGAAACCCTAATCAGGGAAAAAGTTATAAGAGGAGATCTAAGGTAAAGGAAATGATGTTGAGAGACAGATACAAATACGAACATATAAAAAGATACAAATCAGAGAACATAGATAGAAGTGAAGAGTCGTGTTATCAGTAGAGATTAGAAAGTAGATAAGAATAGAAGAAGAGAGAAATGAGATTTGTCAAGCTTTAGGGGAAAGTATCTACAAGTCAAATTTATTGTTGATTTATTCATACTAGTTTAACAAAAAGATTTTGAAATCCCTTAACCAGGTAGTCTCTAACTGGAGTTAGAAGTTATTTTTAGGAACTTATTGTAAATCCTTTAACAAGGTGAACATTATATAACTAGGATAAAATCTCTTAATAAAGTAGTCTTTAATAGGAATTCTGATACTCCTAACAGGGTATTAGACACTCCTAATAGGGTGAAGTCATTCAGAAGATGATACTTACGTAAGCTCTTAATCAGGCATCTTATTATTGTAGTAGTGAATTTTGGGTATCATCCCCACCATAGTTTTTCCCTCTAAAAAAGGGTTTTCTATGACACCAAAATATTGTGTTAAAGTATTTGAATGTTTATGTGTTAAGTGCATGTAATCAGTTATCAGTTAGACATTACAGTAGCTATCGGTAAAAGATAAAACATTTATCGATATAAGTAATTTATTGGCTATCAGTTTATGATTAGAATGTTGAATTAGTTTAAATTATTTGTGGTTCTAATTTAGCCCCTCTCAATACCCAACCTAGAACTTTTCAATAATTGGTATTAGAGCTTTGGTTCTCTAGAGGAAAGTTTAACAACTTGAGCGTAGATATGGAATGATGGGAAGTTACAGGTATTAGAGAGAATTAGAGGAGGCCCTAGAAGGTTATATTGAATAGATCCAATATCTAAAGAATAAGCTAAGAACATCATTTGCAAAAGAAAGGAACTGATAGAAAGACTATAAATGATCCTTGCTGATCTAGATAGACTATCAGAAGATGGTATCACTTCTGAGGAATTTGATGCGGCTATACAAGACCTATCAAAAAAGAACAATGAATTAATTGAGAAAATTAGTCAAATGAAAAAGGAACATGAAATTCAATCCTTGATAATGATAGTAGTACTAGAAAGAATGAGGACTATCAAAAGTGCCAAATAAATTTTGGAAACCAGGAAGAGAAATGCTAAAGAAACAACTAGAAACAAATATTTATTCCTGCAAGTACAAATAGAAGAATTCAAAGAAAGAAATGACATGATAAGAGATATCAATGGTAGGATTCAACAACTACAAGTAGAAAATCATAAGTAGAAGGAAGAAAATGAAGAACTAAGAAACAACTTGAAATTTGAAAAAGAATATAATGCTACATTCACAAAGATCAAACAAAACATGCTGAAAAATGATGAACAACTAAAAAATCAAAGAAAAATAGGTGACCTACCGGAATGGGGTATATCATTAACAACACAATGGAGATCATTGAATCATCAAAATTGAGACAATGAACCTCTGAAGGATCCAGTGATATACAAGGTAAGAAATCTTACAAGACTACTTCCTACAACTATGGAAAACATGGTCATACTACAAATATATGTAGAAGAAAATAAGTTAACATTCCTAAAAGTGCATACTTCAATGGTTACTATTAAAATTGCAACAAGTTTGGTCATAAATCTATTGAGTGTAGATCTAAAACTATTAATAGAATATCTGAGAAACATTTTCATGGATATTGCTACAAATATAATTATTATGGACACAAAGCTAAAGAATGTAGGAAACCAAGGTACCGACAATAAGGAAATCAATTTATTATAAAAGAAGAGAAACAAACAACTATGTTACATGCTTTAATTGTCGAAAATATGGACACCTAGCATCAGAATGTAGAAAAGAAAGCACTGAAACAAGAACTAAACCATGGAGACCATTTTCATTACCATGTTAAATTTTCTCAAAGTTTGTTCATCCCACCTACTAATACAAATATCATAACACTACCACCAATGACACTAAAGGATAAAATATCATAAATAAAGATCAAGTTAGAGAGGAAATGAAGAATATCTGGAAAAGAAGGAAGATGTTGTATTATCAATGGAAGACCCTGTGTCAGATGATGTAGGGGATTCATATACCAACTAAGCAAGTAAGTAGATGCTTAGGGACATAAAAATTTATTGAAATACTTGAGAAGTCCCTTAAATAAAATTATGAGCCAAAATATTCATGAGCATAAAATAGATGCAATGATAATTACAAAAGTAGAAAAGTTGATGGAAAGTATTAAGTATGAGATTACTATCAATTAACTAAGATCACTATTAGTATAAAAGTTATTGTCAACCTACAATAAATATTTTGGTATAATAGTCATTAGACACCTTTTCATCATATATAATGACACTTATCATAAAATAATCACATTTTGAAAAGTCACTGCAAAGATCAAAGCTTAAGGAAATATTTTTGTTTATTATGCTAATTCATTCTATAGAAAGGATTTAGACGGATTGATTGAACTAAAAACCCTAGTGAAGGAACATATAAAGATCAAAATGATAGAGAGAGTGGTATTAGTTAACAAATCATAAGAAGATGAACTAGAATATGAGCTTAGTACTCTGAAATTTTCAGATTCAAGCGAAGATGGAGCATTTTCCTGAATACCATGTAGAGTTATGTTGATAGAAGATGTAAGATTGTTTATTCAGTATAAGTAGATTGAAATTGGTGATGAAGATATAAGGATAGCCTACCAAGAATTATACAAAGAGAAAGGAATGTTGAATGAAGAATATGGGCATCTAAAAACAAAAGGACTAACACATATCATACATATGCAAAATAATTTTGAAGCTAAATGGATCAAGTGTGTATTGAGTTGAATACATGGAGACTACATATGGCTGGAAGGAGATAGACAAATTGAAATCATAAAGGAAATCATTAGTACAATCACAGGACTATTAGCTAATGGGAGAAAATGTGTAAAAGAATTAAATCTTAAAACACAAATTGAAGTTTTAATAGAGCACATGCAAGATCATAAAACCTTTGTTGTGAGAAATATCTTGGATAAGGAAATGAGATTTGCATCAATGATTATTGGTTACAAGATCTATCAAGTGAACCAGTTAGACAATATATTAGGAGGAGCACTACAAGTTGCATATGACATTTTTTTGATTAGGTAAAAGTAGGTTTGAAGGGGACCCAAAACCCCAAACAAAAAAACCAAAGTCAGGAACTAGTTTTACATGGACCAACAACCTAGAGTTTCAAAAAAGAATTTGAAGGCTAGTTTTACAAGGACCAGCAACCAAGTCAAGCTGGTTTTATAGGGATAGGAAACTAACATAATTCAAAAAAAGAACAGAGACCAAAAGTCCAGAAAATACCACAGAGAAACAAAATAGAGCAGAAAAAAAACAATTGATTAGACCAGATCTTTAATAGCACTAGTAATAGAAGTGCCTATGACAGCAACCTCTTTGAGATAATCTTGAATATTCTTAGCAGTGAGCTAGAGTTCATCTTTCTTAGTGCTTTGCCAATAGTGGAGCATGTCCAGTCGAAGTAGCTTCATCAGGAGAAGGTTTTCCAATAGAAGAAGCAATAGTCGGGATGGTTGCATATGAGATTGTTAACGAAGGTAACATATATGATTTAGCAGAAATGATGTAGAATCAACTGGTGGTGAATTTAAGTAAAATCAAGAAACAAGGACTAAAGTTTGGAACACTACTAGCATGTGTGTTTTTTATATACAAAACTATTTTCTAGGCATCGCTAGAGTAAATTAGATAGTTAGTGAACCAGTTATACATCAGATTAATAAGTGCATTAAAAAATTGGGAAGTAATTACAATATAGTAATGTGGAGTTATTTTAAATAATTTCAAGGAAGAATGTATGACAAATATCGGATACAACCTCATATTGTTGAAAAATACAAGAAAGATATATGTTTTCTAGGTAGTAAACATTCATGTATAATCAAAGTAGTGGAGCCTCAAATATCTTGGTTACAACCATTTTCATATGAAGAAAAAGTGAATGAGCTTACACCAAGTATTGAAAAACTATTGAGTTAACGTAAGGATATGACAACTAATCATTTTGGAACCTATGAAGAAGTATACAAAAGGATAACATCAAATGAGAAGAAATAAAAGAAAGAAAGTAGTAGTACAATGAGAAGAAAGAAACCAAATATAGTACCAGAGACATATGCCAAAATCAAGAACAAGTTAGCTAAATAGAGACAGGGTACTGACAAAGAATTTGGTGGAGAGCTGCCAATGGTAAAGAGAGAAAGATCAAGAACTGCACAATCTACACTAAGGATGAATACAAGAATTCAACCATGTTGGGATAGAAACATAAGGGACTGAGAGGGGAGGGGTGAATTAGTACCGTAAAAAAATTTTAACTGAATACTCAATTAACAAATAGTAGTAACTGACTAACCAACTGAATCCATTATATGCAACATTCATTCAAATGACTTTGTAAATATAAAGTGCATGAAATCAAACAATAGATCAATCATGAAATATAACACATAAGACCAATATTTTGGTTACGTAGAAACCCTTGTTAGAAGGTAAAACCTATAGTGGGGATGACACCCACAAATTCTTCACTATTGTAGATAATAAAGTATGCTGGTTAAGGATACAAGTTTTGATCACTTTTGGTGATCTTACCCTATTAGGAGTAATAATCAGATTGACTAGATCTACCTTGTGAAAGGATTTAAACAACACTACTTGAGTGTGCACTTGGTTAAGATATTTAAAAACACACTGTTAAGTCTACTCTATTAGGAGATTTTACAAACTTTGTTACAGTGATCAGAGAATAACAGAAAGGGTATTTGTAAATGACAACTAAATTTTTTCTAAATCAGATCAATAATATACTGAATGAATATCACCTCAATGTGTAGTAGACTATCCTCTTTTCTTCTTGGTAGCCTTAACTATTTCTGAATAAACTGAATTGGATCTCTGATAACTTCTTTGGCATGCAAACCTTGTCTAAATTTTGATGTCTTTAAGGTGGCTACTACTTCAAGATCTCCTTCTTTGTATATGATCGATTGCATGTCAAAATAACATCAATTAGAAATATATAGAAAACTATTAAGATTTTCATGACCTAATTAGGTTTACAAGATCTTAGAAAACCTAAGATCTAAGGCGTACAAAATTAACCTAGATCAGACTATTACATAGGAATCATCACTACATTTAATGATTACATCCACAATAAATAATCCTCAATCTTGATAAAACATTTTATGAATCCATGTAACCGTTTGCATAGATAGGTGTGCCATTCCTGATTACTATGTCATTTCCTAGATAACACAGTAAACACAACTTTATCTATTTGGTGAATACAATGGTGCTCGATGTATATGTTTCTCGGTGTTTACTGATGCTTGGTTCTTAGTTTACTCTGATGCTCGGTAAATATGCTTTGGTGCTAGGTTAAACTTGTTTCCTTATATCTTTCAGTACTGCCTTGTGATTGTTCGGTATGAAGGCTTGTTTGTTCAATCGACTAGCATATTATGGCTTGTTGCTCCTTATTTTACCAACTAATCAGCTTAGATAATTGAATGATCTAGTTTTATACTAATGACAACATCTAATGCTCAAATAGAGATAACAATCTCCCCCTTTGGCATTAGTATCAAAACTTATAATGTATACCAACCCATATATCTCAAACTATTCTTACACTTTGATGAGCCTATAATTTTTCATATTTATATCATTTTTTATAACACTTTACATCATGTTTATAATACCTTTCCAAGTCATTTCCATACATTGCCTTGATTTATGAAGCATTAACAATGATTAATGATTTATTGATTAACATTTGTATGTGTAGCTAGTTAATGATAAATTATGATGATTTATTATGATAAATGGTTATTATTAAATAATAAATGTTTTGAGATGATTAAAATGTTTTTTGTAAGATACACAAGTCATTCATGCAGCTGGAAAGAAGGAGAAGCAAGTTGACACTTGTCAATATTCAATAGTTGCAGGAAATGCAGAAAAAGTCAAAACCCATTTTCAGTAAAATAGGCATATCTCACTCAATTCTTAATGAAATTCATATTTTCTTAATGATTTGGAAAGCTGAAATAGAGGAGAAAAAACATGTTAAATTTTTTTGATCCAATTCACAATACTTAATGAGAAGCACATATGTCAAGTTGACTGAGTAAAAATAGCCGAATTTGAAGGCAACCAAAACCCAATCTTGGTAAAATGATCATATCTTTCTCATTTATTTATGAAATATAGATTTTAAAAATGATCTAGAAAGATAAGAAGGAGGATCATAATCTGGTTAAAGCATTTGAGATAACTCACAATAATAAGTGAGCACCATCCATTTGAATCTGGCTGCAAGAAAAGTGGAACAACAAATCAACAAACTTAGTCAAACTTCTTCTATTTATTGTAATTTCAGTTATGACTTAAAAAGAGGTTGGATATGATTTTTATTTTATTTATGAACACAAAAAATATCCAACAAATCAGCTTTCTCATAAAAAAGTGCAAACAAACTCTTTTTCCAATCAGTCAAGTAGATGAATTGTAATAGGACTCTTCTTCTTAGTCATTGTTTTAGAATAAGTCTCTTCCTTATTTAAAGGAATGATGAGACATGTGTTAGATTGTTTTTAGGGAGTCAATAAGCTTATATATTCAAAATTTTAATCAAGAAAAAGAAGGAGCAAGTGGTATTTGTTCATTAGTTTTAGAGATTCATCATTTTGTAGAAGGAAATTTGTAACAGCAGTAATAATTTTAATAGAAGTTGTAGATTGTATTTTCATGGAGGCATGTTACTTGTATATGATGTTTTAAGGACATATATCAAAGTTTAAATTATCTAAGAAAGGTCCTCTTATGATAGTTTTTACCTTTGTTACTATAGAAGTAGGACACATAGCAAACTGCTATGTATTACATAGTTTCCTGCAGCCATTATTGTGCAGTTAGATTAATTTTCAGCATTGTTATACTTTTAGTTTTGCAATGATAGAATGACTTAGAGAATCCCAAAGTGCATATACTTTGCAAGCCTATTTCAAGTATACATCCTCGGGTTGATAATTTAAATATGCCTTCATAATGATGACATAACTACTTAGTATGGATGTCCAATCCCTAAGTTATGGTTCTTAAGCCTAGTTATTAAAACCATTATAGGAGCCCAACATTTTTGGTGCCATTTCTGGAGATGGGTCAAGCTATGAGAGTCTCTGAGTTTTTAGAAGCTCTTTTTCATTTTTCTAGTATCACAGTTTCCCTTCAAAGCACTTAGTATTAGAAACGTTTGCAAAAGTACCATAAGCAACAAAAAATATATGGATGATGGATCCATGAAGAAAAGCAACCAAGAGCCTATCTTATTTGTAGCAAGTCTGGAAATAAATGAAGACATGTTCTCTAGCATCATAGAGGAATTTTGTTCACATATTGATGACAAGATGTTGATTTATGAGGAGGAAAATGAAGAAATCACCATACACAAGGTTGCTTCTCAAGCTGAATGTGATGTCAAATCAGAACTCCTACTTCAAGAAGAGACCAGTAATAAAGTGAAAATTAGTCCCCTAATGTAGAAAAGTAAAGAAGATAATGAAGAAGACTAGTTTTGGGATGATTTAGAGGAGTTTTTCTCAACCTTAGATGCTAAACCGACATCTTTTGTAGTGCAAAACTATGAGCATCACAAGGAGAGTTCAAAATTTGTTCTTTCAAGAGGGTGTCCAATCAGACATCTCATTCATATGGAGGCAAATACATCATCACAAGTTATGCTTGCATCAAAGAAAGAAGCTACAATTGAAGATGAAGCTAAATATGCAGTTGCACCTAAAGGAGAAATGTTTCAGATTACTTATGCACTTCAATACAATAGTATGTATTTTCAGCATGAAGTGATAAGTATTTTTAGTAATGTATTTCCAAAAGTGTTATTGTTTATTAAGTTTCTATTGATGTTGCAACTATTTCTAATTTCTCATAAGCATGTGAAGCATTGGAAGTTGTTGAGAAGAGGAAGATACTTCAAAAAACCAGTCAATGGTTTTGTTTGCTAATGTATTTTTTTCTGATTAGTGTAGGCTAGGATAGGTTTTTTCATTCAATAAGTGTTGTTACATGATGTCTTAGAGTTAGTAGTTGTCTAGTCTAGTTTGTTTCCTAGTTCTTCTTGTCTAAATGACTATCTTGGAGGAGTTCATAGCTGATTCATTTCTCATACTTCAAATCATTTTTCAAGGGTGTGAGTGAGTCAAGTCTCTAATTCTGGAAGATTCTTTGTATGTTTTGTCAAAAAGTTCCATTAAGTAGTCTTATCTTCATGATGTCAAGAATGTTTATTCAATGATGGTGTCTAGTTGGTCTAATCATATTTTGTTTAATGGAGAATGGACATCCAAAGTTGTATTATAAGTCATCAGATAAAGAGAGAAAAGTGTAGGTTGCATGCAACAACTGTTGTCTGATTTAAAATTCTATCCTACAGCCACTGCTATGTGACTAAACAATTAGTCCTGCAGCCACTACTATATGAATGAATAGTCATCCTATAGCAACCACTGTGTTATTCAAAAGGAAACTTGCACCGAGTATGAGAAAATCTAGAGCTACTGATATTAAATATGCAATAGTCTCAAAGGGACCTGAATGTTCAACAAAGAAGGGACTTGTACTTTTAGCTATTTGCCAAGTTTGAATCTTCTCACAACAACACAAATGGTACTACATTTATGATTTCTTTTTATCCATAATATTTATCAATTTTTTAGTAATTGATTATCTATGCATTGCACTATGTTTTTTGATTATCATTATTGTAATTATATACTTCATAACTAATTTATTAAGCTACCCTCATACATACATTGTCATTTGAGGACAAATGACCTTTCAGCTATGGGGAACACGTGTATACCTTGTGTTGTTTTCATGGACCATAGGAGGATGACCTTTCCTGTATATTTGTATACTACCTTTTATATTTATGGTTATTGATGCAAAAAAATAAGAATGATAAAGTGAATAAAATGGAATCTCTTGTGAAGAGATAACAAAGGGAAGAAAGTATCACAATGTGAGTGTTGGAGATGATATAAAGAAATCATAGGAAGACTTAAGGGTACAAGAAATAGAGAAGAAGATAATGAACCATATTCATGTCAAATGAAAATATTCTTAATCATAAAATACACATGCATGACATGTGCTATGAAAGATTGAAGTTGTCATGGGATTTCATGCTAATAGTCTTCATGTCTATCTAATGCCTATCCCTTGCTTAAGGACAAGCAAGACTTTAGCTGGGGGGAATGACGAGCCTATAATTTTTCATATTTATATCATTTTTTATAACACTTTACATCATGTTTATAATACCTTTCCAAGTCATTTCCATACATTACCTTGATTTATGAAGCATTAACTATGATTAATGATTTATTGATTAACATTTATATGTGTAGCTAATTAATGATAAATTATGATGATTTATTATGATAAATAGTTATTATTAAATAATAAATATTTTGAGATGATTAACATATTGTTTTTGAGATACATGAGTCATTCATGCAGCTGGAAAGAATGAGAAGCAAGTTGACACTTGTCAATATTTGACAGTTGCAGGAAATGCAGAAAATGTCAAAAACCACTTTTAGTAAAATAGGCATATCTCACTCAATTCTTAATAAAATTTGGATTTTCTTAATGATTTGGAAATATGAAATAGAGGAGAAATTTTTTTAAAAAAGGTTTGATCCAATTCAAAATACTTAATGAGAAGCACTTATCTGAAGTTGACTGAGTAAAAATAGCTGAATTTGAAGGCAGCCAAAACCCAATCTTGGTAAAATGATCATATCTTTCTCATTTATTAATGAAATCCATATTTTCAAAATGATCTAGAAAGATAAGGAGGAGCATAATCTGGAAAAATAATTTGAGATAACTTGCAATAATAAGTGACCACCATCCGTTTGAATCTGGTTGCAAGAAAAGTGGAACAACAAATCAGTAGACTTAGTCAAACTTCTTCTATTTATTGTAATTTCAGTTATGACTTCAAATGAGGATGCATATGATTTATATTGTATTTATGAACACAAAAAAATATCCAACAAATCAGCTTTCTCATAAAAGAGTGCAAACAAATTCTTTTTCCAATCAGTCAAGAAGATAAATTGTAATAGTACTCTTCTTCTTAGTCATTGTTTTAGAATAAGTCTCTTCCTTGTTTAAAGGAATGATGAGACATATGTTAGATGGTTTTTAGGAAGTCAATAAGCTTATATATTCAAAATTTTAATCAAGAAAAAGAAGGAGCAAGTGGTATTTGTTCATTAGTTTTAGAGAGTCATCATTTTGTAGAAGGAAATTTGTAACAACAACAATAATTTTAATAGAAGTTGTAGATTGTATTTTCATGGAGGCATGTTACTTGTGTATGATGTTTTAAGGATATATATGAGAGTTTAAATTATCTAAGAAATGTCCACTTATGATAGTTTTTACCTTTGGTACTATAGAAGTAGGACACATAGCAAATTGTTGTGTATTACACAGTTTCCTGCAGCCATTGAAATAAAGGAGGGGGGAAAATTTATTCAAACTGAAAGAGAAATAGGAAAAAATAGAGAAAGGGCATCAAACAGCCCTATCAAGATCAACCAAGTGATCAAATTGATTGGACAAGCCCATCGGAAGTTGAGTCTTATCAACAATGTTCCAATTACACATATGGTCAGAAGCCCACTTCACCAAACAATCAGCAACACTATTCCATTCCTTGGGAATATGAGTGAAAGTAATAGACTCCAAAGAATTACACAAATTATAAATCTGGTCTACAATCAAAGCTAACTTCCAACTAACAACTTCAGAATGTTGTTGATTCAATAGACATATCACCACTTGAGAGTCGAATTCACAAATAAGCCTTTTCCAACCAAGGTCACAAGCATTTTTCATAGTATACAAAATAGCTATGGCCTCCATCAGGTTGTTAGTGTGATGACCTTTATAAATTGAAAATAGAAATTGAACATCCCCCATACTATCTCTGCCAACACCACCAATACCAACAGGGCCTGGATTGCCCTTGGAAGACCCATCCGTGTTGATTTTAGGAACACCCTACGGAGGGGCACTCCACTTCCCCACCCTATTTATCTTTCACAAGGGATGTCTACACATCTTTCTTAGTATTTTTCCATGTGAGGGGGGAATATTCAGGTGATTATTGAAAATATCCTCCCCTGGTTCCATGGCCTTGGAAGTGTCACATTTTGGAGAAACAGTTTCCCCCAAAGAATGGAGAATTTTCCACCATAAGTGAGGAACCTCCAAAAACTCATCCTTAAAGATATGATGGTTCCTCTCCAACCAAATATGCCAAATAATAAAGGAGGGTCCAAGAGTCCAGGCAACTTGAAGAAATGAAGTCTTCACAAGAGCCTTATCCTAGCGAGCAAAGAATTCTACAAGTGAAGAAACATGCCAATAGGATTGGTTCCACACATTCCACCAAGAGTGCCAAATATGTCTAGTGAAAGAGCATTGGAAAAAGAGATGAGAGACATTTTCTTCACTAGTCTAGCATAGAACACACATTGAGGGTCCTTGGAAGCCATGCTTGCATAAATTATCCCATGTAAGGCACTGGCTATGGACCACCAACCACATAAAAAAATTGCATTTGGGCCAAGAAAACTTGTACCAGACTTGCTTCCACCAAGGCACTTGGATGTCCCCTAATGTCTACCAGAGAACCTCAGCATATCCTATAGATGCTAAAAATTTTCCAGACAAATCCTCACTATCCCAAGAAAGAACATCATTACCAACCAAAGTAGTACACTCATGAGACTTCAAAATTTGAAACAACTCCTTCCTATTCTCCTCAGATCCTCCTGGAGGCCATTCAGAAGGGTGTTTCCAATGAAAGGAAGGAGCCAAACCTCTAACACACCCTGTCTTATAAAAATCAACTATGTCCCAACTAGCAACACTAAAATTTTGATAGAGGGAATGGAGCTGTGGATGAGTGGAAAGGATAGGAGGGTGCCCATCTCAAGAGTCAAGTTAAAATAAAGCTTATGATCCTGAATGACAAATCCAAAAGAGACCATCTTTAACCAACTGAGCTCCAAAATTTAGCATATTCCAAATCATGGATCCTCTCCCTTCTAGAGGAAAATGGTGAACTTCAACCACATCAATAGCTAGAAAATACTTATGGGTGAGAATACGAGCCCAAAGTTGATGCTGGTTAGTACACCAATGCTAGTAAAGCTTTGTAGCAAGAGCTTGTCCATTTAAAATAGCTGATCGTAGGCCAAGGCCACCCTCCTTCTGAGGTCTACACACTATTTCCCATTTAACCAAACTCCATTTAGAAGTTGAAAGGTTCCCACTCCAAAGAAATTGACGGGACAGAGCATCAAATTCCCAAACAAAATACATAGGAGCAACCTAAACAAAACACCTATAAATTGGAAGGGCTTGAATAATAGACTTTAATAGATTTAGGTGAGCAATAGTTGATAGCCATCGATGAGTCCAATGGTTAACCTTTTGTCATAGCTTATCAAGCAAAACTTGCTAGGAAGATCTAGGATGTCTACCAATAGTAAGAGGAATACCCAAATAAACAAAGGGAGGAGACCCAATCTGAAACCTCAAAATAGCAGCAATACACCTCTGAATAGCCTCTGGAGTATTGAAGAAAAAAATGGAGGACTTTTTCTTGTTGGGTATATTCTTGATTTTTTGAGGTTTTTGTCCAAACATTGGTTTAGTCCTCTGGTCTGTGAAGTTTTCCTAGGTACAGGTGTCGGAAGTTCTTCAAAAAATTGTCATAGCCCACTTCAAAAATCCTTACCCTAGGTCTTGTCCTTGAAAAATGTTGAATTCATGCAAAATTCCTCATGATTAGCCCTTATTCTTCTATTTCATTGTTACCTTTTTAAGTCACTTAAGCTAATTAAATCATGCACGTGATAAATGTTTTGTGTTTGTTGAATTGAAAAAGGTCATAGCATGTCTCATATAGTATTTAGCGATTCAATGAACAAGTCAATCTTATGCTAAGCATCATTTTAGTCACGTGGTCTCTAAGTCTCCCGGTCAACACCTCAACCATTTAGCGAACTGGAGAATATGTTAAAATGCTAAGTATTGTCTTTGTTTGCGTAGTCTCCAAATATCTAGTGGTTATCAGAAAACATCTAGCGATTTGGTGAATGCATTATCTCCAATTCATGTATTCCTTGGCAGTTCTTTGCTTACACTCAGCAACTCGCCGATGATGGTTATCGCTCATTCTCTGAATCTAGCAGTTAAGGGAAAAATAACCTAGTGACTTGGTGAATACCGTAGATCATTGTCAGGATTGACAGTTGTGGTTTAATCTCAGATATTATTGGGTCCTACATGTTTCATTTGGTGAATGAGAAACTATGTAAAGACTTCTAAGTTTGGCAGCCCCAATAGTTTGGTATGAAGAATTTGGTGGAACGGGTTGTTTCAAGTGTTCGCTTGTTCTCAGAATAAATTAGTAAGAAGCTAAATGATTTAGCAATTCAGCAAATCATGTCATCGCGGGTTCTCTAAAAAAAGGTAAAGGGCATAATCATTTGGCAAATGCGCGAATAAAAGGATTGGCTAAGTTTTGAGTCTTCAGTCACTTAATCGCGGATTGAAATACTCAGTGTTTAATATGATTTGGCAATTCAGTGAACCCTTTGTTCACTAAATCTCATGATCAAATGACCAAGGATCAAATATTTCAGTGAACTAGCGATAGTCGTAGATCATTGACAAGATCAATGGTTCATCTAGAATCTCAAAATAAAGATGATGGTAAAGTAAAGATTCAGCGATTCAGAGAGTAAAGGCTTCGCTAGTTCTCCAAGTAATTTAGTGGTTAAGTGATCCATTAAGCAAATGTGTGAACCCTTTGTTCACTAAATCTCCAAAAGATTTAATAGTTAGTCGTGGCATTAAGAGAATGCGAGATGGCTTTGTTCACTAGTTCACCAAATAATAACTGTAGTCAAGTGCTCGAAGGGTATCACTGTGTTCACTAATTCATGAAAAGTATCATGAGTTAAGGATTGCATTTCGAGAACTCATGAAGTCTTTGGTCGCTAGTTCTCTGAATATATGCTAGGGTTAACATTGCATTCAGCGATCACGAGAAGCTTTTAGTCGTGGATTAGCTGATTCGGCCCAGTTGGAAAAGGTAATAAAAGAAAAGAAAGGGGACAGTTGCCTACATGGATAAAGTACAGTATCAAGCTGGAAAGTAAACTAATGAGCCATCCAATTAGTTTCAAAGGAAGATTGCATGACGTAAATAGGTTTAAAGTGCAGGATCTTAATCATTTGCCTCTTTGCCTTGTTTTCGAGTTTTTTAAAATCTATCTGTCAACATCTATACATTGGCTAGCTCCATTTTGAAAACTGGTGACATGTGAAATTGAATGTGGGAGCAATTAAGGAGATTTTTAATGATTTTGGTAGTTGTACACACTTGATCTGCGTTCATAAATAAGTTAAGCTCATTGTTTCCTATGTCCAAAATCACTCGAAGAGAATTGTGTCATTTTGAAGCGATTTTTGAGCGCCAAGTGAATCCATTTTGTAGAGATTGAAGATAATTCTGTAGCAAAGATGAGTCAACCTGAGAGAAGCACAACATCTTCCAGCAGTGAAGTAAAGGCTAAAAGTGGTGAAGATAAGGGTAAGCCTAATTATTCAGATGAGTTTTTGAAATTGCTACCTGGTTCTAGTCAAAACAAAAGAGCTCCTGATGATGTTTTCGAAGATGTTCTAGGGTTTTGCAGAGATCCTATCACACCGGATACCACAGGTTATACTATCTTCAACTTCTTTTATAAAAATAGAGATAGTCATATTCCTATATGTAATGGTTGGGATTTGGGGTTAGGGAAATTAGTAGTGCCTGATGTATTCCTAGATGTAGATTTAATTGTGGCTCTAGCTAGGCGTTACGACCCTATTTCTAAAACTATTAGGAAAGAGGACCAGTCAGCTTTGCTTACTCTTGATAGGGGTTTGTTCATGAAGGCTTTTAATGTCTATACATCCACATCTACTAAAATTGACCTGAGCAAAGAAAAGGAGAGGTACAAGAAGAACATAAGGATAGTGAAGGACCAAATAACAAAGCATATCCCAAAATAGGATAAGTATATAGCTCCCCTCCGTACTCACATGAATGCCCCTTACCAATTTAAATCCCTTCAGCATTACATGAAGCAAACTTGTTATGGGTTGTGTAGGGTTTTGAGAATTGATGGGGATGCAGAGTTTTTACTAGCTGATCTCATGATCATTATCCTAGACATCCAAAATTCTTTGGTTAATACTAACTATGATTACATCCAGTATATCATTGATAGAATGCATGAGGGTTTGATTTCTCTCAAGGATAGTCAGAGCCCAATTAAGTTCATGCATTATTCTTTGCTAATGCACTTAATTTTGTTCTTCAATATTAATAGTTTTGATTCGAACATGCTGAAGCCAAGGTTCAACTTTGAAGGCTAGTATAATCCGGTGCAATTATGGGTGAGGAAGTGGAATTCTACTTCCAATGAGGGGAATTCTTGTATCTTTCAGAATTTCATTTTTTATCCTCTTATAAGGATGTTAGGTATCAATACTACAAGGATATCCCCAAGGGTCCTTAGGCTCCTATGACCAGTGCAGTTTGTGAACAAATGGGAGGGAGATCACAATTGGGGTGATTTTTATTTGGGGGAGAATGCTACAATTTTGAGAGTCTATGGTTTCCCCCAACCCCCACATCTGTTACCAAAATTTGTGCCTCCAAGGGTTGCTTGTTTGGAATTTGTGTGACAGTTGATGTGGACAGACAAAGAACTTCTAGCCCCTCACAGGAAGGGTACATTCACACCTAGGAAATTCAAGATAGGTGACTTCCTGGTAGGAAACAGGGCATTTCCTCAAATTACTACATGGTTAAATCAGTTCAAAATGGCTACTAGTGCTTGTAGACATGTAGATCCTGAGGGCTTTATCAAAATTTCCAGGATGCTCTACATCCCAAACATTGGTGTGAACAAAGAACATGAAGGCTTGGATGAGGAAGATGTAGTCAGAAACATCATTGATGATGATGAGGTCAAAAGGAGATGGAACAAGTACTTTGATTTGATAGACTTGTCAAAACAAGTGATGGCAGCCCAGCTTCCTTTTGAGGGTTTCTTCCCTAACCTTCCCTATTTAGAAAGAATTGACAAGATGATAGAGATGCATGACACTCTATCAAATCAGTTGGAGAAGTTGATTAACCAGAGTCAACCAAAGAAAATGAAAGACTATTCATCTTCTAATCAAGAGGAGTTTTCTGATGAGTCACAAGAAGGGAACAACCTGCCATAAATGGAAGATGTACAAAGTGTTAGGCCTGTTGAAGACCAACCAGAAATAGGGGATACTCCAGAGCCACCTTTGAAGAAACAAAGGCTTGAGGTAGGAGAGCCTTCAAGGCAGGAAAAACAAAAGAGAACAATTGATAGAGCGTCTGCTCTAGTGCTAGGTGATAGGGTTTACCATCACCAATTGAGAAAAGCAATAAGAGAAGGAAAGAAGGTGGCCACTGATGAAGCAGATAAGGAACAGTCCCTGTGGTCAGAAAGGGATATCAGAGTGGTCTATCAGGAGGAATTTTTGAGTGATGACCAGTTTATTAAAATTGATGAATTCAAGAGTTTCCTTATTTGGAATAAGCAACAAGAAGTGAGGAAAGTTCTGCCTAAAGGTATGGAGCCAAGTGAAGAGACATTGAGAGTCTTAAATTCTTATGATCCTAGCCTTGATCCCATAACTACAGATGAAGCTAGACAACTGGTCAAGTCAAGTGGAATGCTATTGACTCCAGGATGGGATCTGACTTTTGCTTTCATCATAGATCAAATAAGAAAGCAACTGTAGGGCAGCCTGTCATATGAGGTTCACATTGGTGATATGATAAGAAGAAGTGGCTATGACCCTAAGTCTCAAGTTGTTGCAATGTGGTCCATGGCCCCTAGGACTCAAAAGCCATCCCTATTGAGTATAGAGGATAAAATGGAAGGGAATCAGATTATTTGGACTGTGTAGAATACAACTGACCTTGAAGTTTCTAAGGTAGTAACTCATTGGGCTAACCTGAATGAGGCAAAAACAGTTCAATTATTTGAAAGGTACTTTAAGTTGTTTGAAAGTGCAAACTTGGTGGCCAAGGATAGAGATTTAAAATTGATGAAGATCAAGCAGCTAGAAGATGAATTGGCAAAGATAAAAGTGAAGCTTGAAGAAGCTTCGAAGGTAATTGTTTTCCCCCCTGTGCAAATTGAGGTCCCAATTCAAATTGATGAAGAAGTACCTAAGGGACCTACTAAAGATTTGGATAAGATAAGGATAGAGGCATCTTTGGACACCATGTCAAAGATTGTGCAATATAGGTGAAATAAGATAATAGAGAAAATGGATACAGTTTATCAATCAGTCAGCCAATTGCACCAGACCAACAGAAAGATAAATGAATCATTGGCTGCTTTGGAGCCACTTCATAGTAATTGGTCTGGAAGAAGTTTTTTGTTTGATAAACTTGATAGCCTACAGGAGCATAAACCTGAGATCCCTAGAGTAGTTACAGAAGTTTTTGAGAAGATTGGCTTAATCAATGTTGTTTCAAAGTTTTTTAAAGGTAAGTCCAACCAGGTGAGGGTTAAGTTGTTTATGTTTGATAAACATTATAGCAAGTATCTTCCTACGGTATGTGATGACAATGGAAACCTGATCAAGTTGGAGGAATGGAAACTGTCAATGGATCAGTTGGTGATTACACAAGATGCTTTCCTTAATAATGACAATACTTTGGATTTTGAGAGGTGTAATAGCATAATTGACAGTCTTTTTAAAATTGAAAATGATTGCATACGCTTTGTGGCAGAAGCCAAAAATATAACTGACTCCATGTGGGATAATCAAGTCATCTTGTTACAAGAATTGTAGACTTACAACTGGCCATCGGATGATGAAGTAGCGGCTTGGGAGAAGCTAACAATAAAGAAGAAAAAGAGGCCAGTTGTCCAACTTGTAGAGGAAGAGGAAGACTAGAGTTGCAAATGGCACCTGATCCAGAAATTGAGGGAGAGCAAGTTTCAAACAAAGGATGATGTAAGTTAGCTGGAATGGCGGTCATCATTCATGCAGCAAATTCAACAACTGCTCTGAAATATCTTTAGACAAAGATGCCACCTGCGGAATTGTTGAGAAAAGATTTTTGTAATGTGTTGTTACAATCTGTTTGTCAGTTTGTAATCTTGTCTCTAGTGTATGATCTTTTCTAGCCATCCCAAGCTTGTTGCATCCTTTCGAGGATTCCAAGATGGCTATGTTATATATAGTAAGTTTTTAATCTTTTGAGAGGAGGTTGAAAATATACTGTAGAGGGACGCATGGCTCCATTGTTGAAATCTTAGAATATTTTGTCAAATTTTGAAATGTATTGATGTAGTGAAATTTTACTGGAATACAATAAAATTACTTTGCATGATTTCAGTTGTCTTCTTGTTTGAATTCTGTGGCTTTTGTGTATTGAATCTGTAATGTAGTTTTGATATACCATTTACAAGGTATCTGTGATTTTAATCTCTAGTTCCTTTCAAGGAAAGGGTAATGTCTTTAGGTTAATTTTTGAGAGCTTAGGAGTTTGGCAAGAATTTGATGATCAAATGTGTTTAGGAGAGAATGAATTGTAAGGCATTTCATTTGGGATTTGTTTGTGTTTCATTTAGAAGATTTCTTTAAATGTATGTTTCACTGTTTGACTCTATACCCTAGGATAAGGCACTGGTCTATCCTCGATTTGCAGAGATCTCATCATCAACAAAACTTAAATGATTATTTACTTTCATGTATGTTTGAATGACTGAGAAGATAATGTTTGTATCAAGGATATAAACTAATGTTGTGATCCTTTCAAGAAGTAGATCTGACATGGGTTAACATGCCCGAGTTCAAATCTCAAAAAGAAGAAGAAGTTTATCCTTGTCACACTTGCCATTTTTCTGCAATGAGTGTTTACTTGTGTTAATATCATGGATTGGCTTTCTCAGCTCTGCATCAGTTGCAACAAGAGGCATTAATAAATCATTGCTAGAACCTTTGATCCACTATAGGATTTCATTATGAAGCAATGATTCTGAAGATAGGTACACCCGCCTAGGTCTGTGGAGCCCGAAGTAGAAGAAGGACTTGGTCCTTATCAATTAGCCTTTTCCTTGTAAGAATACAGAATTGGGAACCTGAGAATCAAGTTTGATAGCTATATTGGTGATTCTACATGAAAAAGAGATAACAAATTGGTGACTCTACTATTTGACTCTATACCCTAGGATAAGGCATTGGTCTATCCTCGATTTGCAGGGATCTCATCATCAACAAAACTTAAATGATTATTTACTTTCATGTATGTTTGAATGAATGAGAAGATAATTTTTGTATCAAGGATATAAACTAATGTTGTGATCCTTTCAAGAAGTAGATCTGACATGGGTTAACCTGCCCAAGTTCAAAGCTCAAAAAGAAGGATTTTATCCTTTTCACACTTGCCATTTTTTTGCAATGAGTGTTTACTTCTATTAATATCATGGATTGGCTTTCTAAGCTTTGCATCAGTTGCAGCAAGAGGCATTAGTAAATCATTGCTAGAACCTTTGATCCATTATAGGATTTCATTATGAAGCAGTGAGTCTGAAGATAGGTACACCCACCTGGGTCTATGGAGCCTGAAGGAGAAGAAGGACTTGGTCCTTATCAATTAGCCTTGTCCCTGTAAGAATCTTGAATTGGGAACCTAAGAAGCAAGTTTGATAGCTATATTGGTGATTCTACATGAAAAAGAGATAATAGTTCTCATTAACTTTCTGACCTAAAGCTACAAGATACACATCCAAAGCATGCTTAAAAGAAGTGGCTTCCTAAAGATGGGCCTATCCCATAAATGAAGTATCATCCACAAACTGAAGATGTGAAAGAGGAGGCAAGCCAACACCCCATTTCCACCCATGAATCAAACCCTAGTGAGCACGAAGCTTAAGAAAGCAGCCCAAATCCTCGGCCAAAATGATGAAGAGGTAAGGTGAAATAGGGTCCCCTTGGTGAAGTCCTCTAGAGGCACCAAAGGGCTCTGAAGGAACACCATTCACAAGAATAGAAAAAGAAGCTAAAGAAACACAACTCATAATCTAGTTCACCCACTATTAGCAGAAACCAAAGGCCAAGAGGATCTTTTGGAGAAAACTCCATTTGACTCTATCATAAGCCTTAGCCATATCCAATTTAATGAACATAGCTCTCTCTTTTGATGTATGCATAGAGTGGATAGCTTCAGAAGCAATAAAAATCCCATCAAGAATTTTCTTACTAGCCACAAAACCACCTTGTTCCCTCTGATTAATTTCTAGCATTGTTATACTTTTAGTTTTGCAATGATAGAAGAACTTAGAGAATCCCATAGTGCATATACTTTGTAGGCCTATTTGAAGTATACATCCTTGGGTTGATAATTTAAATGTGCCTTCATAATGATGAGATAACTACTTAGTATGGATGCCCAATCGCTAAGTTATGGTTCTCAAGCCTAGTTATTAAAACCATTATAGGATCCCAACACACTTCATTTATACATGAAAACTGACTCTTTACAAAATTACGCCCCTTTAGTGCATGCTCCCGGTATGTATGTAGTACACTTAGCATATATTTATACATTTGGCGTATACATTATACTTCTCCTTTTTTGAGATTAATTCCAAAATCAAAATTTGTACTTACATTTTGTCAAAAATGTGCTAATGGGTTTTCATGAGAGAATCTAAGAGGTTTTCCCATTCCTCTTTCAAGTTGGTGAGAGCAATGTTCTCAAGACCGACTTGTGCATGCATGTCAAAGATGTTCCCCAACACTGAAATCTCAAGTGTTGTAACTAAGGCTTGTGCCTTGACAATGTGTCACTCAATTATTTTGAGGTGAGGATGCAACTCTACTTGAAGCTCAGTGACTTGGTCACTTATCTTATCTTCCTAGTTCCTCAAGTCTTCTCTTGACCACTTGAGTTCTTGAAATTTTAGAATATGCTTATGAAAAGCATTTGGCTCAGTTAAGGATGCATTTTCATTGGCTAGAATTTCAACATCCAACTTTTTAATATTTTCACTGACCTCAACAATGAAATTCTCCATAGTGCATAACTTAAATAACATTTAACATATTTTTTGAGTAATAGTTGGTAGGTCAGTGATTACCTCAGAAAGCTTGACTTTGTTTATTGCCACTTATTGGTTGATCTTTTCAACTAACTCATTATGAATCTTTGCTTCTTCCCTCTCTTCAATTTTCTTTTTAGCATCAATGTCTGGGGCATTTATTTGGTTGGAAAGGGTGGCAAGTTGGTCCAATATAGGTGTCTCTTCATTAATTTGGACCTTAGGTACAACTTGCTACAAGATGTCTCTTACATCTTCAAGTATTTGTTTGCTCTGGCTCTCTTTCTTTAGCTTCTCCTAAGATGCCTTCCTTGTGCATAACTCCCCATATTTTCTCAGTACTTCAGGGTCCAAGGTCCTTGGGTCACATTCAGGTATTTCTATGATTTCATCAAGTGTGACTGGCCCTTTTCCATGCTTTTTCTTCTTCTTCTTGGGCTCTTGGGGTGATGTTTTAACAAACTAAATTATATCCTTTACCTCAACACTTAGATTTTCTTTCTCGGTAGATATTGTATCTTCCTTCTTCTTCTCCTTGATAACCTATGTGTTGGTTGATTGAGATGGAGCTTTAGATGTAGTATCTAGTGGTGTTATCTCGGTAGGCTTAGGGTCATATTGTCTTTGTGTATCTACCTCTTTTGCCTTAGGTGTTTTTGTCTCTACAGTGTTTGTTGTGCTTGTTCCCTCTTCCCCTGATGTATCCTTAGGTTTCTTATGGATTTAGCCTTCAGGTTCTTCTTATGAAATATTTTAAATAGCTTGCATCGATATTGGAAGATCATCTGGTATAGTGCTCACTACTAGCTCGGTAGAGGCTTACTCTTCTGGTTGAGCTCCAGAAATTGTTACATCCTCATCATCTTTTATTTTTTCCTCAATGTGTACATCATATGAATCATTATTGATTCATTGTATTTCTACCTGCTCCAGTGTATCCTAGATTAAACTTATTTTCTCATTGGCATCAGTAGTATCAGGTGCCTCAGCATCTAATAACTCAATGGTTTTCATTTGTGCTAGGTCTGCATCATCATAATTTATTCATTTTCCTTTCCTCTTATGTTTCTTCTTGGGTCTAATGGCCAAAGCCAACTTTTCAAACTCAGCTCATACATGTAGTATAGAAGTCCAGAGTAGTTGACTATTCTCATCAATGTCTACCATATTTTCATCAAGTATCTGCAATGCCCAGCTCTTTACTAAGAATCTTTTTGAATATGTCTTCATCAATTCCTCAACTTCAAGAATTGTCAGTGTCAGAATTGCCAAAACTAGGGATTGTTCCCTCATTCTCTTCTTGACATTCAAGGCATATGTCCATCTTTGTAAAATTCTTTCATATAATTTGTTAGGTACATATTTGGAAAATTCAATGGGAAACTTTTTAAACTTAATCATCATCTGAATGTCTACTTCTTCAATCTTGTTCTAGTCTGGTTGATAACTACTCAAACAAACTGATTTCAAGATCACTTAATCCTCTATGTTCTATTATGTCTTCATCCACTTCATCAATTGACTAATTTTTATTGCTAACTACCTTAAATTGATCATTATCATCTTCATCATCATATAAATCATCCTTCCCTCTAATTAATTTTCTTCTTTTCTTTGGGGCCTCAGTAGTAGTTTTAGTACCTCTCTTCTTATAGGTCTTTGTTGGTGTGGCCACAGTTGGTCTAGAAAATTTCACAACTCCCTTCTTTAGTGGAGGTGAAGCTACAATTGATTACCTTGTGTGTGCCCTTGTTTGCACTTCTGACTGCATCCTCTTTGGAGTAGTGGCAGACAAAACTGGTGTAGAGTCTATATCCTTATCTGAATCAGTTGCCTCCTCATCATAAGGTTTGTTAGAAATGAGTAATTGACCTTCAGTTTCTACCTCAACTGGTATACTCTTAGATGTTCCAACTTCATCTCCAAACTTCTTCACTAGATTGCTCATTATTTTATTGGATTTCTTAGTTATTTTACCAATGACTAGGGATGTTTTTATCCTTGTCTTGGCCTCTTCATAAGTCCCAAAACTATCAGCTTAAGGGTCCTTGGGCTTAGCAAATAAAGCATTTATTGATCTAGAAGCATAATCAATATCTAACTCATAACCCATAGGGGCTAGCTATTTTTTCCTTGGCTCTACCACCTTAATCAAAGTGTGATCTGTGTCAACTAGAAAAAAAATATCATGTTCGTAATCCTCAACTAGTTGCCTTGGAATTCTGCTCCTTTAATTCATTCTTTAAACTATTCAAAATAACTATCTACTAGACTAAAAAAATTATCTCCCAAACTCTTAATCAAATCTATAATCTGGAGTGTAACTGGTTTATCGGTTGAGCAATCTACATTATCAACCAAAGGAAAAACATTTTGTATATAGAAGAATATGAACAGTAGTAAGGATCCAAACTTACAGGTGTTGGATTTAGCCAACCAGATAGTCTTCATGTTTTCCTCCATCTACTTCAGAAGTAGCTCGGTAAGGTCCAACTGAAATCCGTTCTTAACCATTTTGTAAGCTATGTCAACAACACCACACGGTACATTGTTTAGTATGCTTGATTGAAATATCTTGTAACCCACAATGACATAAACTTTGAATCTTGTCTCGATATCAGTAATTGTGCTTACTTTCATTGCTCTACCATCCCATTTGACTCCAATGTTCTTTTCTATCTCGGTCCTTAGTGCACTCCTTAGTGCCTTGACCTTATCAGTTGTGGGGTATCCAGTTACCGCTTTTATAATATGCTTTGTGATCTTAATGGGATCATCCAACCATAACTTTCCATCATGATAATGACTCAACATGATCCTTATCCATTCATTCTTAAAATTTTTTAGGAAATTTATGACATTAACCAGACCTTTTACTTTTAGGTGCTCCTGATCAGGTTTTAGTTTTTTGTCTTCACCACACAACTTATGATAAGTTGCAAACATCTCAAAATCTTTGATTTCCCCAATTTTGCAATGTATGTATGAACAAACATCTTCTACCAGTATAACCCAAGGTGGTATGCTTGATAAAGATCTCATTTTATCTATTTGTGATGCCACTTCAGGATGGATTTTATATTTGGGCTCGTCACAGGTAGTAGAAACAATTAGATTAACTTCCTCCTCCTCTGCATACTTGTACTTGTTCACATTTGATGCGGATGCCATAGTTTCTAGTTTAGGGTTTTGGTAACTAGTAAGTAGATAGATTGATGATAACAAAACCTACTCAAAATAATGATGAGATGCTTGGAGTTCTTCAAATCTATGCTCAAATTCTCTAAAAATCCTTTTCTCTACTTCACTCTGAAAATTCTCTTCTCTTCATGATCGTTGTGTGAAGAAATCAACTTAGTTCATCTCGTATTTATAGCTTTTTCAAATTCCTGCTCAAACCTTTTTACAATAAATGCTCGACCTAATATAGCTCAATGCCAACTACCAATCTCGGTGAATAGCACAAAATATCATAAGCTCGATTAACATGTAAGTTTTACTCAATTAATACTGGCAGTTGGTTAACCTTGCATAATGGTCATCGACAAGCAACTTCTCACTTGATCTAACATATACCAACTTTAAACACTTAAAGCTTTAAAACTTGTAAAACCATGATGCATCTCAATTCATGTAGATTTGGTATGTGCACATGTAATATAAGGAACTGCATGATAGATATAACCAATTTGAATTGTTAGATCCATACATACCTTTTTGGCTTAGGTGGAGGTGTCGATGTCACCCAATCCAATGGATGAGGTTTCATCAACTGTATTACTTGACTCGACATTATCATTTGATGCTTTTCTCTACATAATGTTTCTTATTCTCATCATATCTTCAATACTATTTCCATTTTCAAAAAAAATTGTTTTTGGTGCTTGATCTTTGCAATCTTTACTTAGGTGACTGACTTTATGACAATGTAAGCATGCCATACCTGTGCTTGTCTAGCTTTGAGATTTTCATGTCCATCTCTTCCTCATGCAATTAGCTGCAATATGTCCATATCTTCCACATGTTGTGTAGTTAACCCATGTTTTATAATCACATGTATAAGTATTACCTTGTCTTCTCAGTTGATAGGTTTTGTTCTGTCCTTTTGGTGTCCAAACTTGCTTCATCTTTGTTTTACATTCTTGTGAGGTGTGTCCATGCATGTTACAAGTGTGATAGTGTTTCTCCATGTAGGATTTTTTAGGATTCCTATCCAACTTAGATCCATATTCATATGCTTGATGTCCAAACTTGTTACAACTATAATAGTGACCATTGATTTTAGGATTACCTTGTGCTTTGCTCCTGCAAACATTTGAAGTGTGGCTTAGTTTACCACAGTGATAGCATGATAGTGTCTTACATCTTTGACTCTTATATTTATTCATCTATTCAACTTTCTTAGATGATTCACCTTGCTCAGTATAGCCTAATCCAATAGTGCTTCCAAGTTCTCTTTGTCTTTTCAGAAAATCATCAATTTTCTTGGAACTATCTTCATCCTTTTTCATCATCTCATTATGTTGCTACTTCATTTTCACTTCATTTCTCAGTTTTTCATTTTCTTCTCTGAGTACACCAATATCTTCAATTTTCCTTATCAACTCATTATTTACTTGGTTGATCTCCTTGCTTACAACAACTATCTAATTGGATATTTCAAAATGATACTCCATAAGTCTCAATATCCTAGATTCCTTATCTTGTAACTTTTCAGTCATTTGTCTTTTGTCTTCCACAACCAAATTTATTTCTTGTTTAGCTTGTTTAGTATTGTTCATCACATCAATCATTCTTACCATTTGTGCCTCTTGACTGATCTATAGAGCTTTAACTTGTTTAGTCAAATGAATACTTTTTTTAGATAAATCAGAAATTTCCCCTTCAGATATGTTAGATATACTTCCTAAACTAGATCCAAAAATCTCAAATGGATCATCAATGTCTTCTTCATGGTAATCGGTGTCACACTACTGAATAGCCATATCTTTTCTCTAAATCAGTAACTTTTTCAACTCATGCTTAGCTTGCTTGTATTGCTCAATGAAGATCTACATCTGAATCTTTTGATTCTCAATAGTCTTGTCCAACTTATATCTTTCCATGTTTAGATCTTTCCTCTTCAGTGGTTAAACTTCCAAAATAAGAGATCTAGCTTTGATACCAATTGTTGGGATAGAAATATAAGGGACTAAGAGGGGAGGGGTGAATTAGTACCCTCAAAAAATTTTAACTAAATACTCAATCTGCAAATAGTAGTAACTAACTAACCAACTAAATCCATTGTATGCAACATTCATTCAAATGACTTTGTAAATGTAAAGTGCATGAAATCAAACAATAGATCAATCATGAAATGTAACACATAACACCAATATTTTGGTTACGTAGAAACTCTTGTTAGAAGGTAAAAAATATGGTGGGGATGACACCCACAAATTATTCACTACTACAGATAATAAAGTATGTAAGTTAAGGCTACAAGTTTTGATCACTTCTAGTGATTTTAACCTTTTAGGAGTAACAATCAGATTGACTAGATATACCTTGTGAAATGATTTAAACAACACTACTTGAGTGTGCACTCAGTTAAGAGATTTACAAATAGATTGTTAAGTCTACTCTATTAGGAGATTTTAAAAACTTTGTTACAATGATTAGAGAATAACCAAAATGGTATCTATAAATGACAACTTAAATTTGTTTGAATCGGATCAATAATATACTGAATGAATATCACCTTAATGTGTAGTAAACTATCCTCTATTCTGCTCGGTAGCCTTGACTATTTCTAAATAAACTTAATTGGATCTCTAATAACTACTTTGTCATGCCAACCTTGTCTGAATTCTGATGTCTTTAAGGTGATTACTTCTTCAAGATCTCCTTCTTTGTATATGGTTGATTAAATTTCAAAATAACATCAATTACAAATATATAGAAAACTATTAAGATTTCCATGACCTTATTAGTTTACAAAATTGTAGAAAACCTAAGATCTATAGTGTATGAAATTAACCTAGATCTGACTATTACATATGAATTGTCACTACATTTAATGATTACATCCACAATAAATAATCCTTGATCTTGATAAAATGCTTTATGAATTTGTGTAACCGTTTGCATAGATAGATGTGCCATTCCTGATTACTATGTCATTTCTTGGATAACATGGTAAATATAATCTTTTCTATTCGGTGAATACACTGGTGCTCGGTGTGTATGCTACTTGGTTTTTACTGATGCTCGGTGCTTGGTTTACTCTGATGCTCGGTAAATATGCTCTGGTGCCCAATTAAACTTATTGTTAGGAATAGTCCCAAGAGATAACTAAGAGGGCGGGGGGGTGAATCAGTTATCTACAAGATTCAATTCTTTATCCAATTAAGTATACTTAAACATAAAACATAATCACAATGAAAGAACACATGAACACAACACCAATATTTTGGTTACAGGGCCCCAAATAGGTAAAAACTTCGGTGGCACTTGATACCCACTAATATTTTGTACTAGTGTACAATGATCCTTGTTAGAAGATCCTTTACCTTGTCAGGAGTAGCTTTATAATATATTAAGTATAGTAGACCTAGTCAATGGTTGGACCCTATTAGGAGTCTTTTACAATTGTCCCTATTAGGGGAGAGGATGCACTATCTAAGAGCTCACTGCTCAAATGGGTGAAGGCTATAACCTTCTGAATAATAGATACACACTATAACTGGATCTTGGTGAACTATACTTTGACCTTCTATCTAGATCAGTTCCAATGAATAGCACAAGTACTTTACTTGGTCACATTGACCTTCTTCTGATGTCTCAACACTTCGCACACTCTGCTCTGGTCTGCTTAATCAACCATGAACCACACTCAAGCAATCACAAATGACTGCCTATAAATATCTTTCCTCCAAATGATCTAAACAAGTTGGCCTATTAGAACCACCTTCAAATCATAATAGAGAAACCATAAAAATCTCCAATAAACATTATGTCAGCTCTACTATGCACGCAACACAATCTGGGACCTATCCAATAAGATAATTGTAGACACACACTACACACCGTCGGCTCTACCAAAATGACTAGAACTTTCTCTATAAGTTGAATTAACTCATGAGATCTTAATAAAACATCAATAACTCTCCTCTAAGCTTAAATCCAAGGGTGCATACCATAAAGATAGGTGCAACTCAAGAACCAATAAAATTTCTGTCGGCTCTTCGGAATAAACACAGGAAACTGCTACTGGCGAATAACGACTACATAAATTTACTTTTATTCATCAAAAGACTATGCGTCCATAACTAAAACATCACCAACATGTCCTCAACATATATCCAAGCGTGAAAGGCTCCATGATAACTATACGGACAACCATACCTAGAACACTGTCTGTTACTCTGTCAGGAACACTACTGACACCAGCTGCTATATAACTATTTATACTCATAGTTAACCTCTGCACCCATGATATCATGCTGATATCATGTCCATGTAAAATATACTGAAAGCTTACTACATAAGACTTCCATGCATGCTACTTTCCATATGTTGTCATCAATGACAAACATACAGTCAGTACTGGCCTGCTGGCAAATCTCCAACAATCTCCCCCTTTGGCATTGATGGAAACATGTGGAATGAAAAACCAACACCAACCCAAATGAACATTTCTATTATAACATTCTCCATTTCCTCTTCAAAACTTCTCCAAGGATGAATCCTCCATCTGCTCCAATATTTTCTAATATTCTCCATTTCCTCAATTGTACTGCTGTCATAACTAAATGATGCTCCCCCTTAATATATTACTCCTTTTTTTACTTCTATTTTTCATGATTCTATATATACTCCCCCTTTGACATCAATGGAAAAGGGTGCCATTCATTTTAAGCATCGGTACTACTCCTGAGGTAGAGTAGTCAGCCTTCCACCAGTCTTGAGGACTGATGCCTTTCCTTCTTTCTTCTAAGAAGAATTAGGGAAGGGAATGACTCCCAACTTCTCCCTGAGATACTCAAAAGTATCCTTAGGCAAGGGCTTTATGAATATATCTACCAAATGATCTATAGTACTCACATAGTCCAACTTGACTTCTTTCTCTACACTTTCTCTCTTAGGAAGTGATACTTGATCTCAATGTGCTTTGTCTTTGCATGCATCACAGGGTTCTTTTACATATTGATAGTGCTAGTGTTATCACAATGAATAACAATAGGATAATCAATCTGAATTCCAAAATCTTTTATCATTTTCTTGATCCAAACAATTGTAGAACAATTCAAGGCTACTACAACATACTCCTCTTCTACTATTGATTGAGAAATACAATTTTGTTTCTTTCTTGTCCAAGTGACAAGTCTATCACCAAGAAACACTGCTCCACCTGAAGTACTATTTTTTCCTCAACACATCCTGCCCAATCTGCATCAGTGTACACATGAAGCTCAACATTTTTTGAATTAGGATACCATAGACCATAATCTATAGTGCCCTACAAGTATTTCAATATTATTTTTACTGCCATGAGGTGACTTTGTTTAGGCTCTGCTGCAAATCTTCCAACTATGCCAACTGCATTAGAAATATCAGGTCTAGTCTAAGTAAGATATATGAGTTTACCAATCATAGACTTATACAATGTTATATCTACTATTGGTGAGTCATCTTCTTTTGTAAGCTTGAACCTAGTGATCATAGGGGTTCCTACTGGCTTGCAATCATCCATCTTGAATTTCTTCAGTATCTCTTTCACATACTTTGATTGATTAATGAAAATTTCTTTTTTCTTTCTGCTACACATTTAGTCCCAAAAAGTACTTGATAGGACCAATCATACTCATCTCAAACTCATTCTTCATTTCTTTGGCAAATTCAGCACTGAGCTTGTCATTACCTCCAAAGATAATGTCATCAACAAATATAGCTACAAGTAGTAAACCTTTAGATATCTCTCTAATGAATAGATTACAATCTACTGCTCCTTTCTTGAATCCAATCTTTGTTAAGTATCCATCTAGTCTCTCATACCATGCTCTAGGGGCTTGCTTAAGTCCATAGAGGGCCTTCTTCAATCTGCATACCATATCAGGTCTATTTGATAAGGTCAATCCTTCTAGCTACTCAATGTATACTTTTTTCAAATCTCCATTCAGGAATGCTGACTTGACATCCATTTGATAAAATTTGAAATTTTTGACTGTAGCATAGGCTAGAAACAACTTGATAGCTTCTAATCTTCTCACAAGTGCAAATGTGTCTGAGTAATCAATGCCTTCTCTTTGCACATGTCCCTTACATACTAATCTTTCTTTATTTCTTACTATTGTACCATCTTCATTCATATTGTTTCTGTATATCCACTTTGTTCCAATCACATTCTTATCACTAGGTCTTGGGACCAGTTCCCAAGTGTCATTCTTAATAATCTAATCAAGTTCTTCTTTCATAGCATCATGCCAATCTGAATCATTACAAGCATCTTCAACACTTAAAGGTTCAATTTGAGATAGCAAACATACCGCTTCACTGCTAGCTAAGTTCTTTGCTTCTGATCTTGTTAAGACTTTTTCACTCTGATCTCCAATGATGTCTGCCTTGGAATGATTTCTTGATGTAAACTTTGGAACTTTAGGTGATGCTGACTCATCAGCCTTAGGAGTATTTTATTCACTTGTCTCAGGGTCATTAAATAACATATCAATACTGTCAAACATTTCCTCAATAACTATCTCACTAGTGAAGGGTCTAGGTTCTTCTTCAATCATGGGTGAGTAATCATGATATCTTTCTTGAATCATAAACTTTTGATCAATCTTTACATGAGCAATTTCAATGATCTTTTTCAATCTTAAATTGAAACATCTATAAGCTTTACTTTTAGTAGAGTAACAAAGAAAAATACCTTCATCACTTCTTGCATCAAACTTGCCTACTGCTTCATCCCTCTTGATGTAGCACTTACTTCCAAAGATTTTGAAGTATTTTACTATGGGAACATTACCAAACCATAGCTCATAAGGTGTTTTGTCAGCGTCTGGCCTCAATTGAATTCTATTGATGGTATAGACTATTGTATTGACCACATATCTCCAATAGGTGTGTGCAAGTTTTCCTTCTATCATAATGGTGCACATCATATCAAGGATAATCATATTCCTTCTCTCTACAATTCCATTCTACTGAGGGCTTCTAGGTGCACTTAATTGTCTCTTTATGCCATGTTCTTCGCAGTACTCATAGAATCTATCAGAGGTAAATTCTCCTCCTCTATCCAATCTCAAACATTTTATCTTTAGTCCAGATTCATTCTCAACCTTAGCTTTGAATATTTTAAATTTCTCAAAAGCTTCTAACTTATCTTTCAAGAATGCAACCCACATCATCCTACTATAATCATCAACAAACAAAATGAAATACCTTTCAACATAGTATGATCTTGTTTGAGTTGGACCACATAGGTCTGTATGAATCAGATCCAACTTGTTCTTTGCTGAATTTTTATTGCTCTTGAATGAATTTCTTACATGCTTTCCCATCACACATTCCTATGTGTGTGAATTTTGTATCTAGCTGTAGACAAAACACTTCAGTAAAACATTAGAGGTTAGCAAAAACCAAAATCTGCAAGTAATTGAAACTATGCTAATGAGGCGATTTACTCCCTTCTAGTAGGTGCGAGTATGATGTTCTCAGATTGAAATCGAGATTAGTGACAATGCAACACCTAAATGAAAGATTTAAAATGATGAAAGCAATGAAATATGAATGCAAATTAATCTATTTTTTTGGATTTTTGATGCAATAAGATGAAAAACTGTATGAATCTAAGCTATAATGTATGAAATTGAGTTTGAATGCCAATTTAATCTAAGAAATGCTATGAATGCATATAAAAATCTATGATATGAAACTATGAATGCTCAAAACAATAAATGAAAATCTCACAGTAGCCTTGATTTGCAAAAGATTGATTCTTCAGTCACAAATTCACCATAGTGAGGATGCAATTTTGAGGTCCTGATTGCCAGATAAAAATTGTGCAGACCTTTGTGAAGAGCTGAGCCTTATTTTTATAGAAATCCAGGGCTTTTGATGATGCAAGAGAAAAGTCATAAATCACTCTTGATAAACTCAAGTTGATTTTTTAGTTAACAAGAAATTAAGAATATTTAATTCATAAAATCATGCAAAAGTAGTTTTTATCTCAAAATAGAGCTTTAGTTTTATTTGTTTTTTGTTTTTTTCAACTCATCATCAGATGTTGAGTTTCAATTTTAAAATTGATTGTTAATTTCTAGTTGCCTGCTTTTTTTTTATTGTGCATGATTTAATATGAATTAATTTAATAAATAAAGTGATTTATTCTCAACTTAACTATTTTTTTTTAATTAAAATAATTGATTTATGGGTTAATCAATTATTAAATCAAACTTTCTTCCAATTAAATCATTAAATTTGACAACTTTGATTTTAAATCAATTAAATAAATATCCAATTGATTGTTTGTAGGAATTTTGATTTATTGTCAAAATAAAAACAATATTAATTAGGAATAAATGCAATTAAATCTAATTAAATAATTAAGTGGCAAAGTTAAGTTAATTAATTAAATATTCATCATATTTAATTAATCAACTTTAGGATAAATAATAACATTTATCGCCAAATAATATTTAATTAAAGATAATTAGGATAAATTAGGAATATTTAGGAAATATTCCCCGATGTAGAATTAGGACAAAATCAATTAGGATTCGATAATGTGCAGATGTGCCTTAGGTTAGGACTTTTGTATCGATTTTGTTTGATTTTGAATATGTAGGAGGTTAATGAACTTATAGCCCATTTTTGGGGTATTACATTTTGCCCCTCTTTGAATCATTGTGCAAAGCAAATTGGTTCAAAGATAGTCTGTGTATGAGAAAGAAACTAATGTTTGAAATTGAAGTTGATATAAGACAGAAATTGATTGAAGTTGATATGAAGATAATAGGTCCTGAATGACCAAAGATAATGTTAACTATAACAACAATGAACCGATGATTGCGAAAAAGTGTCAAAACGCCTAATTCTAAACCTTATGATTGTGAAGAAGTGAGTGACCGATTCCAAATCTGAATGTCCTTGTATGAATCATATTGGTATCACATCCTAAACCTATCAGTTATGAAGAACCAAAGAAATAACATGAATGAACTGATGGTTACAAAAAGCTAATATAGTTTACAAGATAGATTTAGGATACTAGATTGATATGGATATCGATGAATCTGATATGCCCCAAGCGATGATAGATTTGCCTCAAGCAATGAGGACTTTTGATGAGTCAACAACTAGACGTGGTTGTTGTCTTGATTATTGAGAAAAGATTGATTATAGATTTAGATTTACATATTTTGAATGATGTGTAATACCATGCCCCATTCGGGATTAAAATTGAAATTTGACAAGAAAAGTCATCATTGAATGGTTTAGAAGCATGTTAATTGATTTGAGAAGTGGTTATACACATTCAAGAACATGTTCTGCATCATTTAGAAGTTCTAGAGACCAAGTTTGACTAGGTTAAACCATGAGTTGACCATAGTTGACCAAGTTGAAATTTTCATAGTTTGATGTAAGATAATCAGTTAAGTTGAATTCTAGATTTCTGTGATGATTGAAGGTCAATTATGCAAGTAGTTAATAAGATAAATGATCTCAGATTTTGATTTTAATCTCAAAAAAGGATTCTACTTGTTGTTTCATTAGAAGAACCTTCATGTGAGATTCAACTCTTATGATATGTTTACCGTTTTTGGTTTTGAAGAATCATTTAAGTGTTCAAGCAATTTGTGAGATCATGCAAAGTGCAAAATGAAATACAAACCTATGACCTAGGACCTAGTCACTGATCATGTGTCGATTTGTTGTCATCATTGAACTTTTAGGTAATTGGATAAATCAATACAATGCCCACTAATTATGAAACCATAGACATATGAATATCGATTTGTATGCGTAGGAATCAATACAACACCCATTGGTTAGGCAACCATGGACATATGAATATTGATTTTATTTTCAAAATGTCAGCTTAGATATAAGCACCAAGGCACAAATGCCAAGATGACCTGAATATCATGTCCATTTTGATATAGCAATTTGTATAAGCATCTGAACATAGACGTCGTGATGACCAGAATACACCTTGCATGACAAACACATCAAATAGTCAAGAGATCATTCTAAATCCAATGTGAATTACCCGTAGTGACCCTTTATCGTTCACATCCTTAGGTAAGATCATGTTTCACAGTAGGAGAAAGAACTCACTCAAAAAGACAATAGTTAGATCAAACTTCTTTGAATTTTTTGGGTATCAATGGTTGAGGTAGACATGGCCATCCAATTCAAGATAGAGGCTCTTACAGACGGACACCATTTCAATCCAAAATTTCCAAAGTTATTAGATTTTCACATACAACTAGAAGAAAAAGAAAATATTATGCCCCCAGTCATCACTCTCTAAATCCTGTAAAGGACATCATCGAAGAGCTCGAAGGACACAATATGACAAAATCTCAATGTGAATCAGTAAGCATACAAGGAGATAAAAGCATGTAAAAAGCCTAGATTGTTTTCAATTTGTGTTTGATTGCATTGTTGTAGATGCAAAATCCTTTCTGGAGAGGAGATTGATTGACTAACTTGGATGAAGCTTCAAAGGACTTTGACTAGATATGACTCATTTGAGATGTACTGGTGGCCATAAGATATGACATTGGTTGCCCCCAAGTTTGAACATTGATAAGATACAAACGCTTGAGTTGATTGGTGTACAAACTAACTTTATTGAAACAAGGATATATACAGACTAAAGCAGACTGAAAGCTAGGAAAGACCAAGATTGCACTGATAGATGGAGAATTTTGATACAAGTGGCACCCATTTGCAAGGTTTTCACCATCTTGGTAGAGATTCTATTTTTGCTACCAAGGCGTCTGTTTCTAGTTTTTCACCAAGGCACTTTTCTTTTTCTCATTTTTTTTTTGTATTTTTCATTTTTTTAATTTTTTTGTACTTTTGATATTTTTTACTTTTTTTGTGAATCATCAAGGTGCCTATTGCTAGATTTTCACCAATATGTTCATTTTTTCAAAACTTTTTCCAATTTTTAAGATTTTTTCAAGACATTTTACCATAGACTGAATACTTTAGGCATAGAATTTATTCAGATGGAGAACGTTGGTTGGTTCTTGGAGCTGTTCTCTTTTGGTCATTGAGAGTTGATAGGCACTAGAGCCAAAATTAGTAGTGATTACAAAGGGACCCAGCTAGTTGGGTTCAAACTTCCCCTTGCGCTCTCTATGTGATTGATTTTTACGATTCTCTCTCAAGACTAGATCGCCAACCTGAAATTATTTATGTTTGAGTTTCTTGTTGTAGTCTCTAGACATTCTCTTTTGATACACTCTGAGATGATCATACGCTACTTGTCTGTGCTCATCTAGTAGTTCAAGTTCTTGTAATCTAGACACTCTATAGTCATCATCAATTGCTAGACCATGCATTCTGATTCTTAGTGATGAGATTTCAACCTCAATAGGAAGTACTAATTAGTATGTACAAAGGATGCCCCTGGACAGAATGGGCATCAAACTCTCAAGCAAGATCACATTGTGTAGTCCCAATGTCTAGTAAGGTGGAGAACAAGAGGGATTAAAAAGCTAGTGGAAGAGATGGAAGACAAGAGAATGAAGGATAATGAAGGGAAGAAATCCTCAAGGAAAAACTCTTCAAGGGTAACCAAGCTAGGGAAAAACTATCATGTAAAGCATATTTGGACAAGCAATGAAAGGCCAGCATAGGATAAGTCACAAAAGTGTAATGCCAAAGAAGGACAGGATGTAGTCCAAAGGAGTAGACATGTCAAGAGGTTTCAAAGCATCGTGTTCTACTCTTTTTTTATTAGATCAAAACCAAAAGGTAAAAGAATAACGAAAGGCTAGAATGAATGAAGGAAAATAAATATGAAGGCTAAACAGGAAGGGAATGAAAGAAAGATCATCATAAGATAGCTCACAAGATAGCCAAACGTTCATGTATAGATCAACATTGTCAAGATCAAAGAGAGAAGATGAAATATGTAGAAGAACTATGCATGATGCCTGATTACCAGGTTTTCATCATGGTACTTATCCAAGGTGCCACAAGGGAGTGGTTTCCACCATAGGATGAATTTATTTCTCTTTACTTTTGCTACCAAGGCACTTGTTTCCAAGTTTTCACCAAGGCACATTTTCAAAAAAATTTTATTTTTTTTTTTTAATATTTTTTTTTTTTTTTGGAAGAAGGCAATCTTTTTAGATAATGCTCCTTGAAAGGATAAAATCATGATATGCCCAAGATTCAAGATGATATACTCAAAGATGTTGATAGGGAAAGGAAAATGGAAGAGAAAAATGGAGGATAAGGTTTTATGTAAAGCGAGTGAGGTTGGAAGATAGGAGGAATAGACAAATGAAGAAAAAGGATAGAAGGTAGAAGGATAATGAATGGAAGGATTGTGAAAGGATAAATGGAAAGGAAGGTCAGATCAACATCAACACACACCTTGAAGGGTGGCTAGAGGATGGAGGAAACATGAATGAAGGAATATGGCAAATGGATAGCTGAGGTTGTGGTTTAGGCACATGGAATGGAAGAATATTTTTGGAAGAAGATGAAGTGGAAGTCTTTGGAAGCTTGAGTGTCAACTTCACTTTTTGCTCAACACCAGAATCTTTCAAGAGAGACTTTGGAATCCATATAGCCATAGAATTTTTATTTCTTTTTGATAATCTAGAGAGAATATCTTTAATGATAGATTTTAGAACCCATGCTTGTCTTGTAGTTTTTCTCTTAGATATCTCTTTTGAATTTATGCCTTCATGTCAATTAGAGGAGATATGGTGATCTTCTTTTTTCGATGGATTCTTGTATTTCTTATTTTTCTTGTGTTGAACATTCAAGTTATTTCCAAAAGACTTGGGACTTGTGGAAGACGTGGGAGGATATGACGGGTTTAGATGGGTGAGTGGATGAAAAAGATTCAAGGGTATGAATCTATGTTGATCTTGAGGAAAGATAGGTGATGGAGGGATGTAAGAACCCAAGATGGATGATGAATTAGGAGAGGAAAGTGAAGGGACATAAGGGCCCAAGATGGAAGGAAGGTGTGAAGCCCTTAGTTTTGGTGGAGGAGGTCCAAGGATGGATGTGGAAAATGCAAAAGGATAATCAATAAGTTCATCATCATCTATGTGACAACCAAGGACATTAGCATCTTTAGAGTGAGCATTAGGATTTTTAATAGGATTATGGACATTTTGAATATGAGCACCTTCTTTGATAGGATTGTTCAGAGCTTGCAAATGTAATACCTCAAAAATGGGCTATAAGTTCATTAATCTCCTACATCTTCAATTCGAATGAAATCGACATCAAAGTCCTAATCTAAGGCACATCTAAACATCATCGAATCATAATTGATTATCTTAAATTCTACATTGGGAAATATTCCTAGTAATATTCCTAATCATCATAATTATCTTTAATTTTATAATTATTTGACAATAAATCACATTTATCCTAAAATTTGATTAATTAAATATTTTGCATATTTAATTAATTAGATTTAATATTTGCCACTTAATTGTTTAATTAAATTTAATTTTATCTATTATTAATTGTATTATTTAATTTTGACAATAAATCAAAATTCCTATGAATAATTGATTAAATTCTTATTTAATTAATTAAAGCATGTTGTCATTATTTAATAATATAATTTTTAATAAAAGTTTGGTAAAATAGTTAATTAACCCATAAATTAATTATTTTATTTCAAAAAGTAGTTAAGTTGAGAATAAATCACTTTATTTATTTATTAAATCATAATTATCCATGTGCACATTTAAGGACCAGTTAAACTCAAATTGGAAAATCAATGCAAGTTGTTAGCTTTTTGAAACTCAACATCTTTTTGAGTTTTAAAGTTGATCTAAACTTCTAATTCAAGTTAAACTGTGCTTTTGCATGATTTTTGTGACTTAATTATCTGTTATTTAAAAATAACTCAAAAATCAACCTGAGTTATTTGAGTGATTTATGGCTTTCTTCCATGCACCTCCAAAGCCTTGGATTTCTATAAAAACAAGCCTCAGCTCATCTCAAAACATCTCATATTTTTGCACAATCATGTTGGAGAATTGGAATTGGGAGAATCAAAGCTTATTGCGAATCAAGGCTATTATGAGATCAATTTGTTTTTTTTACATTCATTTAGATTCTTTTTCATATCATTGTTAGATCATTTTAGCATATCAATTTCTATATTAGCATAGATTCATATCAGTTTTTATCATTCTTATTGCATAGAAATACCAAAAAAAATAGCTTAATTGCATTCAATTCATATCTAGATCAATTGTATTCAAATCCTTCATTTAGGTGTCGTCTAGGTCACTGATCTCGATAACAATCTAAGAACATTAATCTCACACCTACTAGAAGGCAGTAAATCGCTTGGTTAAATTAGATTTTAATTTTGCATGATTTTGATTATAGCTAACCTCTAATGTTTTACTGAAGTGTTGTGTTTACAGATCAGGTACAATTTTCACACACACATTTCTGGTGCCCACCGTGGGGCAACCCACCTTTGCATGCTAGTTTTGATTTTTTTGGGGAGCTAAAACTCCAAAGTTTCAAAGATTTAATTTTATCTCCAAAATGGCTTGGATTTTTGGTCTGACCTTTTTTTTGTAGGTTGGTGACATATTAGGGAAGCTATAGTAAAATATTTAAAATTTTCTGAGATGTTTTAAATTTTTAATAATTTTTTCTTGAAATTATGGAAAAAATTAATATCTAATGCAACTCATCATATTTTTTTAAAAATTTTATATTTTTGGAAAGCTCTTTAAATTCTATAGGGGTTCCATTGTTTGTGTTTTAAATTTGGATGTGATATAATAGCTCAAATAGTCAATTTACAAAAACTGGTCTATTTTGATAAAAACGGGTCTCTAGGGCACAAATGAAGAGATTTTTCTAAAAATTTTATATTTTTGGAAAGATCTCTATTTTTTAGTAGGGGTCTCTATTCTGAATTTCTATTTTTGTGGCCAAAATCATATCAAAAAAATTAGATCTTGTTGACTATGTCAAATGCAGTGCAAAAAAATTAAATTTTTGTGATGGATATACACTTATTTTTCATATGATTCAATGCATGATATGAGTTATCATTTGGATTAATTTCTGGTTATTATTGCTCCTAACAATTCATTTTTAGATCTAACCCTAGGGTTTTCATAAGTTGAATATACCTTGCATATCTTGTTTGCTTGTTGGCTTGTTGGAGAGTTCATAGCTTGCTTGCATAGTAAAGCTCAACAAAAATTGCTAAAAATCAGGTAAAATCTACTAAGCGCATTGCAAGGATCCCAAGTATTTTTCTTCATCTAATGACATTTCAATTTGGACTTAAAATAAATCTCTTATGTGTCAAGTTTGTGTGCATCTTTTCATGCTTTTGATCTATTTTTACACACTTGCATAATTGATACTAGGTTGTGACCCCTTAAGGATTCATTAAGTAGTCTTAGAGTACTTGTGATTGATCTTGATTGCTATCTTGGGTTATTGGACTCGCTAATCCGCTGGCCCCTCATTTTTTCCCCGTGGTTGCAATCTCAGCGCCATAAAGGGGAGGGGTCAACAGGACAGAAGCGTTAAGTGTTCCACTTGGCAACCCTTTTGTTCTTTTAGGAACTCACTTGTTTTCTAAGTTGGGGACTCATTTTCAGCTTGTGTGAGGTGTTAAGTGTTCCAGCTTGTGGACTCATCTCATATTCACTTTAAGCGTTAAGTGTTCCTCTTTCTGCTTTTTGGGTACTTTTGGTAGATTTGCTTTCGGGAATATATCTGTGCTCACATAGTAATTAGGCCCTATGAACACTATTCGTGATTCTTGAGAGATTGGATTCCTAGAGAAATATTTCTTCACAATAGAATCCTTGTAGGTAGGGAGGATACTTAGTGCGTTTCACATTCAACTTGGTTAGTGCGTCTTCTCTTATTGATCGATACATTCTCTCCCAGGAGAGGTTGATAGATCACGTGGGGTTGACATCACGAGCTTTGGTGAATCAAAATTGGTTAGTGCACCTTCTTTTATTGATTGATACATTCTCTCCCAGGAGAGGTTGATAGGTCACATGGAGTTGGCATCATAGACCTTGGTGAAACAAAACTTTGTCTTAGCATGTCAGATTAATCTACTTGCTTTCTTTGGGTTAAAAGTGAAAAGGTGTCAAAAACCTTGGATCTGGAGCCAAGTCCCCTTGTGGTATACTATTTTGAGTCATCTTTAGAGAGGGTTAACCATAGCGAACAATCCCTTCATAGGGAAAACTGCATTGACGAAACCTCAAGCGGTCATAGCTATTTTCACCATGGTAGTGACAGCCGCTATATAAATGTCCTTGTGGAAGAAATCTCCACGGGTATGGTTCATTGTAGGGTTGTCAGATCTCCCTAGCAGCTCCTAAAGATTAAGTTCTCAAACTGTGTCAAAACCCTAGTGCGTCGGGATTGGAGTTCACCCCTTTGGATCATAAAAGTTGCAGAGTCAAACCATTACTAAAAATCCTAGCGAGGCCAAATTTTCATTTTATAGGGTATATGTGCATTATTGCAAAACATTTTTGGAACATACACAATTAGTGCTTTTGAGGATTAGAACGAATAAGTCACTTGATTGTTCATGCGCAAGGTTGCTTTTTCCCTTGTTCATTGTTTTCAGACATGCTTGAAATCACTTGCTTGCTATTTTGCGTGCTTGTTTATCTATCTAGTTACTGAAAATGAACAAATATGTTACAATCTTCAAATCTAGATATTGAAATTTGCAAACAATCCGAATCTGAAAACTCAAAATTTGCAAAATCTGAAGTCAAATTATTTTCTGGAGTCAAAAATCAATTCAGGAAGTCAAAAAGTCATACAAGTTTCCATCAAGTGTTGTTTCATTGCATACCCACTATCGTATGAGCTTTTGCAACTGTCGTATGAGTTGTGCAACTATCATTTCATAGCTCACCCACTGTCATATGAGTTTTTTAGAGTGTCGTTTAGGAAATTTTTGAAAGTTGTCAGAAAATTGTCAGGATTGCCAGATATTTAGCTCTTTCAGCCTAGTTTCAGAATCTGTCGAGCGGATCATTGTGTCAGGAATAGAGCAGTAGCTATTAAGAGTCCAATCATTTTCTTAAAGTGGCCTTTTGAATCTAATTCAGCCTTCTGTCTAATCGATTTGAGTCTTTATCATCACGTGTCAAAACCTTGTCATGACTATCAATCTTCAATCAATCAATCATCAAAATGACTAAGTGTTGTGATATCTTGTCCGCTATCTTTTGGGAACCTACCCATACATCCAGGGCATAGTATCCTTCATCCACATCTAATCAAATCTTCAAATCAATCAAACCTTGACAAGGTTGCATCATCTGATCATCTTGATTCAATTCATTCTTCAGTTATCTGAATCTTATTCTTTTGTTTCACTCAAAGTTGATGGTGGAGACTAGAGCTTCCTCTCACAAGAAATCTATTAACACTATCCAAAATCCAACTTTTGAGCAACTCATCAATTCTGGTCTTTACGAGGATGATGGTCTTGGAAACTATCGATTGAAATCTGGTTACATACCCCCTCCATCGGCTCACGAAGGTACTCAACATACCCCTCATCAATCTAATCTAGGGAGTCCACAAACTCCTACCATGTCTCAAGTAGGGACAAATTTTGGCTCTCAAAGAGCTCAATCTCAACATGGTGCAGATCAGGAACCCACACCTGAAGAAATTGCTCGCTACCAGAATGACGATGAATTTAACAAGGTGATGAGACATTTCTTGAAAGAAAATAGAGAAGCCTACTTTTTACAACTAGCTCATGAAGGAGCTAAACTTCCTCCCAACTTTAATGTTGAAGATATCATTATGCATGAGGAAGAAAATCCACTCACAGCTATGAAAAAATAGATACATGCTTTACAAGTCAAATTTAATAATCTTGAGAAAGAAAAGGAACACAAAGAGTTCTCCATGGAAGCTCTATGCCCTTTTCCTTTTGACAAAAACTTGTATATGCCACCATTTCCAAAAAGAGTGGAGATGCCAAAGTATGATAAGTATGATGGACACTCTGATCCTCAAGATCATGTCAGAGAGTTCTGTACGCAATCCATGGAATTCATGCATGAATCGACCTATCTGATGCATCTTTTTCCTAGATCTCTGGGCAAAGCATCCATTCAGTGGTTTTCAAGATTGCCTCCTACGATCAAAATGTTTGAGGAATTGATTAAATTGTTTTATCAACAATATTCCTACAATATTCAGCATCCAATCACCATGATTGATATTTGTAATCTCAAGCAATATCCAGGAGAATCATTCCTAACTTTCTTGAAAAGGTGGTGAAAGAAGTTCTCTCTATATGCTAGACCAATTCCTGAAATGGAGAAACTTGAAATCTTTATCAATAACCTTGTTCCAGAGCTCAATTATCCCTTACAAATGCAAGATCATACATCTTTTGACAAAATGGTGGATAATGCTATCAAAATTGAAAAAGTGCTTGTAAAAAAAGGGGAAATCACACTCCAAAAAGACAAGTATGAATCTAGATCTAGTTCCAAAGACAAGAACAAAAATTGGAACAAGAACAAAAGCATCATCATAGATGGCATCATTGACACTGTCCGTGCCCCATCAAAGGCACCAACCTATAATCTCACTCTTGGTACTCAAGCCATTAAAGCTTTCGAGCAAAAGTCTTCTCAACCATCTCAAAGGAAGCCAGAATTCAAAAAATGGGATAAACATCAAAAATTTACTCCTCTAGGAGAGTCTTTAGAATCAGCTATGAAAACTCTACTAGCTGATAACATTATCTCTTTACCACCAATCCGACTAAATGCTCAGGACCCCAAATCGATATGGTGGAAGGATAATGAATTCTGTGATTTCCATCAGAGTAAAGGTCATAAAACTAGTAGTTGCTACCACTTGAAGCATACCATTCAAGATCTGATTGATAGTGGAGACATCACAATTGACAATCCCATGAGCAATAACGATCATACAGCATTCATAGAACCATTTCCGAAACATGGTCAAAAGGTTTCAACTTCTCAGCCTAATATGGGGGCAAAAGTCAACTATGCTTACCCTGGAAATAACACTGTCATCAACATGGTTGAACCATGTCTCTCTGAAAGTTGCAATGTCATCACAATCATATGAAGGGATAGAGATCATTCCTCAGCTAACACAGTTACTTGATCACAAGCTCAAACACATCTGAATGGACAAATCCCAAATTCATCAAATGTCCCAAAGGTGCCCTTCAATCTTTCATCTGCTTCTAAACAGAAGGCTGCTTCCAAATCTTCCAATCCAAAGGATACAAGGCCTATGTCTTATAGCATTGTTCAACAACTCTAGCACACTAATGTGAAAATCTCCATGTTTGAGTTGCTTCAAATATCTCCAGCTCAGTTCTAATGTTCCTGATGACCTTAATTTAGACAGGTTCCAGACTATGGTTGGACATCTTACATCTCCGCAATATATCTCCTTTTCAGAGGAAGATGACAACTCCTTGAGTCACCCACATAATCAGCCTTTGCATATAGAAGTCTTGATCCAAAACTGTAGAGTCAAACGTGTGTTGATAGATGGGGGCGTTGGCCTAAACATTTGTTCTTACAACTTGATCACAAAATTGGGATTTTTAGAATTGGCTATTGATCATAGAAAGAAAATAACTATCAAGGCCTGTGATGAACAAGAAAGATCTTCTAAAGGCACCATTATCTTACCTATCAGAGTGGGTCTAGTTATCAAAGATACCATCTTTCAAGTGCTTGATCTACCTTTGGCCTACAACGTCCTTCTAGGGAGACCATGGATACATGAAATGCAAGCCATTCCTTCTACATACCATCAATGTTTGAAGTTTCCTTATGAAGGAGTCAAGGTTACTATCCCAGCAGATCTGAATACAACTTGCAACACCTTGAAGGAAAGTGTTGATAAGCTTGTACCTAATAACAAAGAATCTTCCATAGAGCCAACTAAAGAAGCATCCACATCTAAAATGGAAGATCTTGCCAAAGAGGTTAATATCAAAGAAAATAGTATGGGAGAATACACTATCAAGCTAGTCTTATCTTTGACATCTCTCCCTATCTCACCTAAGTCTTATGGGCAATCTTTGAAACAATCCAAGCCCAAACCTCAGGAACCTCTTGAGGCATATAAAAACAATTTTGTAGCAGAACAGGTATCCAAGCAAGAATTTGAAGAGGATGAAGCTGTGCTATCATGGCTATACAAAGATGAATCTATTTCTCAAGTTGTTCAAACTGGTAACTCTGCTATATCCAAGCTCCCTTCCAAGTCATATGGTCCAGGAGGTAAATTAATAGCTAAGATGGGATATTCAGGTCAAGGACCTCTAGGAATCATAGGAAAAGGTCTTAGGCACCCCTCCCACATACTGGTAGAGAAAATAAAAATAAAATTGGCTTAGGATTTAAGAAGAAACCCTATCACCTCAAAAGTAATTGCTCACATGTCATAGAGCAGATCACACCAGGGGAACCTCTTCTTAAGAAAGAAGAAATAGAACCATCCGACAGTGATTCAGATAGTTCAAAACTCATCTCCTATGAAAAATTGCCTAAAGAGATCAAAGACCTTCTTGATGATAAAGATGATCCTATCAAAAGAATTAATGTAGTAGAAACACAAGAACCTACTACCAATCAAGAGATAGTTGCACCATAAGAACCAACTAATCTCAAAAACAATCAAGAAGAGGGAAGTGGTAGTGATTCTGAGATAGATTCCCATGAGTATGAATTCAAATCAGAATCCGAGGGTAACCCTTCTTGGGGTATTCATCCTGACTTTAATCATGTTCTAAGATTTCCTAGAGATCCTGAATCAGAAGCTGAATCAAATGAATATGAATGGGGAGCCATTCCAGAACTAGATGAGCTTATCATAGAGAAACATGTTGGTGTTATTCACCAATATGCACCTCAACCCAATGTAAGTCTAGAGCAAAATGATGAACCTATCGAGTCTGATCCACCTATGGCTGAATTGGACTCCCATGATGACATTGAGCCTATTCATGAATTGGATGTCTTAAGTTGTAGTATCACCTTTGAACTCGTGCATCAGGTTAGGACCAATGATGATAGATCAATATCTGTAAACACCATATCCCAAGCCTTTCCCACTTTGACTATCCAACGCCCTGATCTTATCGACCAAACTTCCACAAACCCAAACCATGGTATTTATACCTTCCCGAATGACTATGCCCTTACCTGCTACCTCAATGCAGTTGAGCCTATGAGTACTTCCATCAGTGAATCGAGTGTTAGCATGACTGAGTCGGACATCAAATATCTTAGTCAGAAAAACAAGAGTAAAAAGAAAAAGAAAAAGAGTTCTAAGGGTGAAAACCACTTTGTGGCAGTCTCAGAACTGACAAAAGTAAAAATAAAAGATGTATCCAAAGGTGAAAACCTCTCTGAGGCACCTAAGGATGAGATATTTGATGTCCTTTCGAGTCATTTACAGGATAGGTCTCTAGTTCTAATTGAGCCCACCCAATCCATCAATTTGGGTACAACAGAGGAACCACAATTGGTACATGTAGCACAATCCTTATCAGAAGAAGAGAAACATAAATTTACTACATTCTTGACAGAAAAAAAGATCAACTTTGCATGGAAGTATTCAGATATGCCAGGGTTGGATCCAAATCTTATCATGCACCATCTATCCATTGCTCCTAGAGTAAAACCGGTCAAGCAAAAATTGAGAAAGATGCATCCTCATGTTCCACTTTTAGTCAAAGTTGAATTAGAGAAACTCCTAAAAGCTAGATTCATCCATGTCATAGACTATGCTGAGTGGATCTCCAACATTGTACTTGTTTCTAAACTAGATGGTTCAATCAGAGTGTGCACAGACTTTAGAGATGTGAACAGAGCATGCCCTAAGGATGATTTTCCACTGCCTAACATTGATATGATAGTGGACATGACTGCGGGCTATGAGATGTATTCTTTAATGGATGGCTTTTTTGGATACAACCAAATCAAAATTGCTCCAGAAGACCAAGAAAAAATTTCTTTCACATGTGTGTGGGGAACCTTCTGTTGGAATCTTATGCCATTCAGACTCAAAAATGCTCGAGCTACATATCAAAGAGCAATGACATCTATTTTTCATGATATGATGCATAGAATGATGGAGGACTATGTTGATGATACCTTGGCAAAATCAATGATCAGAACTGAACATCTAATTGACTTGAGCATGATCCTAGACAGAATGGAAAATTTTAGTCTCCAACTAAATTCTAAGAAGTGTTCTTTTGGTGTCACTTCTGGAAATCTCTTAGGATACATAGTTTCAAAGAAAGGCATTGAAGTTGATCCGGCTAAAGTCAAGGCTATAATAGAGATGCAACCTCCCACAAATATCAGTCAAATGAGGATGTTGCAAGGCAGAGTTCAATCTATCAGAAGATTCATATCACAGCTACCGGACATATCACAGCCTTTTACAAAAACATTACATAAAGGTGTGACCTTTGCATGGAATGAAGAATGCAAGAACAACTTTAACCATATCAAGAAGTATCTATCAAATCTGCCTATCTTGATGCCTCCTATTCATGGGAAGCCATTGATCTTGTATGTCTCTGCAACAACCACATCACTGGGGGCATTGCTAGCACAACATGATGAAGACAAAAAGGAAAGAGCCATTTATTATATAAGTAGAACATTGGTGGCGTATGAAAAGAACTATTCTATGATTGAGAAAGCTTGTCTCACTGTGATCTTTGCATCACAGAAATTGAGACACTATATGCTAGCTTATACCACACATCTAGTAGCAAAAATTGATCCACTGAAATACCTACTAAGCAACGCTGCCCTCACTGGTAGACTGGCTAAATGGGTCATGCTTCTAAGCGAATTTGACATTGAATATGTTGAAAGAAAAGTTATAAAAGGTCAAGTTATTGCTGATCAACTAGCAGATGCACCCATGTTTGATGACACACCAATGCAAATGGAATTTCCAGACTCATCTATTATGCACCTATCTTCTAGAGAATGGCAATTATTCTTTGATGGCTCCTATACACAGAATGGATCTAGAGCAGGCATATTGTTCCTAACTCCCCAAGGATACTCAATCCCCAAAGCATTCTGATTAAAGTTTCCTTGCACAAACAATATTGCGGAATATGAAGCCCTTTTGAATGGTATGAAAATAGCAATTGAATGGAGAGTAACAGAGCTACACATTCATGGAGACTCTCAACTTGTTATTCATCAAGTCAATGATGTGTACCAAACTAAAGATGAAAAACTCATTCCTTACAAAAGAATGGTCGATGATCTTAAGAAATATTTCATCTCTATCACATTTGAGCAAATTCCTAGAACAGAGAACAAGGCTGCCAATGCAATGGCAACACTATCTACTTTATTACAGCAGCCTGAACATGAGCTACGCTATGAGTTCCTAGTGGAAGCACTCTCTTATCCTACATATGACTCCCTCAAAACTCACATGATTTGCACTATTGTAGGTCATGATTCATCCTGATATAAAAACCTATTTTCCTATCTCCAAGACCAAATCATTCCTGATACCTTCAACCATCATGAAAAGAGATACCTTATCCGTAATGCCTCCCGATATGTCATCATTGGTAATGATCTATACAAACAAGGTCTAGATGGTACGCTACTTAGATGTTTAGAATGGGAAGAGTCTCAACGTGCATTAGAGGAAGTCCATGATGGTATTTGTGGGTCACACTCAAATGGTTTAACACTAGCTCAAAAAATTATTAGGGCTGGGTACTATTGGCCTAAAATGGAGAAAGAGGCTATCAAATTTGCTAAGAATTGTCAAAAGTGTCAAGTACATGGCAACCTAATTCATGCTCCAATGAGGGATCTAATCCCCTTTACAACACAATGACCTTTCCATCAATAGGCATTTGATCTTATCGGGATGATTCATCCTCATTCTTCTAATGGACATACCCATATAATCACAGCCACAGATTATTTTACAAAATGGGTAGAAGCGGTCCCTTTGACATAAGCAATGGGGAAATAGATATCTATGTTCATATTGAACTATATCATATGCAGATATGGGATCCATCATTCCATAATCATAGATAATGGTGGGCAATTTAGGAATAAAGACCTCAATGATCTATGTGCCAAATTTAAGATCACCCAACATTTGTCTTCTATTTACTATCCACAAGGGAATGGACAAGCAGAGGCTTCAAACAAAAATCTATTGAAGATCTTGCACAGAATAGTAAACAAAACTGGTAGAGACTGGCATCTCATGATTAATCCAGCTCTATGGGCCTATAGAACAAGTATCAGAACACCTACTGGGGCTACACCTTTCACTTTAGTTTATGGGTCTGAAGTGGTACTACCTATTGAGGTTGAAATCCCATCACTCAGAATCAGAATGCATGGTCTAGTAACTGATGATGACTACAGAGTGTCTAGGTTACAAGAACTAGAACTACTAGATGAGTGTAGACAAGTAGCGTATGATCATCTCAGAGTATATCAGAAGAGAATGTCTAGAGGCTACAACAAGAAAGTCAGACACAGAGAATTTCAGGTTGGTGATCTAGTCTTGAGAGAAAATCCTAAAAATCAATCCCATCAAGAACACAAGGGGAAGTTTGAACCCAACTGGCTGGGTCCCTTTGTAATCACTGCTACTTTTAGCTCTGGTGCTTATCAACTCTCAATGACTAAAGGAGAACAGCTCCGAGAACCAATCAATGTTCTCCATCTGAAGAAATTCTATGCCTAAGGCATTCAGTATATGGTTAAATATCCTGAAAAAATCCTAAAAATCAGAAAATGTCCTAAAAAAAATGAACATCTTGGTGAAAACCTAGCAATAGGTGCCTTGATGATTCGCCAAAAAAAAAAAAAAAAATTGAAAAAAATTGAAAAAAAAATTGAAAAATGAAAAATACAAAAAAAAAAAAAAAAAAAGTGCCTTGGTGAAAACCTGGAAACAGGCGCCTTGGTAGCAAAAATAGAATCTCTGCCAAGATGGTGAAAACCCAGCAAATGGGTGCCACTTGTTCCAAATGCTCCATCTATCAATGCAATCTTGGTCTTTCCTAACTTTCAGTCTTGCTTTAGTTTGTACATATCTCCCAGTTTGTTTCTGCATTTCCAGTTTTCAATAAGTCAGTCTGTACACCAACCAGCTCAAGCGTCTGTATCCTATCAATGTTTAACACTTAGGGGCAATCAATGTCATATCCTATGGTCTCCCATTTATTTGAGACGTATCATATCCAATCAGAATCCTTTGAAGCTTCATTTGAGTCAGTCAGTCAGTCTTATCTACAAAAAGAACTTTGCATCTACAACACGGCAATCAAACATCAAAACTCAATTGAAAACAATCTATGCTTTTTACATGCTTTTATCTCCTTGTATGCTTATTGATTCACATTGAGATTTTTGCATATTGTGTCCCTTCAAGCTCTTCGATAATGTCCTTTATAGGATTTAGAGAGTGATGAATGGGGGCATAATCTTTTCTTTGTCTTCTGCTTGTATGTGAAAATCTAACAACTTTGGAAATTTCGGATTGAAATGGTGTCCAACTGTAAGAGCCTCTATCTCGAATTGGATGGCCATGCGTACCTCAACCATTGATACCCATAAAATTCAAGGAAGTTTGATCTAACTATTGTCTTTTTGAGTGAGTTCTTTCTACTACTGTGAAACGCGATCTTGCCTAAGGATGTGAATGATAAAGGGTCACTACGGGTAATTCACATTGGATTTAGTATGATCTCTTGATTGTTTGTTGTGTTTGTCATGCAAGGCATATTTAGGTCATCACGATGTTTATGTTTTGATGCTTCTACAAATTGCTATATCAAAATGGACATGATATTTAGGTCATCCTAGTGTTTATGCCTTGGTACTTATATCTAATCTGACATTCCAAAAATAAAATCAATATTCATATGTCCATGGTTGTTTAACCAGTGGAGGTTGTATTGATTCTTGTGCATACAAATCAATATTCATATGTCTATAGTTTTTCATAGCTAGTGGGCATTGTATTGATTTATCCGGTTACCTAAAAGTTCAATGATGATAACAAATTGACATACGATTAGTGACTAGGTCCTAGGTATTAGGTTGCATTTCATTTTGCATGTCTCTTTGCATTTTGCATGTTTGCATGATCTCACAATGGCTAAACAAACTTCAATGCTTAAACAATTCTCCACTCACATCTTCAAATCTAACAAGAGCTGAATCTCACATGAAGGTTCCTCCAATGAAGCAACAAGTAGAATCATTTTTCAGGATCAAAATTCAAATCTGAGATCATTCATATTATTAACTACTTGCATAATCGACCTTCAATCATCACAGAAATCCAGTATTCAACTTAACTGATTATCTTACATCAAACTATCAAAATTTCAACTTGGTCAACCATGGTCAACTCATGGTCAAACCTAGTCAAACTTAGTCTCTAGGACCTCTAAACGATGTAGAATGCATTCACCAGATGTGTTTAACCACTTCTCTAATCAATTAACATGCTTCTAAACTCTCAATGCTGACTTTTCTTGTCAGATTTCAATTTTAATCCCGAAGGGGGCATGGTATTGCACATCAATTCAAAGTCTGTAAATCAAAATTCTATCAATCAAATCTATCAATATCTTTCATCAGTGATCAAGACAAACAATCACGTCTAGTTACTGATTCATCAAAAGTCCTCATCGCTTGGGGCAAATCTATCATCACTTGGGGCATATCAGATTCATCAAGATCCATATCAATCTAGTATTCTCCTAATCTTGTAAACTGTATCAGTTTTTGCAACCATCAGATCATAGTGTTCTTTCCTTGGTTCTTCGATGACTGAAGGGTTTGCATGTGATACCTAGTAGTTCTGCTAAGACAATCGAGTCTAGAACGGGTCACTCACTTCTTTGCAATCCTAAGGTTTGGAATCAGGCGTTTTGACACTTTTTCACAATCATAGGTTCATTTGCTGTTATAGTAAACATTATCTTTGGTCATTTAGGACCTATTATCTCCATATCAAATCAATATCAATCAGCTTCTGTCTCAATTTCAAACATCAATTTCATATCTCTATCAAACACAGACTATCTTTGAACCACTGCGCTTCGCACAGTAATTCAAAGAGGGGCAAAATGTAATACCCCAAAAATGGGCTATAAGTTCATTAATCTCCTACATCTTCAATTTGAATGAAATCGACATCAAAGTCCTAATCTAAGGCACATCTAAACATCATTGAATCATAATTGATTATCTTCAATTCTACATCGGGGAATATTCCTAGTAATATTCCTAATCATCATAATTATCTTTAATTTTATAATTATTTGGCAATAAATCACATTTATCCTAAAATTTGATTAATTAAATATTTTGCATATTTAATTAATTTGATTTAATATTTGCCACTTAATTTTTTAATTAAATTTAATTCTATCTATTATTAATTGTATTATTTAATTTTGACAATAAATCAAAATTCCTATGAATAATTGATTAAATTCTTATTTAATCAATTAAAGCATGTTGTCATTATTTAATAATATAATTTTTAATAAAAGTTTGGTAAAATAGTTAATTAACCCATAAATTAATTATTTTATTTCAAAAAGCAGTTAAGTTGAAAATAAATCACTTTATTTATTTATTAAATCATAATTATCCATGTGCACATTCAAGGACCAGTTAAAACTCAAATTGGAAAATCAATGCAAGTTGTTAGCTTTTTGAAACTCAACATCTTTTTGAGTTTTAAAGTTGATCTAAACTTCTAATTCAAGTTAAACTGTGCTTTTGCATGATTTTTGTGACTTAATTATCTGTTATTTAAAAATAACTCAAAAATAAACCTGAGTTATTTGAGTGATTTATGGCTTTCTTCCATGCACCTCCAAAGCCTTGGATTTCTATAAAAACAAGCCTCAGCTCATCTCAAAGCATCTCATATTTTTGCACAATCACGTTGGAGAATTGGAATTGGGAGAATCAAAGCTTATTGCGAATCAAGGCTATTGTGAGATCAATTTGTTTTTTTTACATTCATTTAGATTCTTTTTCATATCATTATTAAATCATTTTAGCATATCAATTTCCATATTAGCATAGATTCATATCAGTTTTTATCATTCTTATTGCATAGAAATACCAAAAAAAATAGCTTAATTGCATTCAATTCATATCTAGATCAATTGCATTCAAATCCTTCGTTTAGGTGTCGTCTAGGTCACTGATCTCGATAACAATCTGAGAACATTAATCTCGCACCTACTAGAAGGCAGTAAATTGCTTGGTTAAATTAGATTTCAATTTTGCATGATTTTGATTATAGCTAACCTCTAATGTTTTACTGAAGTGTTGTGTTTACATATCAGGTACAATTTTCACACACACAGCAAAGACTTAGGAAGAGTAGAAAGTGGAAACGAACATGAAGTGGTAGAATAAGAAGATGGAAGACTTTGATCTTGACAAGGATCTTTGGATAGCACAAGCGTACAATTTTTTTCTTGATTTTCAATAGGCTTAACATTGGAAGTAACAACACCATTTTTACCAACCTTAATGGAAGTATCATCTTTGGAAATTGGAATTGGGGTAGGGCTATTTTGATTGTCAATAAGTTCACCAGTGTAAGTAGTATCATGATCTTTCTTAGGAGAAGACTTAAGAAATGATGGAATGCATGAGAAAGGGTGTGCAAGATCAAAAGAACCCTGAAGCAGATAAGAGACATCATGAAAAAGAGTGGATGACATGGAAGGTTCTTGATCTTGATCTTTCTTTATGATCTTTTCTTCATCATTTTTAGAGTCCTCTTGACATGGAGCCACTTCTAAGGACAAGGAAGCATGTTGGGATTGTATGGAAGACTTTGAAAGAGATGGTGAAGGAATAACTGAAGTAGGCATTATAGTGTATAAAGGATTAGGCTCTTTGGGTTTAGCATTATTGAAAGTATTTGCAGCCAAGTGAAGGCTAGCGTGAGTTTCTTTAAGAGGTAGCCCTTGAGGATAACTATAGGAAACCACATGAAAAGTATTAGGACCTTTGGTGGATGAAGGACTTGTGAAAGATTTGATAGGCTTGGAAGCTTTAGGAAATGTATGGGTATTGGAGGAAGTAGGGGATGGAAGAGAACCACCACAAGACAAAGGTTCAACACTAACATGACCTTTCTTGAGAGTGTAATCTTTATTTTCAGCATGAGAATTTTTAGAGGAGAGATCCTTATAGTATTGACATTTATAATCAGTGCAGAAGGCTTTCTCTTCTTCCAGTGAAATAGATGGATCATCTAGGTATTGTGCACAAAGATCATCAAAGTCTCTTTCAAAATTAGAATCATATGGATCACCATCATGATCTATCCAATGTGATGTCCCATTTCTAGTAAGCATGGGCACATGATGAGGAGGACTCTTGGGAATAGAGGTGTCATAGGTATCATTATATTGTTTGTCATCATAGTCATCGTAGTCTTCAAAGATGGGACACTCTCCATGGAAGAGGTATCATAAGGGTTGTCACATTGCTCACATTCTGTCTGGGGGCATGCTGACATGTACAAGTCTTTATCAAATGGAAAAGGGCATAGAGCTTCCATGGAGAAATATTTAGGTTCCTTTTCTTTCTCAAGTTTGTTAAGCTCGACTTGCATAGCATACATCTGTTTCATCATAGCAATGATTAGAGTTTCTTCCTCATGTGAACTGATTCTTTCAGACATGTTAGGAGTTTTAGGACTCCCTGGAATAGATTGATGTAGAGTTTTTTGATTGACTCCTTGAATTGATGGAGGAGGAGGAATCGAGCATGGAAGTGACAGAAGAGATGAATAGAAGAAAATAGACTAGATAAAAAGAGGAAAAGAATCAAGAAGACGTGAAGAGTTTAGGAAGAAGAGAAAGGATGGAAATGGGAGACTAGGAAGACATGAGAGATGTGGAAGAAAGAAGACCAAGAGTCATTTTGTGCAAATTGATACCATTTAAGTTCATTTGGATGTTGAGCAACATGTCATAGCACCTGAGATTTGACCCAGACCGACCAAGGATGACTAGAAATGACAAGAATCAGTTCGTTATTTTGACAGAATTTGGGAGTAGGCTGTAAAAATTGGATTTCTAACAAATTTGACCAATCTCTGACAACTTTGACTTTGGCTTTGCTATGAGTTTTGAAATTTTAAGATGACTTTTGACACCAGAAATGATTTTTGCTTCAAATTTGCAATTTTTCAATTTTTCAATATCTGTTTGTTGGCAATTTTTTCTGTCTAATTTTTGAAGATCTATGTAAAAGTTTGTCTCAAGTGACCAAGAAGATATCAAGCACACAAAACAATAAGCAAGGGAAGCAAATAATCATCTGAAAATAATGAACAAGGGCAAAAGAAACCTTGTATATGAACAAGCAATAGTAACTTATTGTGCTAATCCCTAGAAATACTACTTGTGTATGTTCCAAAAAGTTTTTCAATAACACACATATTCCTAGAAAGTGAAAAATTTGGCCTCACTAGGGTTTGTAGTAATGGTCTAACTCTGCAACTTTTGTGATCTCAAGAGGGTGAACTCCAATCCAGCTGCACTGGGGTTTTGACACAGAGTAAGAATTTAATCAATCAGGAGTTGCTAGGGAGATCTGACAGCCCAACAAGAGACCACACCTATGAAGATTTCTTCCACAAGGACATTTATATAGCAGCTGCTGCTACCATGGTGAAAATGGCTATTACTGCTTGAGGTTCCATCCACGTGGTTGACCCAATTAAGGGAATATCCACTATGGTTAACCCTCTCTAAAGGTGACTCACAAAAGATACCACATGGAGACTGGTTCCAGATTCAAGGATCTGAATTTCTGATACTACCCAAAAAGGGAGTAGAGCATAGTCCTCTAGCCTTTTCACTTTTAACCAAAACAAAGCAAACAAATTAATTTGACATGCTAAGACCAAGATTATCTCACAAAGATCTATGATTTCAATCATTTATAATCTATCAACCCCTCTGGAGAGAGAATATATCAATCAAAAGTTGAAGACACACAAATCTAGTAGAACGTGAGATGCCCTCAGTATCCTCCCTACCTACAAGCGTTCTCTCATCGAGAAGAGCTTCACTGGAAACCCACTCTCTCAAGAACCACAAATAGTGTTCATAGGGCCTATTTACTATGTGTAACAGATATGCGAAAAGAAAATCTATGTTCTTTTTAGAGCCCAAAACTGAAGTGTGAATTATGAAAGCAAGAAAGGCACACAAGCTTGACACACGAGAGTTTGTTTTATGTCCCAAAATGAAGTGTTATCAGATGTAATAGAATACTTGAGTTCCTCACAATGTGCTTAGTAAATTTTACCTATTTTAGCAATTTTTGTTGAGCTTTTCCATGCAAGCAAGCCACGAATTCTCCAACAAGCAAACAAGCAAACAAGCAAACAAGAAAACAAGATATGCAATGTATATTCAACTTATGCAAACCCTAGGGTTAGATCTGAAAACCAATTTTTAAGAGAAATAATAACTAGAAAATAATCCAAATGACAACTCATATCATGCATTGAATCATATGAAAAATAACTGCATACCCATCACAAATTTTTATTTTTTTTGCACTTGACCTAGTCAACAAGATCTAATTTTTTTCATATGATTTCAGCCATAAAAATAGAAATGTAAAACAAAGACCCATTCTAAAAAATAGAGAGCTTTCTAAAAATATAAAAATTTTAGAAAAATCTCTTCATTTGTGCCCTAGAGACCCTTTTTACTAAAATAGACGAGTTTTTGTAAATCGACTATTTGAGCTATTATATTGCATCCAAATTTAAAACATAAAGAATGGACCCCCTGTATAATTTAAAGATCTTTCCAAAAATGTAAAAATTTCTTGAAAATATGATGATTTTCACCAAAAATAAATTATTTATGAAAAATAGAGAAAAAATTATTAAAAATTCAAAATATCTCAAAAAATTTTGAATTTTTTATCGAATCTTCCTTGATATGCCTTCAACTTGCCAAAAAAAATTCAGACCAAAAATCCAAGGCATTTTGGAGATAAAATTAATTTTTTGAAAATTTAAGGTTTTAGTCTCCAAGTAAATCTACACAAGGGAGTTAGCTCCAAAAAAATAACTAAAACTAGCATGTAAAGGTGGGTTGCCCCACGATGGGCACCAGAAATGTGTGTGTGAATTTTGTACCTAGCTATAGAAACAACACTTCAGTAAAATATTAGAGGTTAGCAAAATCTAAAATCTGCAAGTAATTGAAACTATGCTAACCAGGTGATTTACTGCCTTCTAGTAGGTGCGAGTATGATGTTCTTAGATTGGAATCAAGATCAATGACAATGCAACACCTAAACAAAGGATTTAAAAGGATGAAAGCAATGAAATATGAATGCAAATTAATCTATTTTTTTAGATTTTTTATGCAATAGGATGAAAAACTATATGAATCTAAGATATAATGTATGAAATTGAGTTTGAATGCAGATTTAATCTAAGAAATGCTATGAATGCATATAAAAATCTATAATATGAAACTATGAATGCTCAAAACATTAAATAAAAATCTCACAATAGCCTTGATTTGCAAAAAAATGATTCTTTTGTCACGAATTCGCTAGAGTGAGGATGCAATTTCGAGGTCCTGATTGCCAGATAAAAATTGTGCAAACCTTTGTGAAGAGTTGAGCCTTGTTTTTATAGAAATCCAGGGCTTTTGAGGATGCAAGAGAAAAGCCATAAATCACTCTTGATAAACTCAGGTTGATTTTTTAGTTAACAAGAAATTAAGAATATTTAATTCATAAAATCATGCAAAAGCAGTTTTTATCTCAAAATAGAGCTTTAGTTTGTTTTTTTTCAACTCATCATCAGATGTTGAGTTTCAATTTTAAAATTGATTGTTAATTTCTAGCTGCCTTCTTTTTTTATATTGTGCATGATTTAATGTGAATTAATTTAATAAATAAAGTGTTTTATTCTCAACTTAACTATTTTTTTTGAATTAAAACAATTGATTTATGGGTTAATCAATTATTAAATCAAACTTTATTCCAATTAAATCATTAAATTTGATAATTTTTATTTTAAATCAATTAAATAAATATCCAATTGATTGTTTGTAGGAATTTTGATTTATTGTCAAAATAAAAACAATATTAATTAGGAATAAATGCAATTAAATCTAATTAAATAATTAAGTGGCATAATTAAATTAATTAATTAAATATTCATCATATTAAATTAATCAACTTTAGGATAAATAATAACATTTATCGCCAAATAATATTTAATTAAAGATAATTAGGATAAATTAGGAATATTCAAGAAATATTCCCCGATGCAGAATTATAATAAAATCAATTAGGATTCGATAATGTGCATATGTGCCTTAGGTTAGGACATTTGTATTGATTTCATTCAATTTTGAAGATGTAGGAGGTTAATGAACTTATAGCCCATTTTTGGGGTATTACAATTTCCTACATATAGTATCAACTGGCTTTTCTATGCTAGGTAGATCTCTTACTGCCTTAACATTGCTTATCTTTACTATGTTATCAAAATTGATATGACGTAGTCTTTTATGCCACAACCAACTGTCATCAACTTTAACAACAAAACAATTTGCTTCTGAATTGAGTTGAAAAACATTACCTCTTATCTTTGAGCCTGATGCAATCATAACACCATCTTTGTTGTTAATGATGCATTTGTCATCTTTGAACTCCAACTGATATCATTTTCCAAGTAACTATCCAATACTGAGAAGGTTATGTTTCAAACCATCAACATAAAGAACATCATCAGTACTGTTCTTTCCATCCAAAGTGACGGCTCCTCTACCAACTATAGGTTTAGGAGTGTTGTCTCCAAATCTGACCATACCACCATTGTATTTGTCTAAATGAACAAACCTTCCTTTATCACCTATCATGTGATGTGAACAACCACTATCTATAATCCAGTCTATCCTTATGTCAGCTTGTGAAATCAATGCTAGCTCTTGATTCTCTTTCTTATCTTCATGAATTATCTTGTTGTTCATTTTGTCTATAATAGCAATGAATCCAATTTCTTCTTCACCAGATTCTTCATCTAAAACTCCATCTCCAACATAGTAGCATTCCTTAGAATACTTAAGCTTTTAATCCTTCTTGAACTTTCTAGCTCTAGTGGGACACTTAGATGCAAAATCTTTGATCTTATTACATGAAAATAACTTAAATGGTAATTGACCTTCATATTTTATTTTTCCTTTCTTTTCTCTTTTGGAAATCATAGCAAGAAAATCATCTAATGTTTTCTCTTCATCATCATCATCAAAATTACAAGAAGTGTTTGCATATTTCTTACCATGAATTGTTTCTTTGAAAGCTATCTCACTCTTTGGTTCTATCTTCAATCTTGAAATCTCAAAAGTTGAGATCTTGTTGATCAAGGTTTCTCTCTTGAAATTAGATGTAAGCTACATGGTCTCATCAAGGATGTTGATCTTTCTTTCATATTCAAGAGTAAGAGTAGTCATCAATTTATCCATAATGTCCTCCTCTGAAATCTCTCCACCATTGTTCCTGATTCTAGCAACTGCTTCATTTATTCTTTGATTGTAAGCTTTGATGTTTTCTTTAGCCATCATCTCTAAAACATTGTATCTTTTCTTCCATGTCTTTCTACATGCATCCTTTTCTTGTTTGTCTCCTTCAAATATGTCTTCTAGGTTCTTCCATATTTTGTGGGTTGTATCTATCTTTTTTACTTCTAAAAATTTACCATCAGATAGGGCACTGATAAGGGCTTCTTTAACAATAGGATTCTAATGAAACAATTCCTTTTGTGTGTTAGTAGCATCATCTTTTGCAAGGTCTTCTAAAGTAGGAATCTTGGCTACTTTGATAGTTACATTAAAAACTTCAAAAGCAATGCACTGCAAATGGGTCACCATCTTGTTCTTCCAATCAAGATAATTCTCTCCATCAAACTTAGGAATTTCTTTCCTAAAGTACACCATCTAATCAATCTCAAGCTATTAAACTTTCTCTTCAAGGCACTTGGCTTTGATACCAATTGTTAGGAATAGTCCCAAGAGATAATTGAGAGGGGGGGGGTGAATCAGTTATCTACAAGATTCAATTCTTTATCCAATTAAGTATACTTAAACATAAAGCATAATCACAATGAAAGAACACATGAACACAACACCAATATTTTGGTTATAGGGAAACCCAAATAGGTAAAAACCTTGGTGGCACTTGATACCCACTAATATTCTATACTAGTGTACAATGATCCTTGTTAGCAGATCCTTTACCTTGTTACGAGTAGCTTTACAATATATTAAGTGCAGTAGACCTAGTCAAGGGTCAGACCCTGTTAGGTGTCTTTTACAATTTTCCCTGTTAGGGGAGAGGACGCACTGTCTGAGAGATCACTGCTCAAATGAGTGAAGTCTACAACCTTTTGAATAACAGATACACACTATATCTAGATCTTGGTGAACTGCAATCTGACCTACTATCTGGATTAGTTCCAATGAATAGCACAAGTACTTTACTTGGTCACATTGACCTTCTTCTAATGGCTCAACACTTCAGACACTCTGCTCTGCTCTACTTAATCAACCATGAACCACACTCAAGCAATCACAAATGACTACCTATAAATATCTTTTCTCCAAATGATATAAACATGTTAGCCTATTACAACCACCTTGAAATCATAATAGAGAAACCATAACAATCTCCAATGAACATTATGTTGGCTCTACTATGCACGCAACACAATCTAGGACTTGTCCAATAAGATAATTGTAGACGCACGCTACACATTGTCGGCTCTACCAAAACAACTGGAACTTTCTTTGTAAGCTGAATTAACTTATGTACTCTTAACTAAACATCAATAACTCTCCTCTAAGATTAAATCCAAGGGTGCATACCATAACGATAGGTGAAAATTAAGAACCAATAAAATCTCTGTCAGCTCTTCTAAATAAACACATGAAACTACTACTGGTGAATAACGACTACATAACTTTACTTTTATTCATCAAAAGACTATGCATCCATAATAGAAACATCACTAACATCTCTTCAACATATATCCAAGCGTGCAAGGCTCCATGATAACTGTACAAACAACCATACCTAGAACACTGTCTATTACTCTATCAGGAACACTGCTAACACTAGCTGCTATATAACTATCTGTACTAATAGTTAACCTGTGCACCCATGACATCATGCTGATATCATGTCCATACAACATATACTAAAATCTTACTACATAAAACTTCCACGCATGCTACTTTCCATATGATGTAATCAATGAAAAACATATAGTTAGTACTAGTTTGCTGGCAAATCTCCAACACTTATTTCGTTGTAGCTCTCGGTACTGCCTTGTGATTTTTTGGTATGAAGGCTTGTATGTTCAATTGACTAGCATATTACGGCTTGTTGTTCCTTCTTTTACTAACTGATCAACTTAGATAACTGACTGATCCAATTTGATACTAATGACAATATATAATGCTGAAATAGAGATAACAAATCAATAGTAAAAGAAAGAACAAGTATAGGAAGGAAGAATAATGAGCCTAAACTTGAGGTAGAACCACCCAAAGTGATAATTCTGAGAATTTTTATAGACATAGAAAATAGAATAAGAAATTATAGAACTATTAGTAAGATACATGAAATCAAATACAAGAAGTGGTTAGAAGAAGATAAGAAAATAGTAGAATATGCTAAAGTGTTTCACTTTCACAAGTACATAATATTTTCAAGCGACCTAAGATAGATTATTCTTGATGAACTACTTGAAAAAAACAACACTAGGTGGAATGAAGTATAGATCCCTATAGTTTTCTTGTCTATTAGTGTCTTACACTTAGTCATTATCTAGGCAATGTTGGTAGTTCATCACTGCGACTGAGTCATCATGCATAGGCTGAGTCATATAATGTATATTTACTGAGTTGTAGTCACTGTCGAGTAAACCTATGGTCACCAAGTACTTTTGTATTAGCCGAGTAAGTTTTTGCCAAGTTATGTAAAGAAGACAATGTCAAGTGCCAGAGTATAAGAAATAGTGAATGCCGAGTGCAAGAGATATCAATTGCCGAGCAAGCCAGAATTGACATTTGTGTTTTATTAGGCCAACATTCATATTTTGTTTACTATTTGTTGAGGAAATCACAGAGGTGATTATGCTTCTATTTTGTAATCATTAATCCCTATGTAATACTTGGAACCAATCAGAATTAGGGAAAGGTTAAGTAGCAAAATGAGTTAATCTGGATCATAGATCTCAAATCTTGGAGGAACTTAGTTGTCTATATAAGACAAGATCTAAACCCTAATGTGTGTGTGGATGTGAAAGAGAAGAGGGAAAATCTTTAGACCAATAATGTATTCTGATAGATTTCAGTGACCGAGTGAAATAGAGTAAAGAAGTGAAGGACAGAATAGGGATAAACTTGATAGATAAGAGCAAATCAATACTGGAAGGTGAAGATCTATAATCAGCATATAGTGCAAACTGAAGGATTAGGTATTGGGATATTATAACAAGTGTATCAAGGTAAATCTCTTAACAAAGTGATTTTAACTGACCTTATGTAATCTCTTAACTGAGTTCTTACTTAGTTGTAAGTTTTAAATCCTTTTGCAAGGTAGATTGTATAAGTCTTTTACCTCTTAATAGGGTAGACCCCTCACAAGGTAGATCATATTTTGTGATCAAATTTGTTTCCCTAACAAGAAAAATTTATACTGCAGTAGTGAAGATTTGTGGGTGTCATCCCCACCCTAGTTTTACCTTTCAAGGGTTTCTGGGTAACCAAATTACTGTGTTAGGAGTACTTTCATGAATGATGTTTAGTTTATTATTTTCATTACATTGATGAATTTTTTCATAATGCTATGCAAGTTTTCTATAATGTAAAATGGATTAATAGGTGATATCTAATTCACTCCCCTCTCAGCATCATATTTCCCAATAGATTTCCAATAATTAGTATCAGAGCACCAAGGTTTCTTACAAAAAGTCTAACCACTTGAAGAAAAAGATCTTGAAATGGAAGTTTATAAGTTGGGAAAAATTATAGAGAATCAGAAGATTGATGTTCAACTTGCATTACAATAAGTTGAAGTAGCCAGTAGAGAACTGAAGAAATCCTTAAGCAGAAGAAGAGAAATTTCTATTCAAAAAAATGAATCACAATATCAAGAAGAAGATACTACTAGACTATTTGATAATGGGAAATCTACAAAAAGTGACAAAGCCATAAAAAAGCTACTAGGGAAAAATAACATACTAAATGAGGACATCAAAAATCTGAAAAGAGAACAAGAAATTCAATCTGTCAGACTCTGTGAAGAGGTTGAACAGAAAAAGAAAGTTGAAGATGACAAGACAATGGCAGAAGAAGACAAAAGACAAATATCAAAGAGACTTGATGAAAGGACAAGTGACATGCAAAGGTTGACTAATAATCAACTAGACATGGTAAATCAACTGCTATTGGTTAATCAAGAATTGGGTAGGAAAGATGTGGAAATTACCAATCTGAGATCAGAAAATAATCAACTAAGGAATGAATTGAGATCTGAAAAGGAAACAAATGAAAGGATGAACAAACCTAATGAATCTGCAAGATACTTTGAAGAACTATTAAGGTCACCTAGAAGATCTAGTGATAGATCTAGACTTGGACTAAATGAACAATCATCATCCACTAAGGAAGGAGAATCATCAATAAGTGGAGAGCAAACAAATGATAAACCAAAGAAAAACAAGCCCGCATGCCATAATTGTGGAAATCTAGGACATATAGCTAATGTCTATAGAAGAAAACATGGTAAGTCTGATCCTAAACCTAAATTTAATGGACAATGTTTTAACTGTAAGAAATTTGGACATCAAGCACAAGAATATAGGTCTAAGGTCAGCAATCCACCTAACTCACTAAAATTTCAAGGACATTGTTTCAACTATCAGAAGTATGGACATAGAGCATTTGAATGTATATCTAAACCTAAATGGTCATCAAATGAATAGACTAAGTCACCTATGAAGAGTAACTCATACAATTGGGATTATAACACTTGGTATAGTTGTCATTACTATGGAAAATATGGGCATATTGGAGAAAATTCTCTAAAGACTCATTTCAAAGAGAAATCTAAAAGCTGGATGAATGGAAGTATGTTATGCTATAAATTAACAAGATAGGTCATCTAAAGAAAGATTGTAGATCATCCATACTAAGAAATGATCAAAGCAAGAATATAGATATCATTGAGAAACCAAGAAATCAGATAAACAAAACATGGAAGAAGAAAGAAGGAAGCACTAGTGAAGCTAGTGCACCTGAGGTCACCCAATCTGATGGATCAGGTGATCACACTACTTTGAACTAAGCAAAGTAGGCATGTATGGAACTGAGTCTTACAAATAGTTATTTAATATTAGTTCCTAACATATGTTGAGAAAAAGTCCATCCTTGCATAGATAGAGATGCATTAGGACATATTTAAGAAAAGTAGAACAATTCCATTTTTATGTCAAGCATCAATGTTTGAGTCAAAAGAGATTGAGTTATCAATGTATGCTGAGCACCTGTGCTAGCCGAGATGTAATGTACACCGAGATTGTGTTAGCTGAGCTTAACATAAGAGTGTCGAGACAACTGTATTCCACCTAGAATGTGTACGAAACATTTATGAAGCCCTAATCCAATTGTTTGAACTCTATAAAGAAGGATGTTACCATTCATTTTGTTTCACTAGTGAATGGAGAATTCTTTGAGCAATTCAAGAGTGTGTAACCCATTTGTTTAGAGCTTAAAGGTGATTTCAAATTCTTCTCAGTGTTCCATCAGAAAATCATCTTTTGAACACTGGAGAAAAGGTACCATACCAAGTAAAATATTTTTAGAGAGTTTTTAGATAAGAAAAATGGCATCATCTTCATTTGTTGCAATGAAAAAAAAAGGAAAGGAGGTATTTAATGTTCAATTGGTAAGGAATAATGTGTGTAAGCCACATAAGTTTTTGGTCATTCTAGAGAGCGTGATCAAGGCAGATCTTAATGGTGCTCTGTCATCGGTTCTAAAAAATGTTTTGATGGTAGATGACATTAGGTCATGTTACATGTTCAAAATTGGAGAGATCGGAGACTATGAGATCAGGGAAGCATATGAAAAATTATGCAGCAATGGGGTGTTGAAGCCGGAACACTAGAAGGTTGTCGAACAAGGGTTAGTTCATGCCCTAGATTTTTTGCAAAATTTTAAAGTGGATTGGATTAAAATTGTACTGAGTAGAGTACACAACATGCAATTGTGGCTAGAGGATGGACCGGTTCAAATAACAAAAGACATGATTCACCGAGTAACTAGATACCCTAAAATATCTGGTAAGAGAACAATGAAATGTTTAAGCAAGGAGAAGATTTGAGTCAACACCCAGGTAGTCTGGAATAAGTGCGGAATGACAATCTCCACTATCACCGATCTAGAGATTGAGTTTGTAGTGAGGGTAATTGCTCACAAATTTTATTAGTCAAGTCAGTTAGACAATGTCCCATGTATGGTAGTGGACTAGGCTTGGAAATCATCAAGGAGGGCCATACCTATGACCTCACCAAGCTCCAACTAACTCAACTTGCCAAGAAACTTACTTCTATCTAGAAAGAAAAGAATTCTATGTGTAAGTTAGGTTCCCTACTCGTCTGTCTATTCTTTTATATTCAAAAGTGTTTTCCTACTGTTAGAAAAGTAATTTGGGATAAGAACAGGTCAATCATAGTTCAAATTAAGGAGTCTGTAAGTCAGATAGGAGAGAATTTTGAGGGTGTAATGGAAAACTACTTTGTAGAATTCAAGAAGAAAATTAGGAAGAGAAGTAGGATTCATGTGTCTTTAGTTGAGAAGTACAATCAGGACATCTATTTCTTAGTAGATACTGACTTCACATATGCACAAGCTATTTTACTGAGGGTATCATGGCTAATGCCATTAACTTATGAGGTTAATATTGATGAGACCATAGCTACAATCACAACCTTGTTAGCCAAGGAAATTGATTAGAAGGCTCCCTACTTTGGAACATATGAGGAGGCTAAGTCTAAAATAACTATGGGATTGAAGTTTTCTACCATGGAGAGAGAGAGGAAAAAGATAGTAAAGAACCTAGTGAAAATGATGGGAGAGAGAGAGAGGTAGATGCACCACTAGTAAATTTGACTTCAAATTTTGATGAAAATTGGTCAAATTTTTGACAGTAATTGGTCAAATTCACAACCAAAACTTTCGTCATTCTTTTTTTGTCGAATTTTCTACGTATTTATTATTGGTCAAAATTTCAACCAAAATACTGGTCAAAATTTTGACTATAGGTCATGCTTAAAATTATGAGGATCGCCGTCATTTTTTTTTTTATAATGGTTGAAATTGAGACCATGCAATGGTTGAAATTTCTACCAATACATGGTGTCAATTTTGACCATACTATGCATGACATCGTCATCATTTTTTTCCTAATGGTTAAAATTTTGACCATTGGATTGGTGGAAAGTATGGCAATCCCGTCGATTTTTTTAGCCCAATGGTCAAAATTTCGACCAAGCATTGGTAGAAACTGATCATAGCATTGGTTGAAATTGAGACCAATGAAAAAAATTTTAAAAAAATGTTACAGACCGAAGATGCATTCAGAGTTCTTTTCATTGTATTTTGGTTTCAAAGTTTATGTTTTGATTGAGAAATGAGTTAATTCATGGAATGGAATTTTAATGAAACTGTTTACTATTCAAAACAATTCTTTTTGAATTTTTAGGTATCTGTTATAGCTGGTTTTGATGTTGATTTTTCAAGGAAGGCTAATTCAAAGTTTGTTGAATCGGTTTAGGATGGGAGTTTGGAAATTTATTAAAAATTGATAACTAAGAACCATTTAAGCTTAAGGTATCAGTTTTGTTTGAAGATTATTGGCAACCGATTCCTAAAGATTTAAATTCTATTTTGATTTTATAAGTTGATGCATAGTATCAGAGTTTCGAAGTGACAGGAAATCCAAACATTGACAAAGGAGTTTATTAGCGGTTGGAATATATTTTATTCATTACTAAAACCGTAAGTGCATTATCATATTTTTGGTTTTGAAAGTATTTAAGAATTGTGCTATTCACTAATCGGTTATAATAGTCCCAGTTTGGGATGAAGATATGTGTTGAGTTTGGCGAAAGGATGTTCCTTAATTTATGGCCACATCGAGTTAAGTTGCTGATAGCATCCAAGGATCATACTTTATGATGTGATCTTAGTTTTTGAATCATCGAATTTTACTAATGAAATCATGAAGAGGTGTGATGTGCTTAAGATTGAATCGAAAACTCATTGATTGGTTTGAACTCAGAAACAATTTTAAAGAACGGTTATAAGATTTTATTTTTATTGCAGATTCGAACATAAATAGATACTACACAATTTGGCATAAGTTTCCTACTCAAACGAAGGATGTTGAGACTTAATGAAGAGAATTTTTGAAACAATGGGCTAATAATGTTGAAGGAAATTCAATATAAAATCAAGAGTCTTCAATTGCCAAATATTTATTTACAAATACCATCACATTTTATGTGACACATTCCTCCTATTTCAAACAAGTTTTTTAAAAATGCAATTTGTATAGATCCCTCATTTGCACCCTGAGGAAACATAAACTAAGCACCAACCTTCTTGATACAAAACCATAGATCATTGAAAAAATATTATGCATTGGCTAGCTATCAATATCATAATCACATATACAAGTGGCTCTTATTTTCTTAAGACTATTAGTGGTAAGGGAAAGCATGAGGATGAATGCTTCCAAATTCAAATTATATAGAACCCATTACGAAAGTTGTGGCCTCAAATGTTGTACACGTGGTGGTCATTGATTCAATATTTGTATGTAATTTAGCTGGCATAACAGTGGAGAGAGCTTCAAAGTCCATCTTTTCAATCCATTGTTGTATTTTTGCATATTCATTGAAAACATGGGGAAAATCCCTGACTGTATGATGGGGTGTTGAACCCAAACATGACACACAAATTGATGAGGAGAAAATATCCTTTTCTCAGTCATGTGCTCAACTAATCAAGAGTTAGAGCAAGAAGTCACTTGTGGAAGGGCTGCAAGGGAAAAGTTTGGCAAGTCTAGTACTCTATAGTACGGACTTGAGGAGACCAAACTAGTTGTTGAATCAGTGTTCTTGAATTATATTAGGACCATCCCCATCACTAAATTGAACTAATAAGTCCACTGGTGAAGAGTTTTGGTAAAGGGCTAGGATTAGGCCTATAAGAGAATTCCTGTAGAGGTTGTTTGGGATAGAAATTTGTTTGTTTCAAATAAAGCTTGGTTTTATTCTTTGTTTCTTGATACACTCATGGATCCATTGAATACAAAGGTGAAAGATCTCTATAAATATGTAGTCTTCATTAAGGTTTGGGGAGAGAATCGTTTTCTTTCTAGACTTCACAAACGGATCCATTGTAAGAGGTTTGGAACTATGTACTGTCAGGTAATGTCTTCCTCTATTCTTGTGGTTATTTTTTTAATTCATTTGAATATAGAGAATATGCTTTAAAAAAGCCTTTCTTCTTGGTTGGGATGAGTCTATTATTGGCCTATCCATGGAAGCCTCATTTTTAACCTGTTCAGGGCATTTTGTCCCTGCAACATATTTGGTTTATACTTCCCAAGTCACCACTAGAGTCTTCAAATCTGGATATTTTGCACAAGGTTAGGGCACCATTGCCAGTCATTTAAAACATGGTTTTTTCTTTAACAGATGATTTTTATCATTAATATTTGTGTGCTTACAGACCCTAATGTTGTTTCTCCAAGAACCCTAAATTGGAAATCTGTAGATGGGGTTTGGTTTCAAGAAATAATACAAGATTCATGTGATAAGTAAGAGATATTTTCCACAGTAAGCCAAATTGTGATATTGCTATCAGGATTCAACTGTGTAGTTTTTTGAGTCAAACTCATTGAGCTGTGATTCATGAGTAGTGGTTTACATGAACCCATCTCTCATGAGAATGAATGGAACACTTAGCACTCATTGGCTCTAGGTGATGCTCATAGAGGTGAAGCACTGGGACTTCCCGGGAGGTCACCCATCCCAGTACCACTTCAGCTAGAGCATGCTTAACTACAAAGTTTCCTCCATGGTTAAACCCACTCTGCTTGCATCCTCATTTGCAAAACCTTCACCAAGTGTTGTGCCTTATGAACCATTCATTAGAAAGCCCCTTAAGCTCATCAATTGATAAGTAGGAGATATTTTCCACAACAAGTCAAATTGTGATATTGCTATCAGGATTCAATTGTGTAGTTTTTTGAGTCAAACTCATTGACCCGTGATTCATGAGTAGTGGTTCACATGAACCCATCTCTCATGAGAATGAATGGAACACTTAGCACTCATTGGCTCTAGGTGATGCTCATAGAGGTGAAGCACCGAGACTTCTCGAGAGGTCACCCATCCTAGTACTACTCCAACTCAAGTGCACTTAACTATAGAGTTTCCTCCATGGTTAAATCCACTCTTCTTGCATCCTCATTTACAAAACCTTCACCAAGTGTTGTGCCTTATGAACCATCGATTAGAAAGCCCCTTAAGCTCATCAATTGATAAGCTTAAGGGGCTTTCTAATGGATGGTTCATAAGGCACAACACTTGGTGAAGGTTTTGCAAATGAGGATCTAAGCAGAGTGGGTTTAACCATGGAGGAAACTTCGTAATTAAGTGCACTCAAGTTGGAGTAGTACTAGGATGGGTGACCTCTTGGGAAGTCCCGGTGCTTCACCTCTGTGAGCATCACCTAGAGCCAATGAGTGCTAAGTGTTCCATTCATTCTCATGAGAGATGGGTTTGTGTGAACCACTACTCATGAATCATGGGTTAATGAGTTTGACTCAAAAAACTACACAGTTGAATCTTGATAGCAATATCACAATTTGACTTGCTGTGGAAAATATCTCCTACTTATTAATTGATGAGCTTAAGGGGCTTTCTAATGAATAGGTCATAAGGCACAACACTTGGTGAAGGTTTTGAAAATGAGGATGAAAGTAGAGTGGGTTTAACCATGGAGGAAACTCTGTAGTTAAGCGCACTTGAGCTGGAGTGGTACTGGGATGGATGACCTCATAGGAAGTCCTGATGCTTCACCTCTATCAGCATCACCTAGATCCAATGAGTGCTAAGTGTTCCATTCATTCTCATGAGAGATGGGTTCATGTAAACCACTACTCATGAATCATAGGTCAATGAGTTTGACTCAAAAAACTACATAGTTGAATCCTAATAGCAATATCACAAAGATTCATGTGGCTTTTGTAGATCTAAGATTATTATGGATGGGAATTTATTTTTTGTTTTAAACTACTCAAGTCCTAATGGTACAGAAGATATTCTTGTTACTAAGCATCCTTTGTTGGATTGATTAAATTAGATTTGGGCCAAAGTTATCTCAATGGTCTCAAAATTTTCTAAACTTGTCCATGATTGTATTAATATTTGTCTAATCTTGATAATCAGCTTGTCATAATTCTCAAAGATGCGGTCCAAATTCATAGTGCCTGAGAGATCCAAAATATGAGGGAATGGGATGCCTCTATAATGATATTGTTGATGCTTCTTATCAAATGATCTTGAATATAAATTCACAAAATACCTGGAAAAAAGCTAGACTGTGATTTCTACTCATCATATTAAAGCTACATTACATGATCTCCAATTGATCTATTCAGGTCCATTTAGATGATATATCTCAGAAAGACATAAAAGGTAGTCTACAATATTTAACACATATGGCCTTAGTGAATTCAACTAAAGTTGAAAACATAAGTTCAATGAATTTTCTACTGATAAGTTAATCTCGAGCTATGGCATTCCTTTGAGAAATGGCATGCACCATGGAAGCTCATGTGGCCTCAAAGGCCTTAATTTGAGCCTAGTGGGTGATCCACCCCTATGCCACACTCTATATCATAATAGGGAATGTGCAAGAAGCACTACTACCTGTGGACCCTCAAGAGGGCAATGTATCTCAGTTCTGGCTCTAATTTTAAGACAAATTAAAATAGTAAATTGGACTACATAGGTTGGGAAACCTGTATTTTTTATATCTAAAGTTTTTCCTAGCTAAATCCAAGTAAATGAATTATAATCACAAGTAATTGGTTTGCCAAGTTAATTTTGATTCTGCTGAATGCTAGTATGGTTTATCATTTACCTCAACTCAGCTTGTCACACTTGTCCAAGTATTTTTTCCTAGTTTTTCCTCTATATTCCATATGTTCACTTTGCCAGATTAATAAATGTATTTTATCTTAGCAAAGATGAGATAGTTGTCAAGAAAAATGCTGACCAAAAGCATCAATCTAAGTGAATAATTTGGGATTTTTCCAAACTTATTGGAAATGTGGTTATTTAGGCATACGGTCCTTTGAAGAGAGAAGAATCCCAGTAAGGTGTCTACCCAGTGCTATGCATTGATGCAATATCCACTATTAGGGGTTTATAATTCATAGATTTTTTCCTCACTGGTATCACTTAACAGGAGTAATTTTATAGCATACCTTGTAATATAGACGTTGAGAAACATAAAGGTATGCAATGAAATTAGTACCATTGCATGACACCAAATTTGCCTAGAACTCTGACCAAATCTGAACCAGTCTAGGATGGGTATAATCCTGGTTAGTATCTGGTCAAGGTTCACCCAGGGTCTTACTCTAGGCCAAAAAATGAGCATTACTACCATACTATGATACCAGGCCCACCCATAAACCTAGGCAAGCCTAGATTAGTCCACACTGGCTATTGACCCTGGTTTGGGTCCAATTAGGATTCACCCAATAAAAAGATAAATAGATGTAAAATAATAAAAAGAAAATGGACCAGTACCTTATCAACACACTTCATCCAACCAGAAAATGAAAAAATAAATATGAAAGCCATTATAAATGAATATTTTCCTATTTTAACTAATGGTTGTGATTGTTTAAAACAATACAATAAGAAACACATTCTTCAAATGCAATATTGTCCTTCTAATGTGCTGAAAAAATATGCTTCTCTTTTTGATAAATCAATATTTCTCAAAATCCCTAAGTAATTCAATATAAAAGTAATTTCTTCAAGTAGGGTAAGGCTCTTTGGTATAGTCATCTTTGTGTCTACTTAGGATTGTGTCTGTGGTCTAACTCTACAATAATGCTAATCCAAATAAAGAATCGGCATGAGTTTTTAGCTTTTAACTTACTCTATATAAAAAATTTATACATCAGTGTTTTGTTTACACTTGTGAAATAGAACTATCTTTGTTGCAAATTCTAAAGCATAAGTTACCATTCTTAAAACAAAGTTTCCTAGGAACAACAAAGGCATTTTCTTTAAAAGAAATCTCTATGGTTAATACGCATTTCCTCCCTTTTCATAAAAACTACCTTATCAATTTCAAAGAGTTTTGGAAAACATTAATTGTCTAAATGGTTACAGGATTGCAGCCATTTTAATGCACCTATACGAACATGATGAGCATAATGATATATGGACTATGGTACCAGCTCTATATTCATCCACAGTTTCAAGTGCCTAGAAGAAGAAATACATGTTGTCAGTATTCTATTTTTCTAATAAATGAAAATTCTAATTTCCAGAAGTTGAATCATAATCATATACTGCTCATAAGTCATAAGTCATCGTAATGCTAATGTAACTAGGACCTTAATCAAAATCCTACAAGAATATTCCATCAATCTAAGAAGGTATTCATCAAATAGCTATAAGCCTATAAGGCATTTTTCCATCCATTTATCAGTGTAAGGTCAACTCACAACTTAATAGAATTTTTCTTATTATTACATAGATATTCTACCTTGAGATTGACATCAAAGTTCATCAAAACCACAAGATACAGGCCAAATAACTAAATGTAGTAATGAAAGTTGATAACAAAAAATTCATTGTACATGATAGAAAAATAATAAAGATGAAGTACTCGCACAAATGTAAGAGTTAGGTACTAGTAATGTCCACCAAATGCACACATAAAGAAAAATAGAGATCATAAAGAACATTTAAAATATTTGGGGCAAGTGCTGAACAACAATTAAACTCTGCATCTCCCTATAAGAACATTAAGTGTTTAAACTTCAAAACAAGTGCAAATAAGAGCATGAGTGAGCATTTATATCAATAACTTGTGTTACTAGATTTTCTTGTTTATGTAGAATAACATATGTAACTAGGTTTGCCCATTTCTGTGGATATGCCCATACCAAACCAGACTTAGGGTCTTGGGTCCACTCCTTCCTAGGTATAATTAGGGTTTATACCTGGGACTCTCAATTTGTCTGGGTATATCCAATGAAACATGGGTATGCGGGTATGTCAGGATAGGGGGACACCGAGATGAGTTTCGGGTGCAGGAAAAAAAAGGGCCTCAATTTCCTATTGGTCTAGAGATGTCATACATAGTGACCCCATTCCATTACACCATCAACTCATCGATAAGGGGCTCAATATATACATTGATATCTTTAACTTGGTACTTACCTAGTTGAATGAACAAAAACATTACATAATTATTATGACCATTTTGATGGATTATTAATAATAAATTAATTTAGATGACCATTAAATCAAAAAATACCTGGAACAATCAGTGACAACATTATGTGCTCCCTCTTTATGGACAACCAAGGAGGAATGCTATTGTTGATAACAAAAATAGGCCACACTGAGTAAGTAGATCTCATCTCTCCAAATGGATTGACACCATCTGCTGCCAATGAAAGCTTGAGATTACGAAGTTCTTCTTTAAAGTGTGGCCATTTTTCTTCTATTTCCTTAAATGCTGAGCCATCCGCATACATTCACATAATGCCAGCTTGACTTCTATTGTGTGCATGGTAATCCATAAATTGTGCCAAGCTATTGCACTTGAATAATCGTTGCAGACGTGGAATAATGGGAATATGTCGAAGAACCTTGCAAGGCACCTTTTTTGTTATTCGATATGGTTGATATCTACTAATATGACATATAGGGAATTCTGTTGCAAATTCATGCTATTTATAATATATAATATGACCATTCAAACATGCATGTATTGTTTGATACTCCATTGCAATATCTTTCATAATGGCAGATAATTCTCGGTACGAGTGAGGTAGAATGTTTGATGGTGGTAACAAAGACTCACCTATCAACCTAAGACCAAAAATATAATTTGTTAATTTAAAGAATATTAATTGCTACATGATTCACCCAATATTAATTGTAAGGGAATTACGACTAAAATAGTGAAAAAAGATGACATACCTTAACATACGTGTCATTTCTACATTGGATAAACCATTCATAACCTTCAAGTTCACCAACAACAATACAACGGCAAGAAGAGTTGTTTCGGAGCCTTCATATAGGGGCTCGTGTGCCTTCTCAAGTATAGGTACATCAAGCTCTGCGTCAACATCATCATCATCTTGATCATTGTGATCATCTTGATCTTCTTCATCATCGTGGTCTTCTTCCATGATATCATTACCTTCTACTTCTATATTCACACCTCCATGTTCCCTCATTTGGAAATCCACATTCTCCAGATTGTCATGGTCCATAACATGAAATTGAGGGACGTTGACATATGAAAATGATGACCTTATATTAACCATGACCATGTTGTCATCATCAAATCATGTCTTATGTATTTTATAAAATATTAAAATACATACCAATGGACGAAATTTGTTTCCCCCTTCAATGTGACCATGTTGCCTACAATGTTCCTTAGCTGTTTTGATTAGATATCTTCAAGTCTTTAAGCCCTTACAAAGTTTGCAAGGACAATAACATTTTCCATCACCCTTTCTTTTTAAGTTAGACCATAGTCTAGCAATTGTCTCCCTATTTTTTTGTGTGTTGATATCGTCAAACATGGTCTTTCTTGAATGGAATGACTTGTTGGTGGAAGAAGGATGATTTGTTTGCAACTTGTAGATAAAAATCGTTACTGAACAACCATTTTCTCAACCATTTTAATATTGAAAACATCATATGAAATATCTTTATCATTTAGATTTTAATGGTATATTTTAACTTTTAATCAGAATTTTGTGTAATATAAGGACCCCTATTCAAAATTATGTCAATACCAATAGATTGCCTCAAATTGTCCAAAATGACTAAAAGCCCTTGCATAGCAATATATATCATTTGGAAATATATATCATTGGGAAAAAGAACCAAATTCTCAACCATAGAACAAATGAAGCTTTTCCTTGAAGTCGGCTGGGATAGAAGCCCTCAAGTTGAGCCTTCCATTATCTTGATTGCTATTTAAACTCAAGATAATTCTCATTATAATGGAAAGAGGGCCAAAGAATAGAGCAGAGCTCATGAACTGAAATTTTCCTTTGAAGACATGAACAAGTCTCTTGATACCAAAGGGAAGCCCTTAGTACCCATAAATGGAACACAAGGGAATAACTAAATTGCCTTATACATAACCAAAATGTAGACACTAGGAAACATACTAAAGCATCAAACAAGCAAGATAACTCAAAACCTAGAATACCATGAGAAATAGAGCAATGACATGTGTGAGAACATAGCAGCGACCGAAATAAATAGCTCTCATCAATAAAAATGCCTTCAATACCAACATACACTAAGGATAAAACAAAGGGTCACATCAAAATGTAACAAACCAATGATTAAGAGATAGCTACCATTGGGAATGACAAGTTGATACTCTTTAAAGTAATCAAGGTGACTTATCATCCAGTAGAATGCTTCCTAAAAAAGTTCATGATTCCACATCATCATTGAAGAAAAAAGAGATCGTCTTGGAGAATCCTCACGTTAGCTAAGGCATTATTTTCATTGTTGCCTTCATGATGAAAATGCACAAAAGAGATGCTATAAAAATGCTTGCTAAATTCTAAATCTCCATAAAGCAATCTTCAGAGCTTCCATAATCCAATTTATTTTTTAGATGTATCAGATAATTCTTCATCTGGATAGTAAACTATTGGTATTGTTTATCCATACCCAATCATGTTTTACCCATGCCTTCTACCACAATTCATCTGTGCTGCAATTATTCCTCAGATGGCAAGTCCACAACATATTTCTTCCCTTTTAGATACCAACTTTATTTCTTTGGGTTTCCTCTCTCTAAATTAGCATACACTTCCTATGGATTCCTTGCTCTACTACAAATGTTGAAAGAACAGATTCATCAAGTTTGAGAGAATTGGATGGCACACACTTCAAGGTATGTGGTCTCTATTTATTATTGAATGAGCTATAAAGTGGTTGTAATGGGAGTTTCTTTATTGGCATAACTAATGGGGTCTTATTACATCATTAACATAAGCAATAAATGCCTGTATACAAAATGTATTTTAACATCAGGTCTACCAGCATGATATATTTAATAGCCACTATTTAAAAAGAAATGTATGTGGCCTCTATTTATTATTGAATGAGCTACAAAGTGGTTGTAATGGGAGTTAATTTATTGCCATAGATCATCCAAAGCTAAACTTTGCTTGGTCATTCCTCATTGAAATTAGGTCCGTGATAACTCTCTTTGCCTCCATTTTCAATGGGATTCATTTCTGAACTAAATGTTGACATTCATACTTGTCCATTTATCATACTTGGATCTTACTCATTCTCACCTCAATTTCATACCTTGTTCACAATCTAATTCAGACTTGAATTCACACCCATATCAATGCCATTTGGATTTGTTTCTCATAACAACTTTCATGCACCATCACCATTGATGGTGCATCCTACTTTCTCTTTACCTCTCAAGTCTCAAACACTAGATCTTTCTCTCCTCTTCACATTTCAAGGTCCGGATCTTGACTCGTAAATGAGGCAAAGTTGCTCAAACTCATCTCTCAAACTTGGAGACTTGAAAATTGGTACCAACTAAGACCACTACTCATACTACCAAAGTGAAAAGAGGGGGTCCCCATTTGAAATGGGGGCGATGGTGTGAAAACCTCACAATACTACCAAGTGAAAAGAGGGGGTCCTCATTTTTTGGGTCTTCCTTCTCAAATGAGGAAAGAGTCCAATTGTCTCAAATGTAGGCATAAGAGTTCCAGCCCCAAAAAATGGGTGAATACCATCATGGGAATTGACAAAGAAGAGAAAGAGAGGAAAAAGAAACAAACTAAAAAGATGACTACTAAAATAGTAGAGGAGATGAAGAAGGTTGAAGTTGTTCCTATGTAATAAGCACTTATAGATGATGTTAATTTTTAGGATATACCTTATGCATCCACACAAGACATATATATATTTTCCTTTGATGCTCCTATGATTGAGAGGGATACAACAAAGAAGAGTGATAAGAAGGATAAGAAAACTGCTCATCCAAAGAGTAGTGGTGTAGAAGATCAAAGTGAAATAGGTGTCCCTCCTTCAAGGAACACAACTAGAAACAAAGAATAGGACATTGTTCCTTTAGAGAAAACTATAGTGCTTAATGAGAAAGAGGAAGAGGAAAATACTAAGAAGGTTCAAGACACTACTAAGACAAGTGATGAATTTAAGTGGTAAACATTGATTCCTCATTGCTTCTAAAACTAAAATTAAAGCTTTTGATAGGTTCCTTCAAGGATCATTCCTCTCTCATTGAGAATAAAGAAGAGTGGGATGCCTTAAGTAAGATAAAAGATAAGAGAAAGGTAGAAGCCTTTAATCAGTATGAAAATGCACACAATTGATATATTTTAGCATCACTTGAAATTATTTAAGGAATGTGCTAATGAAGTTAAGTATGTGTTCTATCAATTTTTCTTGAAATGACCTAGTTTTTCAAAAAGGCATAAAGAATGAGATTGACTCCATTGAGTCATTGATCACACAATTGGCAATAATATATATAATATTTCAAAGGATAAGGATGCAGAAACTAGAGCTTAAATTGAGAAGCTTAATTCATAGCTTTCATTTCTTTAGGACTATAGGGAGCGGATAAAGAGACAATTATATTAGTTGAGGGAATCAATGAATTGAGGCTTTCCTCATTTGAGAAGGAAGATCCTGTCAGTTTTTGGGTTTTGGTCAAAAAAAAAATTCTATATTGGCCATAAATATGCAAACAAGGGTTTACAGTTTATTCAAAAACTTACAAACCCAGTGTATAAATTTGTATAAATAGAACCACACATTATCTAAATTATGACTAACTTTTATTAGAAATCACACCATTTTTACCTCTATCATTGCTTAAACAATAATTAAGTTAAATTGATTAATTAAAATGAAGGGAAAAAACTCAAACTAAAAAGTTAGCACATTTCACAACACAGAAAATTTTGAATTTGATGAAAGTTTTGAATAGTTTAGTAAATTAAATCTATATTCAGATCAAACTACGTGAAGATTTTGAAATTCAAGCGAATCAAATTTTCCAATTCTCGTATTATATTTTGATATTTTTGAGGTCCATATTTGCTAGTAAATAATATTGGAGTGTTGATGTTTGTAACATCGATTAGATAAATAATATTGACTATATGATTATTATGAGAAATAATTTATTATATATATACATACATATCAATATCAATAATTGATATTACTATATACATTGATAAATATGTAAATATAAAGTTAGATTATAATTATTCTCTATTACATTGATAAATCCTATGCTCTCCATAATTGCTAAACACGAAAAAAATTTAGTTAGGTGATCCAGAATCCTATGGGGCCTTTAAATTCAAATTTTTGGTGTCAAAGGTTCACAAATCACTTCTGGAACACCTATGTTCATATTCATGGAGGAAAGAAGCATTATAACATATTGACTGCACTGAACATTTCACAAAATATGATGTAGCTTCCAAAAATTATTTCAAGTTGGATTGGGGAAGACTTGTTTCTATTTGGTAAGAATACTTAGACTATCTACATAATTTAAGGATAACGAAATGTTTGATACATGGTCTCACTCATTGTAATATCCCCTTTCTAAAATAGGATTTAATATTAAATAATAATAATAACAAAATTAAAATACAAAAAATAAAAATAAAATTTAACATAAATTTAATTAAAATTAAGTTAATGAATGGTCAAAAGGCATGAGAGGAAAAGTTGTGACTCCCTCAAACTATGAGGTATAAAAGGGAGAAGGCAGCTTCATTTGAAAGGGGGCAATTTTTTTATCAAGAATGAGAAGTGCAGATCTAATCAACAAGACAGCAATGACGAGATATGACCCCTTTAAATGGGTGCATCTTTCCAAAGAGATGTGTCTCCTCAAAATATGCAAGCACAAATAGGTGTTGAATGGAAGAGGAATACAAGGGAAAATGCATTCTCAAGTTAGAGCGGGTCCACAACACAATTATGGCAGAAATAAAAGCAAATAAAATAAGAATTATAATATTTGAGATGAAATCAGATGTGGAAATAGGGTAATAGCAGAAAAAGGAGATTTAGTTTGAATTATCAGGCAATAAGAATATGACATAGTACTTAATTCAAAGAGGGATCCATATTTATGAAGAAGAGGGAATGGAGGATATAAATCAAGAGACAATTAATGAAAGAAGAAAGAAATAAAAAGAAGAAAGCTTATGACCTTCTCAAAAAACAAAAATTATGAAGGGTTGTGTTGTTTCAAAAAGTGGTAATTGTGAAGGGTTGTGACTCTTAATAGACATGAGGAAGAGGAGTAACTTCTCCTTCGTATTGGATGTTATAAAGGGGAGAAGGTTCCATTTGAAGAAGATGTCAATCATAGAAAAACCCATAACTATGTGTGAAGCAGCTCACGTGCTTGGTTTTTCTCTTCATTTTTGTACATATTGAGAAAGGCACATACAACTATAACCTTTGCTAAAAATCCCCTTAGTGTTCTTTGATGGATGTATATATGTTATTTGAAAGCCTCTACATTGGTGTGGGAAGGGAGGATACGTACAAAGGTTTTGGACTTTATCTTTACATTACCCCACTGCATTTACACAAAATTTTCTACAATATTGTTCACAATAAATTTGTTATGCATCCATATCTAGTGTCCATTCACATTGTGAGGGTGCACTCCATGAGACCACATTTCTTTAAGGGGCCTTATGTGTACAACCAATGCCTCCAGATGTCATCAGTTGCCTACATATGGTAGATTCAAAAATGGTCTTTAGAATTTCTCTCCTCTTCTATTATGTGCATCATGGCAATAAAAAAATCCCACCTCGTACTACCTCTGCAGCTTCATTGATCAAAACCTATGAAGAGAAGAGATCAATTGGGAGAATAATATATCACCCTATCAAACCGACATAAATTCAATCCATTAAATTATGTAGCATAGGATTCTGGATTATGCCCTAGCCGGAACCATCAACTGTCGATGCATAGTCGAATTGGCTTAACGCGACTACACTTGTCCTCAGCGGTGGAAGCCTTCAAAACTTTAATGCTTTCTTTTCAGCTTTCCCCACTACTTTGGCGAGGGTTCACTTGTCTCCTTACCAGATATTTTAATAATGATGGTGTTTTTCAATTGTATATTAGGAGCAGGTATTAATTTTCTTGTTTTCATCAATGAATTGAAGGTCGTGGGACCTTCTTTCCTAATAAACATGGATTAATCTTGTCTTTGATTACAAAATTGATGGCAAGAGGTAGTGGAGAAACAAAATAAAATGGAACCTGTAATCACACGCCCGCTCGCTTCCGCCCACCCGCCTGCTCCCGCCCGAGCTAAAAAGGATAGTTTAAATGAAGATGCATTTTCTTTTTTTTTACCTTTATGCTCGTGTTGGTTGAAATTTTGACCAACACGGGCATAAACAGCCATAAAATTAAAAAAGAAAATGAAGATGCATTTTCTTTTTTTTTTCAAACTTTTATGCATGTGTTGGTCAAAATTTTGACCAACACGGGCATAAACGAGCATAAAAATAAAAAAAGAAAATGAAGATGCATTTTCTTTTTTTTAAACTTTTATACACGTGTTGGTCGAAATTTCGACCAACACGGGCATAAAAGTAAAAAAAACAAAATTTATCCTTTATAATGTGACCAAGTAAAACCATTTTGCACTTTGGTTGAAAATTTTGGTCAAAATTTGTGGTCAAATGCACTAGTGCACCTCTTGAACTGACACAAGGACTAGGAGAAGACCAAGAAAGTGAATCTAGTGAAAGTGAAGAAGAGGAGAAATTAGTGGAGAAGAAAGGCAAGAAGGAAATTATCGAGCCCATGAGCAAGAAAATACAAAAACCTAAGGCTATTTCATCACCTGTTCTTAGGCCAAGAACAAGGGCAGTCTCTATAGCTGTAGCTACCGAGCCACAAAAGAAAACCCTTGCATTAGGGAAAGGAAAATTCATTCAACCTAGGGTAGTATCGAGCCAATCAAGGAAGAAGCCTAGGAGGAAACTAATTTTGGAGAAAGATGATGAGGAAACAAAGAGTGATGAGGAGGTAAAGAAGAAGAAGTTGCAAGTACAGAGTAAAACACCAAGCATGGATGAAATATGCCACACCATCAAGAACTTTGCTAGACTTGAAGGCTTGAAAAAAATAAGATTTGAGAGCATGCGTATAGGAGATAAGGAGAAAATTGAAGAAGCTACACTTGAGATGCTCTAAACTTTCAAAATGCTACCAATACAAATGGGGAAGTTGATCCCTAATGAGTTATATGAGAGAGTTTCACAGAAATGGGAATTTTCCCTAATGACCAAGAAGTAGATAAGGGAGAGCACATTAGCTCGAGTTGAACCAAAACTATCCCTTGCTAGTATTCAAGAAGTTATAGAATAGTATAGGAATAGATTTGATCCTAAGAAAAGAGCTTACTCTATCCTTCAACACAAGGTTGAGGATGTTGTTTAGGAAATTCTTAAGACTTGGAAGATTGTTTTTGGTTTTTTAATTGATAAAAGTGCACCACAAGAAGCTAGAACATCTAACGGTGCTAAGTTAGATAATAAAGAAGATGGAAATGATCCACAAATTTAGGAGAAAGAAGCTCCCAAGGAAGAAAAATATTAGGAGTTACCTGAGGTAACTATGGTTGACATCACCGAGGATACCCCGGTGAAAAATTAGGTATTGAATGAGGAAGACATACAAGCCGAGGCAACACATGATACATCTTTGCCAGGTAGTAACATTGTGCTACTAAAAGTCATGGATTATCTAAAAATTGATGCTACATTAACTGTTAACATCACCCCTATTAATCCTCAAATTGTTATAGTTGACATGCTAGCCGGTATTAGCACTACCAAGGAATAGGATCCGTTGGCAACTACACTTCTGTCTACATCTGTCGAGGAGTCACAGAAGGAAAAAGTAGATCAAACTACATTGGTGATTGTAAATCCTCATGTGGAGGATAAGGGGAAACAAGAGAAAGAAAAATACATTGACATCCAAGAGCCTACGGAGCAAGAGGCAATAAAATCTTTTGTACAGATGTCGAGTGGAAGTACACCAAAGAAGAAGGCACAGAAAAAGAAAGGGAAAATTTCTACACCTGAGGTGACAATCGATGAAGTTATTGTGATTCCAAAATGGGACATAGATAACTTATCATAAGAACAGATATAGATATTGCAAGATCTACTAAAGAGGAAAAGCAGGCAAGAAGAATTAAGAAGGGAACATTAGAAAAAGAAAGTTCTACATGAGATAAAAGGTATATTTATCGATGCTTTTGACATGTCTGATGTTAATGACTCTGACCCCATACTAGAAAAAACTTGTCCACATAGTCAAGAAAGTGAAAATGAAGAAAGAGAAGAAAATGATAAGTTGTTGCAGTGGTCAGAAAGGAAATTTGAGACAAAGGTACTCAATAAGGTCTCTACCAAGATAGCCGTGAAGTAGGTAGCACTTTGTACCAAAATATCCAAATCAAAAGGAATTGTACTCAATGCACAATCTTTGTGCATGAAATTGTGCAATGTAGAAAAATTTACTAAGGATAACCAGGTACTGGTAGATAAAATACAGCAAGAAATAAAGTCTACTGGTCAATCATTGGGTTTGGATGCAAGTTCTAGTTCCAAACACTATGCCAAGCTTCTACATAGTCAAGGGAGGATAGTTGAGTTAATGGATAATGATGGTAAGATAAGGGCTCATCTACTCTCTATTCAAACAATGCTGACACCTCATCTGGAGGTCATTCAAAGAGAGTTAGCAAAGGCTAAGGAACTAATACAGAAAGATCCTTATCTTTCTACTACCGAGAGCCTAGTCAACCTAGCTATCGAGCTAAACGTGCAATTAGAGGTCCTGAAAGTTGCAACATCCAGTTTGGAATCTACATTGCATATGGTTATGATGCTTCACAAACCATTTTTGGAAAAATATTTCACACTCCCTACTAACGAAGAAATCATAAGTGCCAAAAACAAGGGGGAAACAAGTAAATGACATATCGTGGCACATAGGGAGGTACCAAAATCAAAGAGAAGAAGTTGAAGAAGAATGGTATGATATACTCAATTTTGTATATGTATATATCTTAGGGGGAGTAATCTGTTAATACTAAGTACTCTATGTAAATGTATTGTAAATTTCATGACAAAGTGTTTTTGCCATAATGTCAAAGGGGGAGATTGTAGATCCCTATAGTCTTGTTGTCTATTAGTGTCTTACACTTAGTCATTATCTAGGCAATGTTGGTTGGTCATTACTGCGACCCAGTCATCATGTATAGGCCAAGTCATATAATTTCTATTTACCAAGTAGTAGTCACTACCAAGTAAACCTATGGTCATCGAGTACTTTTGTATTAGCCGAGTAAGTTTTTGCCGAGTTATGTATAGAAGACAATGCTGAGTGCCAGAGTATAAGAAATAGTGAATCTCAAGTGCAAGAGATATCGATTACCAAGCAAGCTAGAATTGACATTTGTGTTTGATTAGGAACAATCTGTGAGGTAAGACATTTTGGCTGACATTCATATTTTGTTTACCATTTTTGAGGAAATCATGGAGGTGATTACGCTTCTATTTTTTAATCATTAATCCCTATGCAATTCTTGGAGCCAATTAGAATTAGGGAAAGGTTAAGCGGCAAAATGAGTTAATCTAGATCATAAATCTCAAATCTTAGAGTAACTCAATTGTCTACATAAGATAATATTTGAACCCTAATGTGTGTGTGGATGTGAAAGAGAAGAGGGAATATATTTACACTAGTAAAGTATTCTAATAGAGTTTAGTGACCAAGTGAAACAATGTAAAGTAGTGAGGGACAGAACAGAGATAAACTTGATAGATAAGATCAAATCAAAATAGGGCAGACCAAAGGATTAGGTACTGAGATATTCTAACAAGTGTATCAAGATAAATCTCTTAACAGAGTGGTTTTATCTGACCTTATGTAATCTCTTAACTAAGTGCTTAGTTGTAAGTTTTAAATTATTTTTCAAGGTAGATTGTATAAGTCTTTTAGCTCTTAATACGGTAAACCCCTCACAAGGTAGATCATATTTTGTGATCAAATTTTTAGCCCTAATAGGAAAACTTTATACTGCAGTAGTGAAGATTTGTGGGTGTCATCCCCACCCCAGTTTTACCTTTCAAGGGTTTTTGGGTAACCAAATTATTATGTTATGAGTACTTTCATGAATGATGTTTAGTTTATTAGTTTCATTGCATTGATGAAGTTTGTGATAATTCTATGCAAGTTTTCTGTAATGTTAAATGGATTAATAGGTGATATCTGATTCACCCCCTCCTCTTAGCATCACATTTCCCAATAGATTTTCAACATGAAGTTGTCGAACAAGAGAGACAAAGTAAAGAAAGAACTCTAATGCTTACAAATCCATAATCAAATGTTGAAGAAATTGATCAATTTATGAAGAGAAATAAGAATAGATTTTCTAAAACAAGTAGAATAGCTAGAATACTAGTAGGATTACATGAAGAAGAAGAAGGAGCAGGAGGAGGAGGAGGAGGAGAAGGATTGAAAATGTGGGCAATAATATTTAAAGAAGAAATGCCAGAAGAGAAAGCATCATAAATTAATAAAATATTTGGACAAGAAGAAGATATAAATTTGACAAGTGAGGACAATCTGATAACATTTGATGGAGGAAAAGCAAGTCAACCTATAGAAATACAAGATGAATCTAATGACAACATGAGTAATTAGCAAGAGGAATAGTTTGAGGATAGACACACACCAAAAATTGTAGTTACAAACATTGAACTAGAATAAGATCAAGTAACACATACTACCGATAAGCTGTCTTCTATCAGTGAGACAACAAAAGTAGAAATAATTGAAAAATAAATAATAAATTTAGAAAATGATAGGGAAGATATCATAGAATTTGAGGAAGTACAAGTTGCAAGAACACTACAAGACATGACAATGATAACAACACAAGAGAAGAGGAAACAAGATTCAAAATCTAAAGAAGAAGAAGAATAAGCCCTTGATGAAAGACTTGATTTTGAGATTCTAAAGAGAGATCCTACAAATATGCATTATGAAGAAAAATTTTTAACTCAAAGAGATAACAACAGATGAAATAAATTTGAAGGAAAACCAAAGGAAAAATATTATGAAATAGATAGTTCAAATATTTTCAAGCTTACTATCAGAGATTACAATGGGTGAATAAGTATCATGTATGAGCCAGTTGAAAGCGTATAATAGAAACTGATCACAAAGTAAAAGAAGAACTCAAAGATAAGATACATCAAAATTCACAGACTGATAGAAGAAAATATAAGATAGCAACAATAACTGGGATACTTCCAAGAAACTTGAAAATTTGAAGGATTTATTGATAAAAGCAACAAAAATTTCAAAGACACTATTTGAGAAAGGAGATATAGTAATTGAGGTATCATGCATAATCGCTATACATATGAATTTAATGTAGAAACTTATTCAAGCTGCAATTGATCTATTGGATGCACCAGAACAAAATAATGAATACATAATTGACAAAATAATAAGATTCAAACAATCTAAAGAAGAAATGGAACACAATGTTGATGGATATTTAGAACAAGCAACAAACAATTCAAGCAGTGGCAGAAACAAGTTGACACCCAAATGTCACAATTTTATTTTCTCCTTTAGCATTGTTGTCAAAGGGGGAGAATTACTGTATAGAGGAGAAGTACTATATAGATGCGAAGTATTGCAAAGGAGAGAAGTACAGTCTAAGGGGGAGAAATAGTATAATTAGCTAAGAGAGGTTTTGTCGTAGATAATAAATGTTTTATCATCAATGACAAAGGGGGAGATTGTTACTTGAAAAAATCATCTACGAATAATTAATAAGCAATCCATGATGATTTTGATCAGATTGTCATTACTGGAAAAAAAAAACATAAAGGAAAGACATATCGGAATAGACACTATCGGAAAGTATTATCGAAAATAGGAAGTGTTATCGTCATAAAGGAAAAGTTATCAAAAAATACTATCGGAAACCATTAGTAGTGAAAGAAATAAAATATTATAAATGAGGATGACAACAAATTAGAAAAATGGTTTATGGAAGATCAAGAAACCCTAATCATAGAAAGTAAATATAAGATGAGATCTAAGGAAAAGGAAATGTTGTTGAGATACAGATACATATGCAAATAGATATATAGCGACATAGATCAAGGAACACAAATAGAAGTGAAGAGCTATTTTACTGACAAAGATCAGAAAGTAGATAAGAATAGAAGAAGAGTGAAACAATATTTGACAAGCTTTAGGGGAAAGCATCTGCAAGTCAAATTTCTTGTTGATTTATTCCTAACAAATTAACAACAAGAATGTGAAATCCCTTAACCAGGTAGTCTCTAACCGGACTTAGAAGCTCTATTTAGGAACTTATTGTAAATATTTTAATAGGGTCAACACTGTATAAGTGGAATAAAATCTCTTAACAAAGTAGTCTTTAACAGGACTTTTGATACTCCTAATAGGGTATTAGACACTCCTAGTAGGGTGAAGTCATTCAAAAGATGACACTTACGTAAGCTCTCAAATGAGCATCTTATTATTGCAATAATGAGTTGTGGGTATCATCCCCACCATAGTTATTCCCTCTCACCAAGGTTTTTCTACGATACCAAAATATTGTGTTAAACTATTGGAATATTTATGTGTTATTTACATGTAATCAGTTATCAATTAGACATTATAGTAGCTATCGATAAAAGACAAAGAAGTTATCGTATAAGTAATTTACTGGCTATCGGTGTATGATTATAAATTTAAATTAGTTTTAATTATCTGTGGTGCTGATTCATGCCCCTCTTTGTACCTAACCTAGACCTTTCCAACAACTAAGTGGTCAAGGGATGAAATGTAGCAAGCTATGAAAAATGAATAGGATCTTTGCTCCCTTGAGTGCTAGGCTAGTTTGGGGCTACACCTTTGTTGTTTGGTGTATTTTTCCACTATTGATTGTTTGGTCAGGAATTATTATGTCCATTGTTGTTGTTATGGTAATTTTGGGGCCTAGATTTATTAGAACTCTACTATCCAGAGAAGAAATTTTCCTGTTGAGAGGAGCTAGGGTTCTGGGACGTAGAGGGTCCCATTTTCAATTTCCCATGTCTATAGTGAGTGAGTACATGATTCTTCTAAAGGATTCAAACTAATAGAAAATTGATTTTTTTGGTCATTGTGTGATGATTGGGGTAGAAAATTTGTTGTGATAGCTGGGGTGATGCCAAATTGTTCACTAGATGTGGTCATTTGGAAGAAAGGCATCCCAAATGATTGAGACTCTGGTTGTTGTGGTCATGTCTAAGGTGAGTACTTAGCAGCCACAGGTGCATGAACATGGGTGGGATGACATAATAGTGTACTAGATTCATCATTGGGGAACCCATAGCCATATTGGGATTATACCCACCCACATAGACATTTCCCCTAAGTTGCATGTTGTAAGGAACACTTTGTGTGATTCCACAAAGATTCTTGTTAATTTTCTTAGATAATTCAAGGGCAAGGCTATATACTTTTTCCATGGTGTCTCTCGTTGGCAGTGGTCATTTTCTAGAGAAGGGTTGTGACAAAAGGGTCCAAAGCATTGAGGTAAGTTTGAATTGCCACCTCTGTATATGGGATGAAAAGAATCATGCATCATTTCAAATTCATTTATAACCTATGGTTGAAGATCACCATTGGCTCATTGGGTTCCTTCTTCAAGGAGATGAACTGACTATGGGACCATGTTGGGTCCACATAAACCTGAAATACTACCAAGATGGCATCCTCCGTGTCTTGCCAACCATTGATGGAATTGGTGGGCTGGTCCAAATACTAGTTCAATTTATTTTCCCCAAAGGACAGTGGGAACATCCTACACACACTACATCTTTGTGTTAAATATGATGTTTGTTAATGGAATCCTTATAGGGTTGCAAGTATTGCTCTGTAGTCCAGGGACCTAGGTGTTCATATTTTGTAGCCATTAGGACTATTCGATTGGTGAGGGTTGAACTTTTCCTTGCACCTGACTTAGAAATTGTAGTACTCCAAGGAGTTGTAGATCTATGTGTTGTAGTCAAGATCTATTATTTTGGATAGATCCTTTTCCCTTAGATAGGAGGTCTGAATTCAAAAAACTCTTTGGGATTCAAGGTCGACCTAAGAATAATTTCAAATTTTAAGGGTGAGAATGACCCCAAATGATAGAAATCTTGGCTACAAAAACTACTACTCAAGGAACCTTCTCTTAAAGTATTCTAAAAATGATGAGCTCGTGCCCTCCTAGAACCATTTTCTATTGACATAACTTTGTGATGGCCTCACCAACAAGGTGAGAGTTGTCATTGAGCATGGGAGTACTAGACAACTTTATCTGAAGAGGTTAATTGGAGAAAGAGAGCTCTCCTAGCCTCCAAGCACCTGGTAGTTGGGTCACGATGGTGCATGGATGGTTCAATTGGACAAGTGACTTTTTTCTTATAAAGGGTCCTATTGATTTTAAACTCATCAAATATTGGAGACTTAGAACGGGGATAAAGTTTCCTATAAGTAATTGTTAGCTTCTACAAACAAAAAACAAAAGACAGTCTAGAGGTAGAGTAAACATCTACCTATAGTCATATTATAAACCTCCAAATATCAACAATTCTCAAAATAAAAGATTGATAACCATACTAATACATATGGGACCATCAATCAAAATATATATATTAGCAGTGAGAGAAAATCATTTCATTTAACTACCAAGGAACCTAAGCATAGGACAAAAGGAAGCATACAACATGAAATATATTTGTTAAATATAGAATTAGAGAGAACACAAAGTGTTGCATCAAGGGAAATCTATAGATCTCTATAGTTTTGTTGACTATTAGTTACTCACACTTAGTCATATATCTAGGCAATGATGGTCGGTCATCACTGTGACTGAGTCATTATGTAAAGGCCGAGCTATGTAATGTTTACTTACTGAGTAGTAGTACTGCTGAGTAAACTTATAGTCACTATGTATTGTAGTAGTATACTAAGTCTAGTTCTACCGAGTCTTGTATACAATGATTACCGAGTGCCAGAGTTATCAACATATGCCAAGTACAGTGAATGTCGAGTATCAGAAACTACATTTGTTGAGTTAGCCAAAGAATGACATAAGAGTTTGTTTTGGCATTGTGAATGAGGTAAACAGTTTTGGCCAACATCCATGTTTTGTATTTTGTCTATTGAGATCATTACGGAGGTAATTATGCATCTACCTAGTAATCATTGATCCCTATACTATACCTATAGCCAATTGGAAATTAGTAAGACTTAAGTGGCAAAAGGAATTAATCTAAGCCATAGATCTTGAATAAGTAAAATGTTTTTTTTATTATATAAGGTCAAGATCTTAACCCTAAAACATAGTAGCAAGGGACAATGAATGTGAAGGGTATAAGCAGATAGGTATGATTCAAAAGAGGGAATTATTCAGAGATAGAGTTCAGTGACCAAGATGAGCAATGAAAACATAGAAAAGAGATAGATATGATAAATGAGATCAACATCACACAGTAAAGAGAAGATCTGTTATCTGCATATAGTGCAAACTGAAAGATCAAGTACTGAGACATTCTAGCTATTGTATCAGGGTAAATCTCTTAACTGAGTAGTCCTAACAAACTTTTTGTAATCTCTTAACTGAGTGCTTACTTTATTGTAAGTTTCAAATCCTTTTACAAGGTAGACTGTATAATTCTTTTAGCTTTTAACAAATCAAACCCCTCATAGGGTAGATCAAGTTTTGATCAAATTTTGTAAGCCCTAATAGGAAAATTTATTACTGTAGTAGCAAAGATTTTTGGGTGTCATCCCCACCCCAGTTTTACCTTTCAAGGGTTTCTGGGTAACCAAAATCTCCATTTTTTGAATGTTTTCATGGATAATGTTTTAGTTTGTTAGTCATTTGATTATGTTCAAAATGGGTGATACTATACAAAAGTTTTATTCATATGTGAATGGTTTGGTAGGTATTTTTGATTCACCGCCCCCCTCTTAGTATCACATTTCCCAATTATATTTCCAACAATTGGTATCAGAGCTGCAAGGTTTCTCATAAGAAGTCTAACTACTTGAAGAAAAAGATCTTGAGATGGAAGTCTATAAACTAGGAAAGGTCATAGAGAATCAAAAGATTGATGTACAGCTGGCATTACAACAACTGGAAGTAGCCAGAAGTGAACTGAAGAAATCCTTGAGGAAAAGGAGAGAAATTGCTATTTAGCAAAATGAGCCACACTATCAAGAAGAAGATACCATTGAATTATTTGACAATGGAAATACTACAGAAACTGATAAAGCCATAAAAGAGCTACTGGAGAAGAATACCATACTGTATCATGACATCAGGAATCTAAAGAGAGAATAGGAGATTCAATCTGTCAGATTTTATGAAATTATTGAACAGAAAAAGAAAGTTGAAGATGACAAGATAATGGCTGAAGAAGACAAAAGACAAATGGCAATGAGACTGGATGAAAGGACAAGTGATATGTAGAGGTTGATAAATAATCAACTGGACATGGTCAATCAACTACTACTAGTTAATCAAGAGTTGGACAGGAAAGATATGTAAATCAACCAACTAAGATCTGAGATTGATCAATTAAAGAATGAACTTAGAACTGAAAAGGAAATCAATGAAAGGATGAACAAACCTAATGAAGCTATAAAATAATTTGAAGAACTATTAAGGTCACCTAGAAGATCTGATGATAGATCTATACTTGGACTAAATGATCATGCTTCATCTACTGAAGAGGGAGAATCATCAAAGAATGGAGAACAAAAGAATGCAAAACCAAAGAACAACAAGCCCACATGCCATCATTGTGAAAAGATAGGACATACAACTAACATATGCAGAAGTATACATGGTAAGTTTGACTCTAAACCAAAGTTCAATGGACATTGCTTTAACTATAAGAAACATGGAAATCATGCACATGAATGTAGGTCTAAGGTCAGTTACCCACCTACTTCACCTAAGTTTCAAGGCAATTATTTCAACTTCCAGAAGTATGGGCATAGAGCATTTGAATGCAAGTCTAAACCAAGATGGTCATCAAATGAATAGACTAAGCCACCTATGAAGAACAACTCATACAACTGGGATTACAACACATGGTACAACTATCATTATTGTGGAAAATATGGACACATTGGAGAAAATTGGATGAAGACTCATTTCAGAGGAAGATCCAAAAGCTAGATGACTGGAAGCATGGTGTGTTACAAATGTAATAAGATAGGTCATCTTAAGAAAGATTGTAGATCACCTATGCTGAGCAATAATTAGAATCAAAATGAAGCATATAAGGTATGTTTGGAGCTGAATATTACAAAGATTTATTTTACATTCGTTCCTAACATGAAAACTAAGTAGAAGTCTAATCTTCATAATTAAAGATGCATTAGGACACATCTGAGAAAAATAGAAAATTTCTTTTTGATGCCAAGTGATAGTATTCTAACTGAGATATCAGCATATGCTGAGCACCTCTTATGGCCGAGATGCTATAAGTACCGAGCTATGTCATAATGGTTGTTTTGACTGAGTTTATGTTAACCGAGGTTAGCATGAGTTAGCCGAGATAGCTGTATTCCACTTACAAATTCTATATGGAGCATTTATGAGGCCCTAACTTCACTTTTCAGAATCTATAAAGTGGAAAGTTGCAATTCATTTCATTTCACCTAGTGATTTGAGATTTATTTGAGAAATTCCAAGTGTGAACAATCAGTTTATCAAGTCAATTCTGAATCTCTACAGTGTTCCATCGGCAAAAATCATTTGCAGGATACTTACGAGAAAAAGGTACATACCGAGAAAACATTTCTTTCCAAAATTTTATAATTTGAAATGGCATCATCATCTGCTACAATGAAGAAACAAGGGATGGAGGTTTTCAATGTGCAATTGTTAAGGAATGAGGTCTGCAAGCCATGAATCTTTAAGACAATTTTAGAATCCATGATTAAAGGATATTTGAATGGAGCCCTATCTTCAATTCTAAAAAATGTGTTGATGATGAATGACATTAGGTCATGTTATATGTGTAAAATTGGGGAAATCAGAGATTATGAGATCAGGGAGGCATATGACAAGTTATGTGTCAACAGAGTGTTGAAGCTGGAGTATAAATTGGTTGTCGAGCAAGGGTTAGTGCATGCCCTAGATTTCCCATAGAATTTTAAGGTTGAATGGATAAAAATTGTGTTGAGTCAAGTACATGACATGCATCTATGGCTTTAAGATGGACCAATGAAGATAACGAAGGAAATGATCCAACGAGTCACTAGTTACCCTTCAATTAAAATAAAATGAACAATGAAGTGTTTGAGAAAAGAGGAGATACAGGCAAACACACAAGATGTATGGAACAAATGAGGTATGATGATCTCTACCATTACGGATCTGGAGATTGACTTTTCTATTAGGGTTATCTCACACAAGTTCTATCAATCTAGTCAGTTGGACAGTGTCCCCTGTATGGCAGTGGACTAGGCATGGAAAATCATTAAGAAAGGGCACATGTATGATCTTTTCAAGCTCCAACTGACGCAGCTTGTCAAGAACCTCAACTCAATCCAAACTACAAAGAACTCAATGTGTAGTTTTTTCTCTTTGCTAATCTACCTATTCTTTTATGTAAAGAAGAGTTTTCCTACTCATGGAGGTGTGATATGGGATAAGAAGAAACCCATTACTGTGAAAATCAATTTTTTCATAGGTCAGATAGGAGATAGCTTTAATGGAGTAATGGACAATTATTTTGTTGAGTTTAAAAAGAAAATGAGGAAGAGGAGTAGAATCCCCGTGTCATTAGTTGAGAAGTACAGTAATTATATATGTTTTCTAGTTGACATAGATTTCAAATATGCACAAGTAGTCCTTCCTAAGGTTTCATGGTTCATGCCACTACCCTATGAAATTAATATAGATGAAGCTACTGCTACCATCATAATCCTCTTAGCCAAAGAAATTGATAGTAAGGCACCCTATTTTGGGACATATGAGGAAGCCAAATCAAAAATCTCTTTAGGTTTAACTGCTGCAACCTTAGAGAGGAAGAGAAAGAAGATAGTAAAGAATGTAGAGAAGTATGTGAAAGAATCAGACAAGGATGCTCCACTAGAGTTGACCCAAGGTTTGGGAGAAGATGAACTGAGTGAATCTAGTGACAGTGAAGAAGAAGAAAAAGAAACTCAAGTAGAAGAGAAGAAAGGAAAGAAACTAATAATTGTCAAGCCTCCAACCAAGAAAAGAATACTAAAACCTAGAGTGTCTTCACAACCTGTGCTAAGGCCTAGAACAAGGGGAACAACTGCTAAAACTCCTAAGGTATCCCCTGTTTCTAGTAAGTGAAAACTAGCACAACCTAAGGCTGTGTCGAGTAAGGGAAACAAAAGACCTAGAAGGAAACTTGTATTGGTACAAGAAGATGATGAGGAAACTAAAAGTGATGAAGAGGTGAGGAAGAAGATTGCACTACAAGATGCTAAATCTACTATGGATGAAATATGCCACAAGATCAAAAACTCTACAGGAGTGGATGACTTGAAAGAGTTGAAATTTGGAAGTTTGAGTATAGGAGATAAAGAGAAAGTAGAAGATGCTATTCTTGAAATGCTTTGTACTTTCAAGATGTTACCCATTCAGTTGGAGAATCGAATCCCAAAGGAGCTGAGCAACAGGGTTACACAAAAATGGGAATATGCCCTGAATACTGAAAAAAAATAAGGGAGAGCACTTCAGTACAAGTGGAGTCAAGTCTCAACCCTGCCAAAATTAGAAAAACTATGGAGAAATACCAAGAAAAATTTGATCCTAAGCTTAGAGCTTATCTAATCCTTCAACACAAGGTTGAGGATGTAGTATAGGAAATTATCAAAATTTGGAAGATAATATATGGATTGTTGATTGACAAAGATGAAGGTGCTAGTACATCTAAGGATGCTGAGCCTGAAATAGAACAAAGTGTAATGGAATCATCCATTCTAGAGACAGAAGCTCCCAAGGTAGAAGAAATTTAGAAGGAACCTGAAGTGCATATTGTAGATATCACAAAGGATACACTAGTTAAGAATCTAGTATTAACTAAGGAAGACATACAGGCTGAGACAGTTAAAGATACATCTTTTCCCGGGAGTAACCCAGTAATTTTGCAAGTCAAAGCTTATCTAGAAATTGATGTGACACCGACTGGTAACACTACCCCTACCAAATCTGAGGTTGTTACAGTTGATCTGTTAGCTAGCACCATTACTACTAAGGAACCAGAGAAGCTGGTACCAGTTACTCAACCAACATCTACCAAGGAGATTCACCAGGAAAAAGAGGAACAGACAGCAGAAAAAGTTACTAGTTCTTATATGGAGAATAAGGGAACTAAGGGAAACCAAGGAAAAGAAAAATTTAATGAGGTACAAGAGCCTACAAAACAAGAAGCAATACAAGCTCTTGTACAGATGTCGAGTGGGAGCACAGAGAAAATGGAAGTCTTCTCACCTAACTTAACCATTGATGAAGTTATTACTATTCCTAAATGGGATACTGATAACTTATCCTATGAGAAAATACAAATATTGAAAGATTTATTGTCGAGGAAAAGAAGACAAGAAGAATTGAGAAGAGAACATCAGTAGAAATAGGTTTTGTATGAAATCAAAGATATATTTATTGATGTTTATGAGTTATCAGATGTAAATAATTCTTCTCCCATATTGGAACAACTTGTACACATTGTTCAAAAGGTTAATAATGATGCATTTTGTGCTAGTGATAAATTTTTTGAGTTGTTAGAAAGAAAGTTTGAAACCAAAATGCTGGAGAAAGTATCTACTGAGATTGCAGTTAAACAGGTCACACTTTCTACTTTGGTAGCGGAGACCGAAGAAGTCATTATCAATGCCAACTCTCTGCTCACCAAATTGTGTAATATTAAACAATTCACTAAGGAGAATCAACGTTTGATTGATCAACTGGAGCAAGAACTTAAAGCCACAAGTCAATCTTTAAGTGTTGATCCAGACCATAGTTCCAATCATTATGTTAAGATAATGCATACTCAAGGAAAGATAGCTGATTTGATGGCTAATGATGGAAAGATTAGATCTCGCCTACTTTCTATGCAAGAAATTTTAACACCTCACCTGGAGGCATTACAGAGAAATTTGGTCAAGGCTAAAGAATTAACTAAGAGGGATCTGAATCTATCTACTACCAAGAGTCTAATCAATCTAGCTGCCAAGCTAGAAGTGCAGTCTGAAGTGTTAACTGTTGCTGCTGGAGGATGGGAAACTACACTACACATGGTTATGATGCTCCACAAACCATTTCTAGAGAAACATTTTGAGATCCCCACTCCAGATGACATTCATCATGTCAAAATCAAGGGGGAAGTAAAATCATGACATGACAACGAGGAAGGTAACAAAATTTTTGTAAATTTTTCCATGTCTATATATCTCAGGGGGAGTATTTTTGTAAAGGGAGACATAATGTCATGACAAAGTGTTTTTTCCACTAATGTCAAAGGGGGAGATTGTAGATCTCTATAGGTTTGTTGACTATTAGTGACTCACACTTAGTCATATATCTAGGCAATGATGGTCGATCATCACTGCAACTGAGTCATTATGTAAAGACTGAGCTATGTAATGTTTACTTATCGAGCGGTAGTACTACCAAGTAAACTTATGGTCACTATGTATTGTAGTAGTATACCGAGTCTAGTTCTACCGAGTCTTGTATACAATGATTACCAAGTGCTAGAGTTATCAACATATGCTGAGTACAGTGAATGTTGAGTATCAGAAACTGCATTTGCCGAGTTAGGTAGAGAATGACATAAGAGTTTGTTTTGGCACAGTGATCAAGGTAAATAGTTTTGGTCAACATCCATGTTTTTTATTTTGTCTATTGAGATAATTACGAAGGTAATTATGCATCTACTTAGTAATCATTGATCCCTATGCTATACTTAGAGCCAATCAAAAATTAGTAAGACTTAAGAGGAAAAAGGAATTAATTTAAGCTATAGATCTTGAATAAGTAAAATGTTTTTGTTGATTATATAAGGTCAAGATCTTAACCCTAAAACATAGTAGCAAGGGACAACGAATGTGAAGGGTATAAGAAGATAGGTATGAGTCAGAAAAGGGAAGTATTTAGAGACAGAGTTTAGTGACCAAGCTAAGCAGTGAAAGCATAGAAAAGAGATAGATCTAATAAATGAGATCAACATCACACAGTAAAGAGAATATTTGTTATCTGTATATAGTGCAAACTGAAAGATCAGCTACTGAGACATTCTAGCCAGTGTATCAGGGTGAATCTCTTAACCGAGTAGTCCTACCAGACTTTTTGTAATCTCTTAACCGAGTGCTTACTTTATTGTAAGTTTCAAATCCTTTTACAAGGTAGACTGTATAAGTCTTTTATCTTTTAATAGAGTAGACCCCTCACAGGGTAGATCATGTTTTGATCAAATTTTGTAAGCCCTAACAGGAAAATTTATTACTGCAGTAGCAAAGATTTGTGGGTGTCATCCCCACCCCAGTTTTACCTTTCAAGGGTTTCTGGTTAACCAAAATCTCTATGTTGTGAATGTTTTCATGGATAATGTTTTAGTTTGTTAGTCATTTGATTATGCTCAAAATGGGTGATACTATACAAAAGTTTTATTCATATGTGAATGGTTTAGTAGGTGATTTCTGATTCACCCTCCCTCTCAGTATCACATTTCCCAATTATATTTCAAACAAAATCTTCCTTCATTAACTTGTAATACCAACATTACTGGTTGATACATCCATGGCTCCAAGGGAGAATTAATCTACTCAAATCAATAGAGCAACTAAACTAAGAGTAATAATGAAATGATTTCTTATGGACAACAAAATAATTAATTCTTTTGACCCTTGGAATGGCATCAGACTTATTATTTATAAATAAGACCCATTATCTACATCAAGATTTTCAGCCTATACAAACTATCTATTTACATTAAATACAATAATTTACAGTCGGTACTACCTACACTATCAAAATCACTTCATTATTTAATAATGATTGAAAGGCACAAAATAGAGAAAGGGATAAAAGGAAGAAATGGAATCTATAGGGAATCATCAAGGAGACACCATCATGCATGTAGATGTGACTGTATACTCTGGGTGCCTTGAGCTATGTACTCCTTAAATTTATAGTAGTGACTCCATGTCTCCAAGTACTCTCCTTGTACTTTAGGTATTAAATGTTGGATCAACACCTTGGGAGTTGGGATGGCATATACAATATATTACCTTTCTCCAATAATTTTTAGTTCAAACTATACCTGCTTAATCTATGACAAAGTACCTCTAACAATATTTTAGGATAGTGGTGGGTCAACTCTAGGAAAAACATCGACACACACTACTATAAAAATAAAGAATGAAGTTTAAAACCCTGGACTTCAAAAACTTGCACTCAAATAATAATGAATGAAGGAATATGGACCCACAGAGAGAAAAATCCTGAAACTTGGAGAATTTATTATTCTTGAAACTTATTGAAGGCCTCGAATATTTTGATTGTCTTGTTTGTCCACCTCCTTCAAACAATCCATGCATGGTGTAGCCTCATCAAGATAGTCCCCCACATCCTCTATTTTAATCTTCATCTTGGAGCTTGTTCTGGTGACATCATGAGCCTTCAGAACAAGTTGGGAAAGCCTCCTCATAATCAAACTATCAAAATCTCATGGCGGCTAGAATCACGCATTAGCCAGCTCATCAAATTTAATTAATAAACAATCAATGGGAGTAAATGTTCCTGGACTCCTTGATTTTTCTGATGTAACCTCCTGAAAAAATGCAATATAGTGCTCCATGAGAGTTTGAACCACAATAATATGTATATCCAAGCCCTTTATCATTTTCTTAATTGTATTAATTCTTAAGACAAGTTTTGTGTATTGGATCTTCGGGAATTGATAGAGCTCATTCCCCAAAATTTATGTTTCATCCAAATTATCTTCCCCTATGCCCAAAATTTTCCCGAGATGGTCCTTCCACTCTTCATATTTCTTAGCTTCGGCCTACCAAGGTGGGATGATCTTATTGAGTTGGTTGAAAACATTGTACGATTTAAATAGATCTAGGAGGGATTTGAATAAAATTTTTCTCACTACCGCAAATTATTTAGCGATCCATTCATCTACTACCAACACCTTCTTCTTCATTACCTGAAGTACATCTATATTTCCCTATGGGAGCACAAAGTTTTCAAAAGTGGAAGGTTTTGGCATTGCAAAAGTGAGGTGGGATGCTAACTCTTTCAAGAGCCTTTGAAGATTTGACTCTAAATTCTGAAGATCTTTCTTCTTTTTGTAATCTTTTTCATATCATTCATGGATGGCTCAGCTGGCATCATTAAGGGGGTCTAGTTCTCCTCTTTGCTCTCATCAGCCCAAGGGAATCTTTGTTATAGTATATTCTTATAATGTCCCTTTGGATTCTTCCCTATTTTCTACTAGATCCACTATTGTTTCCACCATGTCTGTATCTAGACCCCTCCAAATTGTATGGAGGGTGTGAGCCTTTTTCAATTACTTTACCACCTATACTTCTGCAAATATTTTGACTAGGCAAAGAGGAAATAATATTTCTATTATAATTTTCCTCCTCTTTGGTTCCGCTAACCATTGTGGTAGGCCCTATGGGTCACCTTCTTTTATTTCTAGACCTGCGAGGCTTTCTACAAGCCTTTGTTCTACTCCCTTTGTGGCTACTTATTCGGTATTATCACCGAGATTATTTTCTATGTTTCCTTCTTCACTCACCCCCATAGTATTCTCTGGGATATTTTTTGTGGATGGGGGAGCCTATTTAATGTTAACTTCCTCCTACCAAAGTCTCGAAGGTGTCTCTACTTGATATGTGTTAAGAGAAAGAAATGAGCTTTGGTCATCTATTTGGGGTTTAGGTGCAACTACTTGGGATATTGTTAATCCTGAAGGTCTATTTTCCATAGAGGCCAATGATTCCTCCTCAATCCTTTTATTTTCTTGTTATTTTTTCTTTATTTTGGTGTTTATTTTTTCTTCTTCCACCTTATTCTTGGATTCTTCTATCCTTCTATTCTTAGTAGCTTCTACTACAGAGAGACGAGGGCCCTTGAAAACCTTATCTTCTTCTTATTTCTACCTTTGCTCCTCTTCCTATTCTTGAGAGAACTTTTTTTCTTCTTCAATATCTACCACCTCTCAAAGGGTATTTACATCTTTTTCTTAGACTGCCTCCTTAGTTTCTCTCTCCTCTTCTTTTGTATGATGTAATTTTCCCCATTCATTGATATTGAAGAAATTTATGATATTTGTTTGTGAAATTTTTAGGTGATCCTCTAGAGTGTTGCTTATTTTGAGAGAGGGGGAGGAAGGACCTTCATAGACCTTAGTTTCATTCTTAGGTTTCAGGTCTTGGGAAGGCCTATTTACCTTTTGTTTCTTTCTCCACTCGAGTGATGCTATGACGGTAGCTATCTCTACTTCTTCTTCAACTTCTTCCTCCTTAATGCATGATGCACCAATTAGGGTGGCCAAAGAGGGTGTTGAGGTACTCAGGGATCATGAGCTCATTGGAGTGGCTCCGAGGCCAAATATTATGTTGGCTTGTATTATTTTTACCAATTTCTAGGACCTCTCCAATTGTTCATTTAACTATCTCATGAGGGATTTCAGGATCAGGTCTGTCGGTTGGGATGACTCATCGACCCTCTTCTTTCCTTGGGCTTTGGATTGTTCTTCTCCCAAGGTTTGGAGGTAGTCACTCCTTTGGGATATGCATCTAAGAGGATGCTCTTTTTACATAATCTCACAAAATGAGTTTAATTTTTATCGATAATAGATTTGGATATGGCCTCAATAATCAAAATCATCGAGGTCTCCCAATCCACCAGAAGGAGGCCCAACTTGTCAATTCCTAACTCTTTATATTTGGGGTCTTCAAGAGACCTACTATCAAAAAAATTCCATGGGAATTATTGGAGGTTGAGACGCTCCATCATACCCTTTGACATTCTCAAATGATGCTGGTACTAAACATCAAAATCATCCTGGCAATCTTTCCAAAATTCCTCCACATGTGGCTCATGGGGTTTGGATCCCTGGGGCATTTCCTTCTTGAGGTGACCACATGGATCATAATTATGATGCCTTAGTGAAATTTTTTTTAAGTTCAAGCTATTTAATTCATTTTTTGCCTCTTGACACATTGTGAGGGTGCATGTCTACTTGCCATAGGTGATGAGGATGGAATACCAATAGTAGATAGTTTATGTCCTATAACCATAGGTGTTCCAACTGGTTTACAATTCTCCATATGAAATATTTTCAACAAATCATTCAAGTATTTTTTTTGACTTACAAAGATACCATCTTGTTTAGGTGTTCTAGGGGCTAAAAATTATCGGCTTCTAGATACAATAACTTTCCAATCATGTGACCTCAAAGTTTTCACTATGAACCACATCACCACCAATGAGTCTCAAACTTCCCTTTAACTACGTAGAATCAGATTCCATCCCGGTTAGGAGATATCCTTCGATTACCAAAAACCGCTACTCAGGAACAAACACTGCCAGAATACTGCTTCCACCAAAATGCTTATAACTTTCATGAATAAGTGAATTTATTTTTGCGCTATTAACCATAGGTTAATAACACACCAAAGAACATACCATCAACTATGCATACCTCAATCTACAATATAACATGTGCACAAAATAAAACTGTGCCTCCTTCTCTGCTAAACTCCAAAATATCACTATGTTGACATCAATGACGATCATAGTCATGAATGCAACAACCACTACTGCAGAATGAATGCCAAAGGCTTCATCATTCATTCTTAACAATATCCCCCATTGGCATTGATGGCAAAATAGATGAAAAACATCCAATGTTCCAAAAATCCAGTCACTATTGCTCAACTGCTCTGCTGCTCTTCATCAATCAAATCTTGCTTTGTTTTCCTATTCAATCTCTCCAAAAAATGTAGTTCCTCAATGTTTTTCATGATTCTCTCCCCCATTGACATAAATGATAGAAATTATATCACTATGTCAAACAATAGCTCAATTTCAAAAGACACTATTCAGAAAATACATTCACAAGAGTCCTCAATGACTCAGCTCAGATACACATACTCCCCCATAGAGGAAGTACCAACATCCAATCTAGAAAATAGATAGAGCCATATTCCACTAGACGGATGCAACCAACTGCATCATTAATCAAAAGTAGGTTGGGGCATAACCCAAAGCATACCTCTTAGATACTCAAATGTATCTTAAGAAAAGGCTTTGTAAATATATCCGCTATTTGCTCCTTTGTGCTTATGTACTCCAGTCTGACTTCTTTATCTACAACTTTATCTCTTACAACATGATACTTGATCTCTATATGATTTGTCTTAGAGTGTAATACAGGGTTCTTAGACATACTAACTATACCTTTATTGTCACAATGTATGACAATAGGCTCATCAAACTTGATTCCAATGTCCATCAACATCTGCTTCATCCAAATTATCTGATTACAATTGTTTGCTGCTGCTACATATTCTACCTCTGTTGTACTCTGTGAGATACAATTCTGCTTTTTGCTTAACCAAGAAACTAATCTTCCTCCAAGAAAAAAGGCTCCACCACTGGTGCTTTTCTTATCATCAATGTTGCCTCCCCAATCAGCATCAGTATATGCACATAGGGTAAAATCATCAAAAGTTTCATACCACAATCCATAGTCCATTGTGCCTTTAAGATATATCAATATCCTCTTTACTACTACATAATGTGACTCTCTAGGTTCAGCTTGAAATCTTGCTACCATTCCAACTAAATGTTGTATATCTGGTCTAGTGTGTGTCAAGTACTACAATCCACCAATCACGGATCTATATTTCTTTTGCTCAACTGTTGGTGTCTCATGTTTACTAGATAGTTTATGTCCTCTAACCATAGGTGTTCCAACTGTTTTACAATTCTCCATACCAAATCTTTTCAACAAATCATTCAAGTATTTTGTCTGACTTACAAAGATACCATCTTGTTCAGGTGTTCTAGGGGCTAAAAGCTATCTCTTAATACCATTTACTTCACAAAAAGTGTTAAACTCTTTAGATGTAAATTATCCACCTCTATTAGATCTCAAACATTTAATCCTCATTCCTAATTCATTCTCAACTTTATTCTTCATGACCTTAAACTTATCAAATGCTTCAAATTTTTCTTTCAAAAATGCAATCCACATCATTCTTGTAAAATCATCAACAAGAATCATAAAATATCTTTCTCCATAGAATCCTCTAGTCCTAGTAGGACCACTCAAGTCTATATGAACAATCTCCAAATTTTCTGTAGATGTGAACTTCTTGCTAGGAAATGAACTCCTTTTCTACTTAGCCATCACACGTTCCTTGAAAATCATGTTAGTAGGCTTCATAATCTTAGGTAAATCTCTTACTGAAAGTGGAGAACTTACTTTGACAATATTATCAAAGTTTATATGACAAAACCTTCTATGCCATAACCAAATTTCATCAATCTTAGTCATCAAACATGTCATCTCAGTAGGGTTCAACTAAAATACATTACCTCTAGTTCTAGATCTAGTTCCAATTAAATTTCCATCTTTATCCTTTATCACACAAGTTTTCTCAGTAAACCAAACTTGATATCCCTTATCCACTAATTGTCCAACACTCAAAAGATTATGTTTCAATCCATCAACAAAGTAAACATCATCAGTATTAGTCTTTCCATCAAGAGTAATAGATCCTATACCTTTAATCAAACAAGGTGCATTGTTACCAACTCTAACAACTCCATCATAATTTTTAAACTTTATGAACTTTCCTTTATCACCAGTCATATGATGTGAACAACCACTATCTATAATTGAATCAATTTTCTTTTCAACTTGGGAAACTAAGGCTTTTTCTTCTTTAATATCAGATTTAGAATTTTCTTCCTTAATTGCTACAAATCCTATGTCATCAAAGTTATCATTATCACTGTCACTCAAATGTCTTTCAATTCTTGCTTCAATTTCTTCATCATTTGCATAATAACATTCTTTAGATCTTCTAGGCTTAAAATTATTCCTATACTTCTTAACTCTCTTAGGACACTTAGATGCAAAATGACCATATTCTTGACATGTCCAACATTTAAAGATTTTCTTACCATCTAGTTCTCTTTTCACAAGCAAGGCAATACCTTTTTCAATCTTCTTATCTTCATTAGATTTGGATCTGCTACTGCTGGCATAATCTCCATTCACACTTGTACTTCTAGACAAAGTAGGTCTGATGCTAAGAGCACTGAATGTTGTCTCCACTCTAGGTAGTTCTCCTGATATTCTCAAATTCATCTCTGTTGCTTCCAATCTTCCAAGAAGAGTCTCTCTTGAAAAGTTTTGTGTAAAAGGTATCACTTGTTCAATCATTTGTGTAGTCTACCTAAATACCAGTGTCAATGTTCTCAAAATCTTCCATATTACTTCATTCTCTATCTTTTCACCTCCACAAGACTTTATTCCTGCAACAATTTCTGACATCCTACCAATATAGCTTCTAAAAAATTCATCTTACATCATTCTTATGTCTTCAAATGCACAAATCCAATTATGTAACCTAGCTTTCTTTGCATGTTCATCACCTTCAAAAGTAGAATGTAAAGCTTTCCAAATATCATAAGATCTATTTAAACCTTTTACCCAACTGTATTCATTCTCTGGAAGTGCTGATAAAAGTGCTTCTCTTGCAAGTATGTTACACATGAATAGATCTACCTCATCTTTAGAACTTGTTTCAAGATTGTCTTCTTCAATTATAGTCCTTTCATTCTTTGTAATCAACCAATAACCTGGTCCTAAACATGAGAGATGTGTCTTCATCTTTTCTTTCTAGCTATCAAAATTTACTCCATCAAACTTAGGGCTTTCTTTCCTAAAATTCACCATAGATCTCCTTAAGTTGTTAAACTTCTCTTTCAAGGACCTACCACTCTGATACCAATTGTTAGAAAGAAAAGATCCCAAAGATATCTAAGAGGGGGGGGGGGGCTGAATCATTTATCTAATAATTAAACCATTTATCAACTTCAATATCAACTTCAACAGCTTTAAACCATATAATCAATGTAGTAACCAACCATAGAAAGATAATCATACACAATGACACTATAACACAAGATATGTTAAATAGGGAACCTCTTGATCAAAGAGTAAACCCCGGTGGGAATGATGCACTATTATGAAAGTTCCTTGTGAGAGGATGGACCCTATTAGGAGTCTTATGAAATAAATTCAGTACATATGAATCTCTGTTAGGAGATTTTAAATCCATGTTAAAAGATTCTAACCCTGTTAGGAGTTATGGAAGATAGAAGGACCCACTGCCCAAATAGCTTCAAGGCAAGATCTTTGAACTCACTGTCCAAAAAATCTTAGGATTATTCAATAGAATAATATGAAATATCTTATCTCCTTCACACTGTGCCTAAACCACACTCTCTTCTACACAAGATCACAAATCCAAATCTATGTACTTCACGAGTCTTCCTTCATCACTGAATTAGCTCTTTTCTTCACTTCATGCATACATTCACATCCCAACTTTCACAATTTCATATCACAACTATTACAATCCCATCACAAGGAAAAAATTCATTCCTTTATACCACACTCAAATAATTACAAATGAGTTGGCATGCAAATACAAAATGATGATTTCAAAATAATGAGCATCCAATTTAGTTTTCAACAATCTACTAACATATCCTTCTATTTCAACTTCAGAGATTTCATAGCCAAGAGGGTCTATGAATTCATGTCTAGGTTCTACTACCTCAATGTAAGTGAAATCAGTTTCAACCATAAAACATATATCATCTTTGCATTTCTCAACTAGGGATGGAGGAATTCTTGATCTATTTACCACAATGTTCTAAAAAAATTTCAACACTAACTTTACACTGTCATTAACCTTCTCAATAAGATGTTTCATGTAAACTTTATTGATTCTCTAAATGAAGAACTATACAAATAATGGGAGGTCAGTATGAACAAGTGAAGACTGAAACTGAATAGGCAGTTGTGAAAGTTCTAGCAAACTTGGTAGCAGGAAAAGATAGCAAAGATCAATCAGTTGTAGAACCAGTAGAGAAATAGAGTTCAAAATAGGTAGAGGTAGTAGCAGAGGTAGTTGAAGTTGAAGATATTCCCTCTTCTTCTATAAACATTGGCACAAAATCTATGGACATTGAAGGAACAAAAGTTACTTTAGATTCAAATGACGCGGTACTCAATAGTTTGGATAACATTGTTGACAATTTGACTTTGGGAGAGAAGGAAAAGAGTATTGGAACAGAGACTACACAAATAGAAGAGAAAATGGAAATAGAGGCCCATACACCTATTGAACCACAAGAAGACATCAATCTTACTCCTAAGACTGGAAAGGAGAAAGGAATAGGAACATTGATTGAAGATTTGAGCAAGGAGGTTGATGACAATGATCAATTAGAGTTGATCACTTCTTTGAACAAAATTATTGGAAATAACAAGAAAGTTAAGAACTTGGAAGGTAGCCTAAAAGATTTGATTGAGAAGCTACAAAGTGTTATATCTACAAAAGTGTTTGATTCAAACCCACTTGAAAGGGAAAAGATGGTGATAAATTATTTTGATGTTGAGTTCACTAATTTGTCTGATATTGCTAAGGTTAAGGCTCAGGCAGCTTATGAAGCTGAGATGTTGCAGAATATAAGTCAAAATATCAAAAATGACATTGGAAGCCTTGATAGACACATTAAGAACTTAAGGAAACATCTTGAGACAAGAAAGTGTTTGTACATTCAGTGTAAAAAATCTGAAAATATAATAATTGAGGAAGAGAAGAAGCTAAAAGAGAAGCAAGATGAAATTGCAGTAGAGACAAACTCAATGGCCAGCCTAAACATAAAGATCAGTACAGTTGAGAAAAAGATCAAAAAATTATGTGATGAGATAAGGACTTTGAATGATGAGAAGAACAAGAAAATTATCAGGATAAACATCTTGAGAGAGCATGTCTTAATCAAGTTGACTATAATAGAAGAGTAGCTAGAAGAATGTCTTACTGCTAAGACATCATTTCAGAAGTTCAATTTTGAGTCCCTTCAAGCTTGTCAGATTGCAGCATACGAATTGAGTACTTTACTCAATGTAGCAGAATCAATTAAGAAGGCATGGGAGAAAGATTTTGAGGCTTGGAAGATAGATTTTGCAAATTGTGTTACAAGGCTACCGGCTTTGCAATAAGACAGTAAGGTAAAAAGTTTTGACACAATTTTGTATATCCCCTTCCACCCTTTATTTTGTCATTGTTGTCAAAGGGGGAGAGATACATAGAAAATTGTCTATATATGATAAGGAAGGATACTCATAGGGGGAGTTCTATGGAGTATTATGAAGTATTATAGATTATGTGTATATTTTGAGGAGATATAAGGATAGTATACTTATTTTATACTATGGCCACAATTTTGATACAAATTTTGAGATTTTAACTTGTACACTTAGCCAATTTTCTCATATGTTGCCACCAATGACAAAGGGGGAGATTGTTGGCAATTTGGATAAGGTATGTACATGAATGTTGTCATTATGGAAACATATGTTCCCTATGAAGATCACATAAGCTGGAAAGTAAGTATGGAAGATCGCAGACTAAAATTGTCTAAGTATGAAACAATGTTTTTGACAGAGCACCCGATACAGTTTGTTTTGGCAACGTTCACTGGAGCATGATTAGAGTTTTCACAGTTGAACATAGATTCTATGGTGTCTAAGGATACCCCATCTTAGTGCACAAAAGATTATGGAAAGTACAAACAAAGTTATGATTGTTTTACCGATGATAGAGTACAGCTGACAGAGTAGTTTTGAAGGCAGAACTAGTAAATGAATTAAGGGATTATTTTGCTTGTCAAAATAATGACTTAATATTATAAAGAGCTAACATCCTAGATGTTTAATCTTGGATAAAGATATGCAACATGACTAGAGAAAGATATTATGTTTGTATCTTGTATAAAGATGTAATATTGTAATGTACCGAACATACTTGAGATGTAACTTGTGATAATTGTATATTGTGACAACGGTGAAAGTTGTTGATGCGAAGTTGTAAGCAGTACCATATTGTAATCAGTAAACATTTGTATTACTTGTTTGGGTAGTGAGCTCATCTGGTAATCAGGTTTTGTATCTACAACTCCTAATAGGGTTGAGGCTTCTAACAAGGCCTATAGTCCCTTAACCAGGATTTATACACTATATGATTGTAACAGGCTCCTAACAAGGTCAACATCCTTAACATGATATCTTTTTATTAGTGGATCTTTGTGGGTACCATCCCCACCGGGGTTTTCCCTTGGCTAGGTTTTCCTCAAGAACATATCATGTGTTATGAGTTCTTTACATTTACTATTATGTATGCTATTTAGTCTCTTATGCTTTAAAGTAATCTGTTATATCCATAAGTGGGAAAAAGTAAAAATTTTTGAAATACTGATTCACCCCCCCATCTCAGTATTTCCTATTTCTAACATGATGTAATCTTCTTTTTAGCCAATAAGGCGTGCACCTCAAGGATCTGGCTAAAAAATTCCAATAAAATGACCTTATCCCCATAATGTTTTCACAGAAAAAATGGGTTTCCTGTGAACTTGGTGACCTGAGTGTAGGTGTGCTATGAAGATTGGATGAATTAAAATCCCCATTCGCTAATCATGGTTGTCACCTCCGGGGCAACTTGAAACCTAAATCCTTTTTGAGAACATTAAAACTATGAAAAATGAAGGTACCATCAAAAATGCCAAAAAAATTCATCCCATTAGATCTGAAGAAAATGATCCCATTGAGTAGAATGTCTCATCTCCATGCCAAGGACACCAACTGTGTCCAGTCCCCTGATTTCTCCATGTTGCTAGCCAAAGACCAGAAAATAAGAGATGTCATATAAAAATGGCTATCTTCCTCCACCTTCCTCATCTGAGCATCAACATGGATTTTCAAACATTCTATATTTAGGAGCTGTCAGGTCATGTCTCCCACCCCTGTAAATTGTGCAACTAAGGCTACCCTAGTCATGGTGATGAGGCCTTTGAAAAATAGAATCTTCTACATTGTTACAATGATGTCATGGTCTAGAGAGGCAATGGGTACTCCAAAAGATGTAACAACAATGTCAGTGGCCACGTTGTAGTTCTTGGCCATGATTAGTACTAAATCTAGAGCATACATAGAGTGTGGGAAGCACACTGCTTGAACGATCCTGAAGGTAGAGAGATTGACTGGTAGAGGATCATTTTTTTGAATTAATTGGTACATTATTTGTTGAAGGCTCCCTAGTTCAGCCCAAGTGCCTAAGTGTCTATGATTTCCTAGAGTGTGTTTTCAATTCAGTCCCTCGATTGTCCTATCTTTCTTGTATTTCATTACTAGTGTAATGCTTTCCAAGGTCTTTTGTACTTTGGACTTTTTGATTGGATCCATAGATGAACTGAGAAGCTCTGAACTTCCAGGAAGCAATCCTATTGTTTCCATTTTTACCCAATTACAACCTACAAGATAGGATGACCGTCAAGATGATATAAATGATGGAAAAAATACCTGATGGAAACTTCTAACCATAGGAACTCATGGACCACACAATTCTTTATTCGGAGAAATAAAATATATTACTTAGCAATAAGGAGCATTAGGAGAAATGTCCACTCTATGAGAAATTCATAAGATACATGAACGATCAAGAAGGTTGAAGCCTAAAGACTGTGAGTTAGTGTATTATTAAAATTTAAAAATACATATGTTGGGAACTACCAAGACACCTAGGGACTGAAATCTTGAAATGACATAAAGTTCAAATGGGTAGTTGATGTGACATTTATTTTAATGAATGGTCATTTTTGAGGCTAGACACACGTACTTCCATGCACACAAATTTATGGCATTTAATTTTTACAATTGGCATGTTAGAAAGGGAATTAATGGCTAGCTCAAATAAATTTGAATTTTCACTCATGGGAATGAATGATGCCATTAAGGCAAGCACGACGAAGATGAGAGAAAACTTGAAAACTAACTATTTTGGACATAGGAACTTGACCTCATGACCAATGTAGATTCCACAACTTGGAAGAAATCACCTTTTAGCAATGAAATTTAGATCACAATGACTCGGCATGGAGTTCATGGGCCTATTATTCTCATTGTTTGGTCTGATGGACCTCACAAAGAATTTAAACCATGACCTTTTTACAAACACCTATATACATACCTTGTAGAAATGCCTAATCCCATAAGGACCAGAACCTATCTACATTCCTTATTTATAGGGGCACGTGAAGGGAGCCTACACTAGTTAAAGTTATTCACAAAGATTTACAAAATTTTAAAAAAAAATCAGATTATGAACAAACGAGGAAAAAAAGCCACATAAGGAAAATACAAAACAAACCAACGGACATTCCCATAAGCCCCATGCAAACACTATTTACAGGGTGGGGTTTTGGATGACTCATAGATGAAGAGAAAGGAAGGGACAATCAACCACTATCTTCCCTATTCTCTAATCACCCAACTCGAATATAGAATCATGAACACTAGAAACTTACACAATTCACTTTCAAAGACTCAAGCTTTATGAACACTTTGCACTTCACCACAATCGCTCAGATGAAGAGGGTAATCATTTTCTCATGGTAAATGTAAGAGTGGGGTAAAATGTCTTTTATAATGCCTAAGGAAGTGCATTAATTTCTAATTGGAATTCCAAAGGTGGGTAAATCTCAAGTTTAGACCTTGGGGCACCTGGTGTTCACTTCCTCAACCGGAGATAGAAGTGACAACACTGGAACTAAAAAGTTCAGAGCACTTGGAAATGAACAAGGGGACACCTAAGGATCCAAGATCTTGAAGAAACATAAAGAAAAAGATTACCAAGTGATAAAATAAAACAAAAATAAAGGGGGACCCAAAAATTTTCCACACAAAATATAGGGACAGGTATGCAGAACATAACAATACATGGTTAAGAGTATTTATAGTCTTGTTAGAAGGTACAAAAGTCTTGTTAAAGGCTACTCGATTAAGGGATTTAAAAACTCCTTTTGAGAGTCACCTTGTTAGAGGATTTTTAATTCATATCATGTTAGAGATCCTACTCACTCTAAATTTGAAGTGACCTTGTTAAATGATTTTACTTACAAACTTGTTAAGGCTTGCCTTGAGATAGACCCAAGTATGAATGATCTGATTATGACCCTTCTTGTCTAAGAAATCCTCTTCAATTTTGATAAAAAAACCACTTAAACATCTAATTCTCCTTCCTTCATCTTTACAGGATCATAACCACCTATCTCATCATCACATCTTCCCTAAAACTTGATTTAACCTTCTTATATAAAATACTTTTCCACATCGGCTTGTTGCCAAAAAATGTTTTACCCACCGACATAAAACTCAAATATGATCATGCCAAAATGCATTTTTCAACTCAATAATGTCAACACAACATTAACCAAGTCATAAATAAAACATTTGCTAACTCTAAACTGACTGGTTGGCTGATCTAGCTAAACTCATTTTTATTGTCCTCTGATCCTATTTCTAGTGTCTGTTCAATTCTCAATAACTCATTGTATTATTTAATCTAACTAATGTGATCATATATGTATTTTAATATACCTCTGTAGATAATATCTAACCAACCACACATCTTAACTCAATCTCCAACTCTAGATATGGTTTCCTAAACCTTACATACTTTCTTCTTTTCAGTTCACTGAACACTTAGTTGATTCTTCAAGTTAATCCTTTAACACCATTGGTAAAACTAATATCATGCCCTGAATAGATCATGTTTCTAGAAATGAAAATAGTACAATACAATCAGATGATCAAAACTTGGATCACCTTCATCAAATTCCAACAAACATGAGAAAAGGTCTCCTCAAAATCAATACCTTCCATCCATGAGTATCCCTTACAAATAAGTCTATCTTTATTCTGAACCACTTCACCATCTTTATTCAATTTGTTTCTAAATATCCATTTAGTTTCGATCACATTATTGTCCTTAGGTCTAGGAACTAGGATCCATTTTTTATCTTTTCACTTTGTTCTAATTTTTTTTTTTCTCTTTGATCCAACTTTCATCTTTACATGCTTCATCAACATGCTTAGGTTCAATCTTATAAATCAAACAAATCTCATCTATATTTCTAGCAAGTCTTCCTCTAGTGTAAACACCTTTATTCCCAACACCAATAATCTGATTTTTAGAATTATTTATCATTAAATAATTTTGAGTCTTTGGATTTTCATTTTTAGCTCACTCTTGTATCTCCACTTCTTCCTCATTTGCAAATTCTTCATTTTGATCTACTGAACCATTCTGATACTAATTTTGTGCTTTCATTTCTTGATTGTCTTCCTCACCATCTAATTCATATCTACAAGATGTACCTTATTTCTAATATATTTCATCCACTTTAATATTAGCACTTTCAATTATCTTTCTCAACCTATTATTATAACACTTTTATTCTTTGCTCATTGTAGAATAATCAAGAAATATGCCTTCATCACATCTAGGATAAAATTTTCCTAGATCTTCATCTCTTTTGATGTAACATTTTCTTCCAAAAATTCTAAAACATTTCACTTTAGGGACATGACTATACCATATATCATAAGGGGCCATACCAATGCCTTTCTTGATTTGAACTCAGTTCAATATGTAGACTACAGTGCTAACCGCTTCTCTCCAATAGACTTGTGGTACATTTGCTTCAATCATCATTGTCCTTGTAGTTTCTAGGATAGTTCTATTTCTTCTCTCTACAATACCTTTCTACTATGGGGTTTTTGGTGTAGACATTTGTCTCTTTATCCCATGCTCTTAATTTCACTAGATGTAAATTCTCCACCTCGATCAGATCTCAAAAATTTCATCTTCATAATTTTCTCAACCTCATCCATAGCTTTGAGAATCTTTAATTTGTCTAAATATTTAGATTTATCCTTTAAAAATGCAACCCGCATCATCCTTGAATAGTCATCAATGAATAAGATGAAATATCTAGCTATCTCCATAATAACTTATAGTTCTAGTAGGGCCACACAAATTAGTATGTAAAAAATCTAACAATCCAATTGAAGAGTAAATCTTTCTTTTGAAAGTATATTTAGTTAGGCCACCCAACTAACATTCCTTACACATTGCATTAGCAGGCTTCAACAATTTAGTTAAATTTATCACTTCTTTAGTAATTCTTATCTTCATAATGTTATCAAAGTTGACATGACAAAATTGTTTGCGCCATAACCAATTGTCATCAACTTAAGAAATTAGACATCTATTCTCTACACTATTGAAATAAAATACATTACCTTTGGTATTTTTTCCTAATGCAATCTCAACTCCTGAGCTTCCAATGATTTTTCACTTTTCATCCTTGAATATTAGATTATAACCTTTGTCAGCTAGTTATCAAACACTTAAAAGATTATTTTAAGCCTTCAACATATAAAACATCATCAGTGTTATTATTATTATCAAGTGTAATGGAACATATTTCTCTAATCATACAAAGAGTATTGTCACTAAATCTGACAACACCACCATCATACCTCCCCAACTTCACAAATTTACTTTTATCTCTGATCATGTAATGTGAACAACCGTTGTCTATCACCCATTTATCCTTTTCTTTGACATGTGTAACCAAGGCATTTTGCTCAGTGAAAACACTAGGATTCTCTTCTTTAATAGAAATAAACACAATCTCATCTTCACTCTTTTCCAATTCATCATCAGTTACACCATTATTAGCATCATAATAACACTTCTTCTAATGTTTAGGTTGGAAATTCCTATGCTTATACTTTGATACTCTCTCAAGATATCTAGAAGATAAATGAACAATTTTATTACATTAAAAACATTTCAAATATAATTTCCATTCATACTTACTGGCTCCCTTAGGTAGTCACTTGTAAATTAGGGCTTTAGGTTCTTCAATATTTTCTCTCTTGTTCCTTAATTTCTTCCAATTTTGCATATCTAGATCCATACTTTGGTGAACTTTCTGTAGGGTCATATATTTTCTTATCCTTATAAATAGTATCTTTAAATGTAGATTCAACTTTAGGAATACTATCACCAAATTCTATCATCTCAAATGCATATAATTTACCAACCAATGTGTCTCTAGCTACTAGTGTCACACTCTTGATCTCTTCAATAGAAATAACATTATTATTGTAAGTAGAAAGAAAGGATCTAAGTATCTTAGAAACAATTTCATCTTCCTCTAATATTCCACCAGCACATCTGATTTCAAAAATAAGTTCATTCACCTTTAGTATGTAAGATTTGATGTTTTGATCCTCACTCATTTTCAATGGCTCATATTTCCCTTTCAAAATTTTCATCTTTCCTTGCTTCACACATGCATCTCCTTCATTCAAAACCTCTAATATTTTCCTTATCTTATGTGTAGTCTCTAACTCCATAACATTTGTATGTTCTATATTTGACAAGATGCTCAATAATGTTAATTTTTCTTTGATATTGTAATCAAATTTTTTCTTCTCATATATAGTAGTAGTAGAGAGATCCATAGGAGGATTGTAAGACTTCTTAGTGATCTCCCAATAATCTTCTCTAATGCATCTCAAGTTTGTAATCATCAAACCCTTCCATATGGAATAGTTAGTGCCTTCAAATCTTGAACTCTTCTTCTTAAAGGCTACCATTCAAGAACTCCTCAAGTGATCAAGCTCCCAAAAGAGGACTTAGCTCTAATACCAATTGTTAGAAACAAGGTAACACACACAACTAAGAGGGGGGTGAGTCATTTGTGTCCCAAAAATTAAAACCTCAATCAAATCTTAAACTTAAATCTCAAATCTAAATGATGAAGATTAAAACAAAGATCACACCACAATAACCATCACATAACACCAATATTTTTGTTGTGGAAACCCTGTTAGGAGAAAAACCATTGTGGGGATCAAACCCACAAGTTGATGTACTCTATTAGAAGCACTATACCTTGTTAAAGGTATTACAAGGGGAATGTACATGCATTCAAGCACACTTCCTAGAGCTCACTTCTCAAATACAACAAAGGCTACAACCCAAAGGAAGGATCACTTTCTTACAAAAATTAGATGGACAACAATCCACTATGGACTACAATCCACTAATCATGAACTAACTGATAGCATCTTTTTTATGAAAATACAATTCCAATGAAGTACATTAGATCTCTTCCTCATACACACACATGATCCTCTCACCAAAAATATATTACATCATTACATTTATACAATTCATCAACATTGTAGGAATGAAAAAATTTGACATCAACCTTAACTCCTCAATTACAAATATTTAATCAAATACAATATAATTATTAATGTGAAATTATCTCATCTCAAACACAAATAATTTACCAACCAATGTGTCTCTTGTTACTAGTGTCATTCTCTTGATCTCTTCAATAGCAATAACCTTATTATTGTAAGAAGGAGGCAAGGATCTATGTATATTAGAAATAATTTCATCTTCCTCTAACATTCCACTAGCACATCTGATTCCAAAAACAAGTTCATTCACCTTTAGCATGTAACATTTGATATTTTGATGCTCACTCATTTTCAATGCCTCATATTTCCCTTTCAAACTTTGCATCTTTTCTTTCATCACACATGCATCTCCTTCATGCAAAACCTCTAATATTTTCCTTACTTGATGTGTAGTCTCTAATTCCATGACATTTGTATGTTTTATATTTGACAAGATGCTCAATAATGCTAATTTTTCTTTGATATTGTAATCAAATTTCTACTTCTCATCTATAGTAGCAGCAGAGAGATCTATAGGAGCATTGTAAGACTTCTTAGTGATCTCCCAATAATCTTCTCTAATGCATCTCAAGTGTGTAATCATCTAACCCTTCCATATGGAATATTTAGTGCCTTCAAATCTTGAACTCTCCTTCTTAAAGGCTACCATTCCAGAACTCCTCAAGTGATCAAGCTCCCAAAAGAGGACTTATCTCTAATACAAATTGTTAGAAACAAGGTAGCACACACAACTAAGAGGGGGGTGAATCAGTTGTGTCCCAAAATGTAAAACCTCAATCAACTCTTAAACTTAAATCTTAAATCTAAATGATGAAGATTAAGATAAATATCACACCATAATAACCATCACATAACAAAAATATTTTTGATATGGAAACCCTATTAGAGGAAAAACCATTGTGGGGATCAAACCCACGAGTTGATGTACTCTATTAAAATCACTATACCTTTTTAAAGGTACTACAAGGGGAATGTACATGCATTTAGGCACACTTCCTAGAGCTCACTTCTCAAATACAACAAAGGGTACAACCCAAAGGAAGGATCACTTCCTTACAAAAAGTAGATGGACAACAGTCCACTATGAACTACAATCCACTAATCATGAACTAACTGATAGCATCTTTGTTTTGACAATACAATTCCAATAAAGTACAATAGATCTCTACCTCATACACACACATGATCCTCTCACCAAAAAGATATTACATCATTACATTTATACAATTCATCAACATTGTAGGAATAACAAAATTTGGCATCAACCTTAACTCCTCAATTACAAATATTTAATCAAATACAATATAATCATTAATGTGATCCAAAACATGTCACATGAAAATCACTAAATCCAATCACATAACTTAATGTGATCTAACAAAATGAATAGGACATGATCTAGAAACATCAACAAGCAGTATGAAATTCCATAGCAACAATCAAAACATTTTTGTCTCATAATTCACCATTATCTTTGCATTGTTCATCAAGAACACCAATCAGTAACCTCTACCACTTAAGAAAAATAGCTTTCCAGTATCCAAATCATGAGCCAATTGAGATGAGGACACAAATTTGTGTCCTAAACTCACTACCAGGTTAGCAACTAGAAATATTGCATAACCAAACCATACTAATCCAAACACTAAAACATTGTCTCTTCCTAAACATCCAAAATACCAATCTCTGATCAATCATACATAACTCATTCAAATAACCATGCGAACCTCTATAAATTGACATAAGTCAACTACAAACATCCATAAAACCATTTGTACATTCGCAACATCTGATCTTTATTACAATAGCCATACCAAACCAATCTTCTTACTGAACATACTAGGAATACCAATAGAAATAAAGAAATATGGTGACATCAATGAAAAAAAATCAATGCCATCGCATACATGCATGATTATCAAACAATCTCCCAACAAAATCCACTAATATTTAAACTTAGTCACTACAAATAGCTTAGTCGAGAAGCAACCTACATAGACAATAGTGTTGCACTCATGATAAAAAATCTCTACTTATAGAGAAATCCATCAAAAGATATTTAAATTGAAACATTACACAAACCATCTTATTATGTTCACCATACTACACACCCTAAAATGACAATGTAGAGTATTCTTCAATCCTATTCAATCCATCCCTAACAACTAGCCTTTATGTCAGCAAAAAGTAACCAACTGAATCAAAATGATAATTGGGTACCTATAAGCATGTTAGTGCAATATTTACAGTAAAAAATCATTATAACCAAAACCACATATAGCTAACATCTTATGTGGAAGAATGTAGAGCATTCTCCCATAAGGTCTTCAAAAATTGTTTCTTACATATTTTATATTAACAAACTTCCATCTTCCAAATATACCTTATATTTTCTTAGAATCATCATCATAACACCGTCTAAACACATAATGTCAAAGAACTCATAGTCCTTAAAGAAATCATCGTAGAAAATCAATCATCAGATACTCTTTTTTATATATTATTTTTTAAATCTTCTTCATCAATCAACAGTCTTCATAATCTTAGCAAAAAATATTCATCAATCAATACTCCTTAGCTTCACAATCTCAACAACTCCTCAACCTTAGCAAGTTGACATCAATGCCACCAATAGTTGACATCAATGACAATATAAAGCTTACATTGCTAGCATTTTGGACTAGAATTCAGTCTTGATGATATGTGGAATCGGTTTATATTAATATTGAAATATAACTTTTTCACTTAAGACATAAATTTTATCATGAGTCAACAAAATACAAGTGGTAAATCAAACATTCTTGGCTTCTCATGTTTACTGCTAATGTTGGATTCTCTCCAAAAATATATATGAAGAATTAAATAAAATCATTCAACTCTTCTTGTGGAATATTTGGGATAGAAAAGTAAATTTTAGATCCTCCTCTTTTCTTATATTATATACAACCTTAAAATAAAGGTGGATTGGGCCTTATGGATCTCAAGGCACAAGGGATTTTTTTAATTAGGTAAATAGATAATAAGATTTGTGTCAAGAGAATACTAATGGAGAATATTTATTTGACATCATATTACTCTTGCTATGATGATAGATAGGTAGTAGGGCATGTAATGGTTACAAAAAACTATATTTGCCCCTATCATATGTTTTAAAGTATAAGTCTTCTTACAATCTATTTGGAAGACTTGGCAACAAACTTACAAATTTCTAAATTGGAAGAAAGACTCATTTTGGGTTTTAGATTTGTGACTTTTTCAATGGTGGATAGATTTTTTTCAATATCACCAACTAAGGGTGACTTTCTATCATCTTTCCTAAATAGGCTCACTATTTTCAAAAGATGTGAAATAATTTGTGGTTTTAGGACTTCAATTCCCTCAATTCGACCAATTGATAAGACTCCAAAAACTCTTTTAAATTAAACAATAAATCTATGGGGTTTTTTTATTTTTGTGAAATCATTGGGCTCTATGGATAATTACACCTCACAAACCTTTGCAATGTGATTTTTTCAAACATTCGTCTGGTTTGATAAGCAACAATTGTTTTTCTTACTATAGACACCTAAAAATCCATTAGAAAATAAAAGTATTTTTATTTTCTGAAAAACCCTGATGACATCATCATTTATTAATTAATTAATTGGTTTTTATGTCATTAATCCCTTCTCTTATTTTAATTAAAGACATTTAATTAAAGAATCCCTCCCCAAACCATTCAAATCAAATTTGAGTGATTTTCCCCCATTTATTGAATCAATATTTGGTAAATGATGTCACATTCCCTAAATAAATGAAATATTTATTTAAAGCCTTAAAACCCTAGAATCTTCTAGACTTTCCTAAGCCCTTCCAATCTTTCCTAAACTTCCCTAAACCTTTCCTAAACCTATTTAAGAGGTTTTTCCTACATTTCTTAATCTAATCCAAGTCCTCTTTAACTTTTGGTCAAACCCTTCCATTAATGAACCTTATAGACTCATTAATAGCCCCTTACACACTCTTTAAGGCCTCTTACAGACTCATAAAGAGACCCATGTCTCTTCTTACACTCTTTTTCCCCTTGCACACTTCTCTAGTGTTTCTCACACATGTGTGAGAAACCTTAACCCAAGGTAAAACCTTACCATACCCCAAACCTTACCTCAAACTCTACCCCAAACCTTACCCCTGACCCTAACTCTCCTTCCTAACCCAAGCCTTTCCTCAAATCCTATAAATATTCCTCCTTCCAAGAGAAAATTATTATCTTAACATTTATCTTGAATGCATTGTTATCATGCTCATTTACTTCTAGACTTAGCATAATCAATCCTAATTGTTAGATTGCATTCATCTTTCAAGATTTCATAACACATCTTAGCTTAGAATAATGGATTAAAAATAGTGTATTTCATTTTTTTTCATATCATATAGCATCATATACATCTCTATTTGGTTAAAAACAATCTTAGCATAAGCATCATGTAGCTTAATCTGCGTCTTAGCTTCATTTTGGTTCTCTAGGCTCTACAGGCAAATCAGGTCTTCTATACCTAATTTTGTGCCAATATAGAGTATCCATGGTCCTTTAATGATCTCCATCCCCACTAATCATCATTAGGTATATACTCCATGTGATTCAAGAGCACACCCGCATACCTAAATTGAGAGCAAATCAAATGGTGACAGGATGCTCTCGTTTTAGCTCTATCTGAATGCCTTTGTGAATACTAATTTTCTATACATTAGGAATATATTTTTCGACTTTGAATGACTAATTTTTTAATGTCTATGCCTATTCTGAATAGGTTAGGTTCACTTTGCACACATTTTGGCATGCCCGGTGGGACCCTACACACCTTCTAAACTGCATTTTTTAGGCTTTCCCATGCAAAAAACTCACTTTTCCAGAAATCTCATCCTATTTTGTGAGGATACTCATGATTAAATTCACTGGTGCACTTACTCATATGATGAAACACCCATAATCATACTAGGGTCACCCAGTGCTCGTATGGGAGCTTTCTAGGTGTTTTTGGCTTGTTTATGGCCTACTGACACTGTTTGCTCATGCCAGAGTACATACCCACTCATATTGGCCCTACCCATCACTCGTAAAAGTAAAGGAATTAAAATAACCTACCTCTTTTACTCATATGGGAAACAGAGGACATGTGAAAGGACTTAATCAGGGTTTTAGTTGTTTTTTTAGGTTTTTGAAGCCTTTCTAGGTCTTCTTGGCTCCAAATTCTTAGTTTTTGACCCCATCTTTTGTGGGTGCTCTAAAAATCAAGTAAAACATCAAGAAAACCTAAGGCATTAAGGCTCATCAACTTGTTTGGCTAAGTAGGAGCTTCAAAAATTTCATTTGGTTGCTTAAAATAAACCTCATATCACTCTTCAATGCCTAAGAAACTAACAAATCTGTAAATATTTCCTATTTGTTTCCTAATCAGTCCTAATCAAATAAAATTATTCCTAATTCGTCCTAAAACACTCAAAATAATTTCTAAGGTCTTTCAATTGGATAAAAAGAACCTTCATGCTTTCAATCTAGGTGTTTTTGTGAGCTTCATACAAACTAGGAAACAACTTGTCTTTTGGTGCATAAAAAAAACCTCAAATCTGCATATCAATTCAAAATGAATCCTAAAAAAACTCCATATGCATCCTAAATGGTCCTATTTCAAACTCAATGCATCAATCAAAGCTAAAATAAACTTCATTTTCAAAATTCAAAGTTCTACTCAATCTACACATAAATCTACAAATATTTCTTAAAAAATTCCTAAATGATCCTAATCATTCCTAAATGTTCCTAAATCATCCTAAATGCATTGTTCTCAGTTAAAACAAACTTCTTTTTTCAAAATCTTGAATGGTTTCCAATTGTTATGCATAAAAACTATCTAGGAACACCTCTTTTGGGCATAAAACTGAATTCTAAAGCACAAATCTTGAATGCCTCTAAATCAAAATTCAACTAAAAAAATCATGTTTCTTTGCATCAAAAAGCACAAAATCTTGAATGTCCTAGATTACAAGAAAAACATTTTATTTTCTTTCCAAAAGCTCAAAAATCAGGATCCTAAAAGAAAACACTCAATCTTGAATGCAAAGGTAAAATTCTTGCAAAATCTTTCAAAAGCTTTCAAATAAATGAACAAATAAAAAATCTTCAACACATGTGTTTACAACCAATCATTTCAAAACACTTAAAATCAATTTGGAAAATAATTCTTCTTGATGTACATCTAGGAGTTTTAATTCTGCAAATCCTCTTAATCTAAGTGACATAAACCACTTGAACTCACACAAGTTCACTTGTTTTACTTCTAGAGAAGCCTGTCCAAAGAGAAAAGTGTTAGAAAGTAAAGATCCCCAAGATAACTAAGAGGGGGGGGGGCTGAATCAGTTACCAGATAATTTAACCATTCATCTACTTTAAACAATATAATCAATGTACTGATCAACCATAGAAAGATAACCATACACAATTGCACAATAACACAAGATATGTTGACTAGGGAACCTCTTGAAAAGAGTAAACCCCAGTGGGAATGATGCACTAATATGAAAGTTCCTTGTTAGAGGATGGACCCTATTAGGAGTCTTATGAAATACATTCAGTACATATAAATCTCTATTAGGAGATTTTGAATCCCTGTTAAAAGATTCTAACCCGGTTAAGAGTTTATGGAAGACAGAAGGACCCACTGCCCAAACAGCTTCAAGGCAAGATCTCTGAACCCACTGTCCAAAAGATCTTAGAATTATTCAATAGAATAATATGAAATATATTACCTCCTTCACACTGTCCCAAAACCGCACTCTCTGCTACACAAGATCACAATTCCAGATCTCTGTACTCACAAGTCTTCCTTCATCACTGAATTAGCTCTTTTCTTCACTTCATGCATATATTCACTTCTCAATCTTCATAGTACATATTAAAACAAGGAAAACATTCCTTCTTATATACCAAACTCAAATAATTACAAATGAGTCAGTCCACAATTACAAAATAATAAATTCTACACGCTACACACAAAATTCACATAAAACTGTCAGCTTCTAGATATTGTAACTTTCTCAAAACATATCTTCAAAGTTTGCACTATGAACCATGTCATCATTAATGAGTCTCCAACATCCCTTTAACTTTTCAAAATCAGATTCCATCCCAGCTAAGAGATATCCTCCGATTTCTGAAAATCACTTCACAGAAACACTGTCTAAACACTGCTTTCACCAAAATGCTCATAACTCTCACAAATGAATGAATTTATTTTTGTGTTGTTAACCATAGGTTAATGACACACCAAAGAACATACCATCAACTGCACAAAATCCAATCTGCAATACAACATGTGCGCAAAACAAAACTGTACCTACTTTCCTGCTAATATCTAGAATATCACAGTGTTGACATTAATGACAATCCAAGTCATGAATGCAACAACAACTACTACAGAATGACTGCCAAAATACTTTGCATTCATTCCTAAAAATCTCCCCCATTGGCATTGATGGCAACATAGATGAAAAACATCCAATGTTCCAAAAATTCAATACTGCAACATCACTGCAAAATATCAAATTAAATCTTGCTTCATTTTCCTATTCAGCTCTCTCATACAATCCACAATGTTTTTCATGTATATCTCTCCCCCAGTGACATCAATGATATAAATTCCATCACTAAGTCAACAACTTAATGTCGAAAGACACTTTTCAGAAAAATACAATAACAAGAGTCCTCATGACTCAACTCATAAACTCCCCCATAGAGGAAGTTCCAACATCCAATCCAGAAGAAAGATAGGGCTCATATACCACTGGATGGATGAAATTGTCTGCATCAATTCTTAAAAATAGGTTGGGGCATAACCTCAAGCATACCTCTCAGATACAAAACTGTATCCTTAGCTAAAGGCTTTGTAAATATATCTGCTATCTACTCCTTTGTACTTATGTACTCCAATCTTCTTTTTCTGCAACTTTTTCTCTTACAACATCATACTTGATCTCAATATGTTTAGTCTTAGAATGTAAAATAGGATTTTTTGACATACTCACTGTACTAGTGTTATCACAATGTATAACAATAGGCTCATCAAACTTTATTCCAATATCCTTCAACATCTGTTTCATCCAAATAATCTGATTACAATTATTTGTTGCTGCAACATATTCTGCTTCTGCTGTACTTTGTGAACTACAATTCTACTTCTTACTTAGCCAAGAGACCAATTTTCCTCCAAGAAAAAAGGCTCCACCACTGGTTCTTTTCTTTTCATCAACATTGCCTCCCCAATCTGCATCAGTATAGGCACATAAAGTAAAATCATCAGAATTCTCATACCATAATCCATAATCCATTGTTCCTTTTAGATATCTCAGTATCCTCTTTACTACTGCATAATGTGATTCTCTAGGTTCTGCTTGAAATCTTGCTACAATCCCCACTAAATGTACTATATCAGGTCTTGTATGTGTCAAGTACTACAATCCTCCAATCATAGATTTGTACTTTTTTTGCTCAACTGCTAGTGTCTCATCTTTGCTAGATAACTTATGTCCAGTTACCATAGGTGTTCCAATAGGTTTAGAATCTTCCATTCCAAATATTTTCAATAAGTCATTCAAATAATTATTCTGAGTTACAAATATACCTTCCTTTCTTTGTGTTATCTATAATCCCAAAAAATATTTCATTTCTCCAATCATGCTCATCTCAAATTCAATCTTCATTTCATCTGCAAATTTGTCACTAGCTTCATCTTCTCCTCCAAAGATAATATCATCAACAAATATAACTATAACCAACAAACCATTCTCAATTTCTTTTGTGTATAAGTTACTATCTATTGTTCCTTTTATAAATCCCAATTTCAATAAATACTTATCCAATCTTGCATACCAGGTTCTAGGTGCTTGTTTTAATCCATATAAAGCTTTCTTTAACTTACATACCATATATCCTTCTTGTGTCAAAGGAAAACCTTCAAGATACTCAATGTAGACTTCTTCCAATTCACCATTCAAAAATGCTGACTTCACATCCATCTGATACACTCTAAATTTCTTGTAAGCTGCATATGCTAAAAACATTCTCACTGCTTCAATTCTGGCCACAGGTGCAAAAGTTTCTTCATAGTCAATTCCTTCTTGTTGTGAATATCCATTACATACCAATCTTTCTTTGTTTCTTATCACTTCTCCTTGTTCATTCATCTTGATCCTGAATACCCACTTTGTTCCAATCACATTCTTGTCTTCAGGTCTAGGGACCAATTCCCATGTCTTGTTTTTTTCAATATGCTCTAGTTCTTCTTTCATAGCAATAATCCAATGTTCATCTTCACAAGCTTCATTAGTAGTCTTAGGTTCAATTTGAGAAATCAAACATAAATGTACCTTATTTCGAGTCAAAACTTCTCTATATAAATTTCCAATAACTTGCTCAACAGGGTGATGTCTTGAAGTATACCTATTAGGTGTCATAGTTACTGATCTTGTTCCAACTGTAGATTCTTCTCTGCTTTCTTCTCTATTTTCTTCTCTATTTTCTTCTTTGTTTTCTTCTCTATTTTCTTCTCTATTTTCTTCTCTGTTTTCTTCAGTATGACTTTCATTCAGCAAATCACTATTAGTTTCAAAAAATAATTCTGCATTTTCAATGTTAGGCTGAGGTTGTGCTTCTCCATCTAATTCATAATCAAGCATTCTTTCCTAAATTTTAAACTTCTCATAAACTTTTACATTTGCACTTTCAACAATAGTCTTAGTTATTTTGTTATAACATCTATATGCTTTTCTTTTTAAAGAATATCCAAGAAATATTCCTTCATCACTTCTAGGATCAAACTTTCCTATATCATCATCTCTCTTTATATAACATTTACTTCCAAAAATTCTAAAATACTTAACTGAGGGTGTATGTCCAAACCATAATTCATAAGGTGTCTTGTTTGTATCTTCTCTGATTTGTACTCTGTTCATAGTGTATACTGTTGTGTTCACTACTTCTCTCCAAAAAGTCTTAGCCATATCATTTTCAAACAACATAGCTCTTGTTGCTTTAGTTATTGACCTATTCCTTCTTTCTGCAATACCATTTTGTTCTGGTGTTCTAGGGCCTGAAAGATGTCTCTTAATACCATCCATTTCACAAAAGGTGTTAAACTCTCTAGATGTAAATTCACCACCTCTATCAGATCTTAGACACTTAATCTTCATTCTAGATTCATTCTCAATTTTTCTTTTCATGATCTTAAATTTATCAAATGCTTTAGATTTTTCTTTCAAAAATGCAATCCACTTCATTCTTGTAAAATCATCAACAAGAATCATAAAATACCTTTCTCCATAGAATCCTCTAGTCCTAGTAGGACCACTCAAGTCTGTATGAACAATCTCTAGCTTCTCTGTCGATGTGAACTTCTTGTTTGGAAATGAACTCCTTTTCTACTTTGCCATCATACATTCTTTGCAAATCATGTTAGTAGGTTTCATAATTCTAGGTAAATCTCTTACCTCAAGTGTAGTGCTCACCTTGACAATATTATCAAAGTTTATATGAGAAAACCTTTTATGCCATAACCAACTGTCATCAATCCTAGTTATCAAATATGTCATCTCAGTAGGATTCAACTGAAATACATTACCTCTGGCTTTGGATCCTTTTCCAATCAGATTTCCATCTTTATCTTTTATCACACAAGTTTTCTTAGAAAACCAAACTTCATAACCCTTATTAGCCAATTGTCCAACGCTTAGTAGATTATGTCTCAATCCATCAACAAAGTAAACATCATCAGTGTTAGTCTTTCCATCAAGAGTAATAGATCCAATACCCTTAATCAAACAAGGTGCATTGTTACCAACCCTAACAATTCTTCCATCATAATTATCTAACTTAACAAACTTTCTTTTATCTCCAGTCATATGATGTGAACAACCACTGTCTATAATCCAATCAGATTTCTTCTCAACTTGTGAAACTAATGCTTTTTCTTCCCTTTTATCAGATTCATAACTTTCTTCTTTAATTGCTACAAATCCTATTTCCTTAAAGTTATCATTATCATTGTCACTTAAATTTTTTTCAATTCCTCCTTCAAGATCTTCATCATTTGCATAATAACATTCTTTAGATCTCCTAGGTTTAAAGTTGCTTCTATACTTCTTAACTCTTTTAGGACATTTAGATGCAAAATGACCATATTCTTGACAAGTCCAACATTTAAATATTTTCTTACCATTTGGGTATCTTTTTACAAGTAATACAATATCTTCTTCAATCTTCTTATCTTCCTCAGATCTGCTACTGCTGGCATAATCTCCATTCACACTAGTACTTCTTGTAGGTCTAATGTTAAGAGCACTAAATGTTGTTTCCATTCTAGGTAGCTCTCCTGATAATCTCAATTTCATCTCTATTATTTCTAATCTTCCAAGAAGAGTCTCTCTTGAAAAGTTCGATGTACAAGGTATCACTTGTTCAATCATCTGTGTTGTCTGCTTGAATACTGGTGTCAAAGTTCTCAGAATTTTCCATATCACTTCATTCTATGTCTTATCACCCCCACAAGACTTTATTCCTATTACAATCTCAGACATCCTACCAATATAGCTTCTAATAGATTCATCTTCCATCATTCTGATATCTTCAAATGCACAAATCCAATTATGTAGTCTAGCCTTCTTTGCATGTTCATCACCTTCAAAAGTAGAATGTAAAGCTTTCCAAATTGCATGAGATGTTTTCAAACATCTTACCTAACTATATTCATTCTCCGGTAGTGCTGACAAAAGTGCTTCTCTTGCAAGTATGTTACACATGAATAGATCTAGTTCATCTTTAGTTCCTGCCTCTAGATTGTCTTCCTCAATGATAGTCTTCTCATTCTTTGTAATCAACCAATAGCTTGGTCCTAAACACAATAGATGTGTCTTCATCTTTTCTTTCCAGCTATCAAAATTTACTCCATCAAACTTAGGGCTTTCTTTTCTGAAATTTTCCATGGATCTCCTTAAGTTGTTAAACTTTTCTTTCAAGGACCTACTGCTCTGATACCAATTGTTAGAAAGTAAAGATCCCCAAGATAACTGAGAGGGGGGGGCTGAATTAGTTATTAGATAATTTAACCATTCAACTACTTTAAAAAATATAATCAATGTACTGATCAACCATAGAAAGATAACCATACACAATTTCACAATAACACAAGATATGTTGACTAGGGAACCTCTTGGAAAGAGTAAACCCCGGTGGGAATGATGCCCACAAAATGATGCACTAATATGAAAGTTCCTTGTTAGAGGATGGACCCTGTTAGGAGTCTTATGAAATACATTCAATACATATAAATCTCTGTTAGGAGATTCTGAATCCCTGTTAAAAGATTCTAACCCGGTTAAGAGTTTATGGAAGACAGAAGGACCCACTGCCCAAACAGCTTCAAGGCAAGATCTTTGAACCCACTATCCAAAAGATATTAGAATTATTCAATAGAATAATATGAAATATATTACCTCCTTCACACTATGCCAAAACCGCACTCTCTGCTACACAAGATCACAATTCCAAATCTCTGTACTCACAAGTCTTCCTTCATCACTAAATTAGCTCTTTTCTTCACTTCATGCATATATTCGCATCTCAATCTTCATAGTACATATTACAACAAGGAAAAAATTCCTTCTTATATACCAAACTCAAATAATTACAAATGAGTCGGTCCATAATTACAAAATAATAAATTCTACATGCTACACACAGAATTCACATAAAACTGTCGGCTTCCATATATAGTAACTTTCTCCAAAAATATCTTCAAAGTTTGTGCTATGAACCACATCATAATTAATGAGTCTCCAACATCCCTTTAACTGTGAAAAATCAGATTCCATCCCAGCTAAGAGATATCCTCCGATTTCTAAAAATCGCTTCACAGAAACACTATCTAAACACTGCTTTCACCAAAATGCTCATAACTCTCACAAATGAATTAATTTCTTTTTGCATTGTTAACCATAGGTTAATAACACACCAAAGAACATACCATCAACTGTGCAAAAGCCAATCTACAATACAACATGTGCGCAAAACAAAACTATATCTACTTTCCTTCTAATATCCAGAATATCACTATGTTGACATCAATGACAATCCAAGTCATGAATGCAACAACAGCTACTACAAAATGACTGCCCAAATACTTTTCATTCATTCCTAACAAAAAGTGCTTCCTCTTTGGAGAAAAACTTCAAATCAGTACTTCCCCGGCTGGTATAGAAATAAAGTGTTGTTAAAACTCACTTCATCCCCTCAAGATCAGGTGATGCGTGTTGATGGTAGTCCAAGGTAGGTGAATATCCCTACTATTTTGGCATGGTCAAGTAGGCTCTTAAGTGAGTCATGCATGTACAAATTGATTGAGAGGACACCATGAACCAAATTAGATACTTGTTAATCAGAAGCTACCCAATATACTCCCAAAGGTATCCAAATCTTTATGCATGGACCAATCAAAGTGGTTTCCCAGATCACCTTAAGAGACTCACCATTTGTATTCCTTTTTTGGGATATCAAGCTGTGGGCAAATATTTTGATACTAGCATGACTTCTAGGTAGTTTTTCTCGATGTTTTTTTTTAAGTTTCAAACTCAGTACCAAAACATCAGTTGAAACATACACAAAATGAAGAGATCTATACATAAAATCCTTTTTCCATATAAAAAACAATCAATCCAAATCCAGAAGTCATCCAAGCTTGCAGAATCCTATCACCCTAGGTTAATCATCATGGTCTTCTAGTCATCTTGCATCCAAACTTGTCCTCCTATCCTAGGTTAGCAAAGTCATCTTGGTCACCCCCCATCCCCTTTCTATCTTCCTCTAGATTCAGTCTTTCCTCATATCTTGAGCCAAGTCCAAACCTAATCCAAAGCCTTAGTCTTCCAATCCATCTTCATCCTTCATCCCTATCCAACTCATTTACAATTCAAAATGTCTCAAAGCTATTATGATGAGTTTGGTTATTACATCCCTTCTCCCACTCCATCCTATCATGATGATGATGAAAGTCTTGTTGATCATGATGCATACTTTGAAAACCTTAGCCAACATGATGATGAGAATCTTGTAGATCATGATGAGTACTTTAAAAATCTTAGCAAGCTTTCTCGAAGCATCCCACAACATCCAACCATTCCTCCAAGATATCCTATCATGCCTTCATGCATATCCACTAGCACTCCCTATCATTCCTTTGACAAAGGAAATCCATTATCCTATCCATCCAAACCTTCTTCCTATCTTGAGCCTACATATCCTCCATATGCATCCTTCATACCTCCACCTCCTTGTATGGTCGTATCTCAAGCACCATCCTTTCACAAGAACACTCCAAGATACATCCCTTATCCAAATCCTCCATCTTCTTATCCTTCAACCCAGTTTCAAAATGAAAGTCCTAGTCCTCCAATCCATTATCCTAATTCTCCATCCTATATTGATCCACCATCCGCTATATCCTATTCAAATCTAGCATCTTCCATTCTCACCTACATTGCTGCAAATCCCTTTTCACAAAAAGAATACATCCCTCAATCTGCTTCATATCCCATATCTCAACCTGTCTCCCTTACCTCACCAAAAATTCCATCAAGTTCACAAGAATCCTCAAAACCTAATTATGTGAACTATCTAGTCATGCCATCCTCCAACTTCTCATCTACACCATCATCCTCTCAAGAAGGTTCACAATCTTCCACCCCATCTTCATGTGAGGACTATCCTAGCTCTCCATCTTCTACACATTCCAATCCATCACCTCAAGCTCCATCATGAAAGTCTCCAAGGAGTTTCACAAGGAATCCAACAAAAAATCCATCTCCTAAAGATGAAGATTCATGCCATCTCAATCCTTCATGTGAAGCCATCAGTGATGAGTCCCATCTAGCTCCTACATCCATAATTCCTCTTCCACCTCTCCCATTAGTTATCTATCTTCCATATAGCCCACTTATTGATCCTCTTCCATTTCATAGCATCATTGAGTCATTTCCATGCATTGACTCCTTCCAATATCCATCCACATCTCCTCCTACCAAAATTATCCAAGCCACATCCAATGAGCCTCATGAGTTCACCCTTCTTCCTACCATCACAACTACAAAATCTTCCACCCTTTCATACATACCATCTAAAGATTTCACCTTTCTTCCTACTATCACAATTGTAGAATCTCCCATCTTTCCATCCACCCCATCTTAAAAATCCATCCATACATCCTCCATCATTCTATCCACACCAATCCAATCTAGTCCAGATCTTTTCCAAAAGCATGTGGAAACATCCATTGAACTAAATCAAGATCCAATCCCTTCACTTCCTCTATTGCATAAACCATTGCTTCCATGACCCCCAGTCCAAGATCCTATTATCCCAATTCCTCCAATCTAGGATCCTATCATCCCAATTCCTCCATCTGAAGATCCATTGCTATCTCCCAATCCCATTCAAGATCCCATCATCCCATCCTCTACACTTAAGGATCCTCCAATCCACACTATCCAACTTCCATCACTCTATCCCCTTGGTCCACTTACATTTGTCAATGGAAGTTCACTTGAAGCAGAAGAAATCAGTTTCATATCTTCCACTATATCACCTAAAACTAGATGTTTATCTTATTCCCCAAGTCAGAAATATTGTTTTTTGGATAAAATGCTCAAGAAATGGAATTATCAAGGCAAAGGCTTGGGTGCTCATTAACAAGGAAATCTAGAGCCCATTCAAGACAAGAAACATCCAAAATCATGTGGTAGTGTTCATACATCTGAAGAAGGCACTTCCTCCAGAAATGTTGGTACAACTAAAGCTAGATTCAAGCATCCTTCTAGAACCACCATCACATCTTCTCAGCATCCCTCCAAAGCATACAATGACATTCCACCTTCTCCATCATTGCAACCTAAAATAACATATCACATTCCTCCTTCATCCTCCAAATCCGTTTTGGGTCCCTATGTCCCAAAATCCTCTAGTACATATCCTCTACATACCAAATCCATTTTGGGGCCCTACATCCCAAAATATCATCCCCCATCTTATCCTACTCAGTCCTTCACCCAAAATCCAAACATTCCTAGTCAGGATCAACAAAGGCACATTCCCACATCTCATATCTTCCTAACCCCTTCCATATATCCATCCATTTTTTTGCCATCCCACACATCTCCTCATATTCCTTCCAATACTCTTGATAACTCGGATGCCATATCAAGAATGCATAAAGGAAACTATCCACAAAAATTTGAGGATTTCCATGTCCAGTATAAACAACATGATAAAGAAAATAAAAAACCAATCAAGCAATCCATAGCATCCCAATGGCCACAAAGGCCCATCAAAGTAAAAGAAAAATCCTCTACATGGCCACAAAAGCCCACTAGAGAAAATCAAAAGACTATGTGGATTCCAAAGCAAAAAGATGTAATGCATCTAAAAGAAATATCCACAATGGCATCTAAAGTTGCTAATCCACCAGCTACTCAGTCCCCTCCTCCATCTCCTAAATCTATTTTGGTTCCCTATGTCCCAAGATCTCCTAGCACAAATCCTCCATCAAATCCACCTCTATCTGCTTCATCCACAACATGTGCCAATGTTGGTCCTCACAACATCCCCCTATCATGATCAATTCCCATCCTTCCATCCAAACACTTTCTACCACCATATCTCCCATTTACCCCATCCAATCCATGCCTTTACATAATCCACCCATCCTGATAAAGTTTTACCAACATCTAGATAAATCAGAAGGTCAGCAACAAATCAGAAAGTTAGCAACAAATCAGAGATTTATAAAAGTCAGCATAAAATTAGAAAAATCCTAAAAATTAGAAAAATCAGAGAAAAATATCAAAAAAGAAAACAAAAGAGAAAAACATTCCTCCAATCGTTAAAACTTGGCAATTCAAGCACCTTGGACAAGTACCATGATGAAAACCTTGAAAATAGGCATCATGCGTAGTCTCCCCAGTTCCTTTCTACAATTGGAGGCCATTCCCTTCTATCACATCCTATCCAACATCTCCTCCATCCCATTTACCTCTGAAAATCTTCCATCCTCCTTCAAATCTTGATACAGAAATAGAGACCACCATGTATACATTCTTTTGGACACCTTTTTTGGCATCCATCACATCTTTCGGCCACCTATCCTCTATCCAATCCAACTATCCAAGATTTTATCTACATTCCTCACCCTTTTGATGGCATATCCTCCATTCAATCGTACCCCATCATAATGCCTCTAAATACATGAATTATCCTAAGCAGGGGGCATCTTATTCTTTGGTGACATATTCCTTGGAGACCTATCCAAAGCATTCTTCCATCTCCCCATCCAAAGCATTCCTCTATCCAATCCCCAAGAAAATCCACTATCCAAATCCCTAAGCATTATCCAATCCTCAAGAAAATCCGCTATCCAAATCTTCAAGCATTCCTCTATCAAACCCTCAAGAAAATCAGCCATCCAAATTCCCAAGAATTCCTCTATCCAATCCTTAAGAAAATCCACCATCCAAATCCCTAAGCATTCCTCTATCCAAATCTGCTAAAGTAGTTCCTCCATCCAAATCCAAATCTTCCTCCATCCAAATCCCCCATCAAATCCTCTATCCAAATCCTAAAGCAATCCTTCAAGCATTCCTCTATCCAAATCCTAAGCATTTACTCTATCAACAATCCAATCCCCAACATTTCCTCCATCTTGCCATCACTTGGTATCTTCCCTTGTCATTGGTATCTAGCTATAGGCTACCCCCATGCAATCTAGTGCCATTCATCCATATCCAATCATTTTTAGCAATCTTCCAGACATCAACCAATCTTATCCACATCCTCTAGCAATCCAACATCCAAGATCAAGCCAACCTTATCCAGTCAAATCCTTAGTCTTGTTTTCAAATCTTGATCTCAAACCAATCATCATCATTGGGATGCATCCTTCCCAAATACATGTCATTTTAGGACACATCACCCATCATAAAGAATATCCACAAGTAATCCATCTTGGCTTTCACACCTAACTGGGGCATCATCTAGCATATCTCTACAACATCAGCTTCATCCCCAGATTCCCTGTACATCCTATCATGAGTCTTGTACCATAGCATCAGTTGTTTCTCTACCTAAGCTCACTTGTGCATATGTATCTTTAGGTCTCATCCTTTGAGTCATTTAGCACTTGATTCATAGTGACCTATCCAGCTAAGTGCTTCAACAATCATCCCTTTTTCCTTTGAATCTTTGATTATCTTTTTGAGCTCTCCTATACATATCTTCCTATCGTGTCCTACTGTACATATCCTCATCAGTCCTACAGAAGCATTTGATAAAAAATATTGTCTCACCTAGCCTTGTACTTTAGCAACATCAATTGTCAACTATCCTTGGTCTCCTTCCTATCTTTTAACTTCATCATTTTCCAATTAGCAACACAACATTCTCCCCATCATCACAGGTCCACACAGATGTATGCTTCTGTATTTTCCAGCCTAAGCCTAATCACGAGACCACATAGATGTATCCTTCTATATTGTCTGAGCTATTCAATCAATGGGTCCTTGAGGATGTATCCTTCCTCTTGTCATACCTAATCTTCCACCAATCAACCCAAGTCCATGTCGATGTATCCTTCTTCACATTCAGACCAGATCTCCCCCATCAATCAACCATCAATCTATCTCCTTAACAAAGGATGTCTTTTGGAGTTATCATTATGACCTTGGATTTTGTCCTTTGGGTCTTGTTAATCTTTTACGAGTTCTTGTTGTTCTCTACTCAAAGTCACCATGATCCTTTATATCATGGTGTGCTGTGAATGAGGACAATTTGGAGCAAGGTCTTTTGATCTTTTTCTTTTGCCTATAAGTTATTCATGTGTTTGTGGTTTCTCCAGCATTGTTTCTACCATGCATCCTCTAGGTTTCATGTGTGATGTTGGGGCAACCCTTTGCATGTCTTTTTAGTGTCAGTCCTATGCAACATTGGTGACAAGGCCTTATGTTCTTTCGTAACGCTGGTAGGTCTCTAGCATTGCTATATCAAACTAGGTTGTGCTCTCAAAAATATCCAAAGCATGGAGCTCCCTAAATCCCCCATCCTACATCATATACATTAATCTTGCATCCTACATATAGATTCATCCTACATCTCACATCATATTGCACTCATGCATCTTTTCTCTTGGAAGTTTGGCTATGTATTCCCCCTCCTTCCTCCTCCTTTCCTTTATGTGCTCTTTTCAAGAAAATTCCACAAAGTTTCCTCTTTGTGTTATTTTCTCGAGGGGGCACAACCCCTTGTTCTTCTGAATTCTAGCCTAGGGCATCTTATTTTCTTGTCTTCGATGCCACACCACTTGCAGCATTGCATCAAAGAGGGGCAAAATGTAGACACCTAAAAATTCATTACAAAATAAAAGTATTTTTATTTTTCGAAAACCCCTGATGATATCATTATTAATTAATTAATTATTTATTTATTTTTTATGTCATTAATCCCTTCTCCTATTTTAATTAAAGAATCCCTCCCCAAACCATTCAAATCAAATTTGAGTGATTTTCCCCCATTTATTGAATCAATATTAGGTAAATGATGTCACATTCCCTAAATAAATGAAATATTTATTTAAAGCCTTAAAACCCTAGAATCTTCTAGACTTTCCTAAACCCTTCCAATCTTTCCTAAACTTCCCTAAACATTTCCTAAACCTATTTAAGAGGTTTTTCCTACATTTCTTAGCCTAATCCAAGTTCTCTTTGACTTTTGGTCAAACCCTTCCATTGATGAGCCTTACAAACTCATTAATAGCCCCTTACACACTCTTGAAGGCCTCTTATAGCCTCATAAGGAGACCCATGTCTCTTCTTCCACTCTTGTTCCCCTTGCACACTTCCCTAGTGTTTCTCACATATGTGTGAGAAACCTTAACCCAAGGTTAAACCTTACCATACCCCAAACCTTACCCTTGACCCTAACTCTCCTTCCTAACCCAAGCCCTTCCTCAAATCCTATAAATACTCCTCCTTCCTAGAGAAAAGTAATAGCTTATTTTTTATCTTCAATGCATTTTTATCATGCTCATTTACTTCTAGACTTAGCATAATTAATCCTAATTGTTAGATTTCATTCATCTTTCAAGATTTCATAACACATATTAGCTTAGCATAATGGATTAAACATAGTGTATTTCATTTTTTTTCATATCATATAGCATCATATCACATCTCTATTTGGTTAAAAACAATATTAGCATAAGCATCATGTAGCTTAATCTACATCTTAGCTTCATTTTGGTTCCTTGGGCTCTAGGGGAAAATCAGGTCTTCTATACCTAATTTTGTGCCAATATGGAGCATCCATGGTCCTTGAATGATCCCAATCCACCCTAATCATCATTATGGATATGCTCCATGTGATTTGAGAGCACACCCACATCTCTAAAGTGAGAGCAAATCAAATGGTGACATGGTGGTCCCGTTTGAGCTCTATCTGAATGTCTTTGCAAATAGTAATTTTCTATATGTTAGAAATATGTTGTTAGGCTTTGAATGACTAATCTTTAAATGTCTACACCTATTTTGAATAGGTTAGGTTCGCTCTGCACACACTTACATCTAAAGAAGATCTATCTAAAAATCCTTTCAAATATGAAATATCAAAAACTTAAAATCCACGATAGATTTCAAGAAAAGAAATGGATGAATCTAAGTGCTCAAATTTAAAGTCAATGAAAAATTCTCAAATGTTCGCCTAAAAAATAATGCATTACAAACTCTTTGTAGGATATAGATTAAAATATTTAAAGATTCATTTAACTTAATGTCCTAATTATTAATATAATGAAAGCTCAAACATATTTTGGGGGGTTTTTCTAGAGCCATAAAAAAATGGGACTTTATATTTGATCATTTCCCTACAAATTTTTATTATGTCCTATGTTTGAAATAAACTATTTTTGGTATTGCACTTCATAATAATGTGGTCATTGATACTATGAAATAGACAATTTTGCTTCATAAATGGAAGGAAAATATTTAAAAATACTTTCTATTCACATTATATCATCAAGAAGCTTAAATACTAAAGTTTTACTCATATGTCATGTTACAATATGTCTATTTATGTTCTCTACTGAAGGGGGTCAACACAAAGAAGATTCTTAATATAGAAAGCATGTAGAAGAGATCTGACATTAATTTTCACAGCTCCATGAAGGAGATAATTGATGTGCTAGACAAATCTAAAGCTTGTTTAAATGTAAAGTATAATTTGTGTTTCACCAGCAATGTTTCAAAAGTTTTCTTATGAATCAACTTGTGGATCACAGGTCAAAATTTTGAGACCTTACCCTTTCTATATTCTCAAAGATTTTAATTCCTTATCTACAGGTTTTAATCACATCTCTTAGTTTAATACCTTGACAATACTATAATTTTGATGGCTATATCAATGTCTTTGTAGCTACTCATTTTATGTGTTTGAATTTTTTCTCTTTTTTGGTGTAAGTCCTTGGTAATAATGTAATGTTGATTATTGTAAATTGCTATGTGGATTTTCAGTTTATATATTTTGATTTCTTCTCTTTTTGTGTGTTATAATTGTTTTTCCATTTTATAATTAATTTATCCTTTTTCAATATAAAATAAGGTAATAATTAGTCAATAGGCTATTTGTGGGAGCTTTTCTTCCGAAAAGTTATTTGTCAACCTCGCTCTCTATAATTTTTTCAATCATACTATGGATGATGTGAACCTAACCTATAGGGATCATGATAAGACATTCAAATATTATTACAAATATAGAATACAAGACATATAGTAAAAACTATTCACATAACCACCTCAGATTGAACCAAAATGGGAGCACCTGAGCCCCACTTGATTTGCTAGTTTGAGAGGGATGTGGGTGTGCTCTCCAAGCATAATAAAATTATCCCCAATGTATATTATGGTAGATCATGATCATATACAAGCCATGGAGACCCTAAAAGTGGCACAAAACCTGGTATAGGGAACCAATTTTGCCCCTAGGGTTCCAAGGGTGCAAATGATGAAAATACAAGTTCTAAGCTATAGATGAAATGCAAGATTCATTTTAGTTTAATTATGGATGAGAAATGATTTGAAAATTATATGAAATGCTTAAAATAAACTAGATTAATCCATTTAGGCTATGTTATGATGAGTTATAAAATTTAAAATATGAAGGAAAGCTAACAATCCTAACATATGCTATAAAATCCTAGATATAATTGAACATGATAACAATGCTTGTAAATGAAAGAGTGATTGCTTCTTTTTCTCATGGAAGGGGGACTATTTATATATTTTAAGGAAGGGCTTCGGTTAGGAAGGATGCTTAGGGTTTAGGATCAAGGGTTAGGGTTTAGGACCAATGGTTAGGGTTTAGGGTCAAAGAGAGAAGGATGGGCATTAATGGGTTGAGAGACCAAGGTTTCTCACACATGTGTGAGAAACACTTGGGAAGTGTGAAGGGGAAAAATGTGGAAGGAAGGGGATGGGATCTCATTAATAAGGTTGTAAGAGCCATTAGTGAGGGTGTAAGGGATCATTAATGAGTTTGTAAGGTTCATTAATGAGGGTGTTGAGTTTGGGTCGAAAGGAGATGGTTAGGCTAAGAGGGTTAGGAATCACCCCTTAATTAGGGTTAGGGAGTGATTAGGGATGAGATGATAGGTTTAGGGGATTCTAGAAGATATCTAGGATTTGGGGATTTTAAATAAATAATTTATTTATTTAAAAGGGATTTGGTTGAAATAATTTATTAAATAATTTAATAAATTAGGAGAGATAAATATTTAAATTTGATTTAACTATTTTTGGGAGTGATTCTTTAATTAAATGAATTTAATTAAAATAGGAGGGCATAATAACAATAATAATTAATTGATCTCTAAGGAGAAAACGGAGGAAGGGAATAAGGGTTCTAAGAATACGGAGGGAGGGAATATGGATTTTGAAAATCTGGGATGTTTGGCTTTTTTTACTACCCTCAGTATTATGAAGAATGACATCACTGCAATGAAGACCCATCTTCACCGGTTGCAAAAAGAGACAAAGGTTCACTGACACTGTCACCAGGGCTGAGGGTCTTGTTGTTTTCAATGATAGAATTACTACCATGGAGGTCAAATTTGAAAACAATAACGGTATGACAAGGAAAATTGAAATTATGGAAAAGAGAATTGACAAGCTGGAGAAGACCATGGGGAATATTACTAAGCAAAGCTATGCTATCCTAAAAGCATCAAATGAGCATGTGGAGATCCTGGTGGACAAGCTCAACAATGGGAAAGGAAACCATGAGGTTACAGACACTAAAGACACTAAAGATGATCAGGCCCCTAGCAGGCGTACGAGGTCCAGGATCAAGAAGATGGAGGATGGAAACAAGAATGACATGGATGATCTAAAGTTGTCTACTACAAACATGCAGAGTCTTGCTGATCAGGCAGCAGAACTGATGAAATGTGTTTAGATAGCATCTTGTTGTCTTGCTTTCCTTTTGTTGTCCTTTGTCTTTTGGTTGTTCTTTTTGTTTAAAGACTAGTTTGTGTGGTGTTTTTTGGTGTTGTTGCACTTGTACTGGTAGTGCTTAAATGCTTATTTTGTTCTCCTATTGTACAAGGTTTTGGGTCCTTTCAAAACCTATTTTTACATAATCAAAACAATAATAATTAATTAATTAATTAATTGATGATGATGTCATCAGGACTTTTATTAACTAAAATATTTTTGATTAATAAGTTGGCTTTTTAGGTGTCTACATTTTCCCCCTCTTTGATGCACTACCACAAGTGGTATTGTGTCAAAGACAAGAAAATAAGATGCCCCAGGAAAGGTTAGATATCATTGTGAAGGAGCAATGATAAGAGGTTGTTCCCCCTCGAGAAAATAATGCAAAGAGGAAACTTTGTGTAACTTTCTTCAAAAGGATGCAAGTGGGAAGGAAGGGGGGAAGGGGATGGAAAAGAGGATAACTACAAGTATGACCATGTGCAAAGATGCATGAATGTAGTATGATTCTAAATGCAAGATGCAAGATGAAACATAGGATGAATCGAGATGCAGCTAATGAGATGCGGGTATTTTATTGTGTTAATGTGGAGAGTACAACCTAGTTTTATATAGAAACATTGGAGACTGCCCAAGGTTACTGGGAACCAAAATCCTGGTCACTGGCATTGAAGAGGATTGACACAAAAAGAAACACAAGGGTTTCCCCAAAAACACACATGAATCCAAGAGGAGGCATGGTAGAAATGATGCTAGAGAACCCACAAATAAATGACATTTACCAAGTGCACCATGTAACCCGACAGATCACATGGGGAACGTGCAAGGGTCATATCTGACTAACTCATAGGAATAAACAAGATGATCAAAGACCTTGCCCTAGATTTCCTACATTCATAGTGCACAATGATATAAAGGATCATGGAGACTTTGAGGAGAGGAACAATGAGAAGTTGCAAAAGATTAACAAGATCCAAATGACCAAATCCAAGATCAAAGTGATAAACCCAAAAGACATCCTTTTCCAAGGAGAGAGATTGATTATTTGATTGATAGGGGGATATTAGGTCAGACATGAGGAAGGATACATCCCACAAGGACCTGTTGCATGAGGAGAATGTTGTGTTATTTTTCAAAAATGATGAATCAAGGATAATCACGTTGAGAAAGGATAGTCGACAAAAGGTGTTAAAGTACAATGCTTGGTGAGACAATTTATCTAATCATAGGTACTACAAGAGTGATGAGGATATGTACAACAAGACACATAGATATAGTACAAAGGATAGGGAGATATCTACAGTAGATATTTACAAAAGCTCAAGGATTGGGATAGGAGGATTTTTCTATACAAGATATATGCATGAAGCTCAGGATTGGGGATAGTAACTCAGATATTTGTGGCACATGCAAGATAAGAGAATCACCTTGGTAATTTGGGTTGGTGGTGGGGATTGGGAAGAATGAGGATGAGTGGATGAAGGGGATGGGAGGGATGGGAATTTGATAGATAATGGCCCGGTCCACTATGTATGGCATCTATTGTTGGAAATATTCAGGAATTAACCAAGTTACTGAGAGGGGAGGGGTGAATCAGTAACTCCAAATTTTCTTATAATTTTAACATGTATTTTACTTTTTTTAACCTTTGCATACAGAAAGCATGAAACTTACAAACATTCACAATAATGACACATAGATTTGGTTACCCAGAAACCTTCCAAAAGAAAGTAAAACTGGGGTGGGGATGAAACCCACAAAGCTTTAATACTGCAGAATAAAGTTGGCCGGTTAAGGCTTACAATTTGATCACTTCTGATGATCTGCCCTGTTAGGAGCAATAAGGATTGCTAAATCCACCCTGTTAAAGGATTTACAAACATACAATGAAGTATGCACTCGGTAAAGAGATTTTTACAAAGACTGTTAAGTCTACCCGGTTAAAGGATTTAGTACTGATTCACCTGTTAGAATGAAACAGTAGATCTCTGCTTTGCAACTGGATTGCTGAATGAGATTCGCTGATGTACTGATCACCTTCTGTGATGAATTTGTCTTTGTTGTACCTTATACTTCTGATGCCTTCTGTAATTCTCTTATTTTTGCCTTTCTTTTTTCTTTCACATATATTCTACTTCATATATTTCATTACATCTTTTTATTTTTACAACATTGTTTATATACAAGTCTCAAACAATTAATTACAATTACAATTACACAGTCGGCTTGACAAATAAACATAAGTGCTACTAAGTCAGCCCAAATATGGTTACTCGGTTCCTTCAAACTGACTCGGTGACTTTCTGATACTCGGCGTCCACTGCATTACTCGGCATCGTCATGCAATCGGTAGAAGTGAAGGCACGGTTCATACTGATCACTCGGTAGGTATTGAACTCGGTAAGTATTGGTGACTCGGTAGACAAGATGTTACTCGGTTTACATTGTCCTGATCGGTTTGTACTCACTTGCTCGGTTTCCACTGTCTGCTCGGTTTGCACTGTCTGCTTGGTTTGCACTGTCTGCTCGGTTTGCACTGTCTGCTTGGTTTGCACTGTCTGCTCGGTTTGCACTGTCTGCTCGGTTTGCACTGTCTGCTCGATTTGCACTGTCTGCTCCGTTTGCACTGTCTGCTCCGTTTGCACTGTCTGCTCGGTTTGCACTGTCTACTCGGTTTATATCCAGAATGCAAATAAGTGTTGTCACTAGTGGCAATTCAGCTTAATGCCAACATCTATTTCTAGGTTTTCACCAACATACTTGTCCAAGGTGCTTGAATTACCAAGTTTTCACTATTGGATGATTATTTCTCTTTACTTTTTTCATTTTTTTATTTTTTCCATATTTTTCTAGATTTTTCCAATTTTTCTGGATATATAAGAGATGGTTCAAGCATAGAACCACTTTAGATGTATGATATTGATAGGATCATTCAGGGGTTCCCCTTCTAGTGTTAATAACTAATAGGCTTCTAAGCCAACACTTGTTGTGACAATATAAGGACCCAACCAAGTAGGTTCAAAATTTCCTTTCTTCTCTCAATTTGCTTGCACTTTTTTATTTTCTTTAGAGACAATGTCTCCCACTTGGAACTATCTTGGGTGGACCTTTTTGTTATAACTACTTCTAAGTCAATTTTGATATATAACCAGGTGATGATATGCTTTTTTCCTCTTCTCATCTAGAAGGTCTAGCTATGTGAGGTGTGCCATGTGATAGTCTTCATTAGTGGTATAGTTCTTCATGGACACACGCAATGAAAGTAGCTCGACTTGATTGGTAAGACAGCTTTGGCACCATATACAAGGGAGTATGTGGTGGTGCCTATGTGAGTGCAGAAGGAAGTGTGATAGGCCTTAAGGGAGGGATTTATTTGGAGGTTCCAGTCATGACCAGAATCATTGACAACCTTTTTGAGGATTTTGAGGATAGTTTTATTGGTTTCCTCAGCTTGGCCATTTCCTTGAGGGAAGTATGGGTTGGATAAATGGTGATGTATGTGGAGTATGGAACATAGATCATCCACATGCTAGTTTTCAAAGGGTGTGTCAGGATCTCTAAAGATGGTGGAAGGGATGCCGAAGTGGCAGATGATGTGGTAGAGGATGAACTTTGATATCTGAATGTTTGTAGTTAGGATGAGCGGAATTTATTCAACCCAATTTATGAAATATTCAATGGTGGTTATTATATATTTTTGTCCATCTAAGGAAAGGGGAGTGATCAAACCAACAAGGTTGAAGCCCCAACATTAAAACGGCCATGGTGGCGTAATGGGTTAAAAGTCTTGTGCTGAAGCATGGATCAGATTAGCATGTTTTTTTCATGTTAGGCATTTCTTTACAAATTTACAGGCATCGTGATCCATTGTTGGCCAATAATACTAGAATCTGAGTAACTTCTTTTCTAGGACCATGCCACTTGTGTGGGCACCACAAATTCCAGCGTGAACCTCTTGTAAAGCTAGGATGACCTCACTTGAATTTAAACACCTAGAGAGGATGTTGTGATATCCTTGATGATATAGGGTGTTTTCTACAAGAGTGTAGTGGGAAGCTCTACAAATAAGGTTTTGGCATTGGGTTTTATGAGGTGGGGGGATATGATAAAAATTTTAAGATAAACATGAATTTCATGGTACCATAGGGACTAAGGACCAACCAAGAAGCACACCATTTCAAAATCAGTATTCTTATAAGTAGGTGTATGTAGCTACTCAACTAAGAATTCATACTACATTGAATCTCAAGGGATCTCCAGTAATTATCTAATGGTTTCCATTGTGTCGATAGCTTTGTTTTGTACCCTAGTTATTTGTGTGAACTGTAGGCTCAAGATATGCTCTTTTAATCTATCCACCAATTACTTATATGGTAGAATCTTGTTGTCCTTTGTTTGAAATTCATCTAGGGATTTCTTGATGATAAGTTGTGAATATCTGAACACTTGCAATTTTGTGATGTTCCATTGAATAGTTATTTTGAGGCCTGAGATGCATGCATCATATTTTGCAATGTTATTGGTGCAAGGGAATCCAATTTTGAAGGATTTGGGGATATAGTCACCTTGTGGGGTGAAAAATAGGATTCCTACCCCTGATCCATGTGATTTGTAGGAGCCATCAAAATATAGCTTCCATATTGGCTATTCTTTGATCATGCAAAGATTTTGATTAGGAAATTCCATAATCAGTGGATATGCATCTACTAGGGGTGCTTCCGCTAGCTAATCAACAATGACTTGCCCCTTTATTTCTTTTTAATATATGTATTGGATATCGAACTCACTTAGGACCATAACTCATTTTTCCATCTCACTTGTCAGTGTTGTTCTTGATAGTAGGTACTTAAGTGTGTCCACCTTGGAGATAAGTTTGATAGTGTGGTTGAGCATGTAATGCTAAATATTTTGAGTGGAAAAAACCATTGCAATGCATGCCTTTTCCATTGGTGAATAGTTTAGCTCATAGCTGACAAGAGTTAAATTGATGTAATAGATGGGAAATTCTTTTCCATGATCATCAAGTTGTGCTAACAATGCCCCGAGTACTATAGTAGTGTAAAAGATGTGTAAGATGAGAGGGCATCCTAGTACTGGTGGTACAAGAATGGGAGAGTTATCCAGATATTCTTTCAAATTTTCAAAACTTATTTGACAGATTGGATACCAATTGAAGCTAGTATCCTTGCAGAGTAGATGTATGAAGGGTTGACACTTTTCTTCTAGTTGTGATATGAATCTCTGGACTGATTGTAATTTTCCTTGTGAGCTTTTGATCTGCTTGAGTGTTTAGGTAGGAGGCATGTCTTTTATGGCCTTCACCTTCTTAGGATCAATCTCAATACCTCACCATGATATAATGAAGCCCAAAAAATTTCTTGATGTGACACCAAAGACACATTTCTTTGGATTTAGCTTTAACACATAGTGATGTAGATGATCAAACACACACTCAAGGACGCCAAGGTGTTACAACCATGTCTTTGATTTTTCAAGGATATCATCCACGTAGTCTTCAAGTATTTTATTTATCATATCATGTAAGATTGTTGCCATTTCCCATTGATATGTAGCCCCTGTATTCTTTAGCCCAAATGACATCATATTGTAATAGAAGGTGCCCCATGGTGTGGTGAATTATGTTTTGTGCTGATCTTCTTTGATTATGCAGATTTGATTATATCTTGAGATGCCATCCATGAGTGATAGCATTTCATGACCAACTGTGAGGTCAACAATCATGTTGATGTTTGGTAAGGGGAAATCATCCTTTGTTCATGCTTTGTTTAAGTCTCTAAAGTTTGTGTAGATCCTGATTTCTCCTGATGGCTTAGTGATTGGCACCATATTTGAGATCTACTCTAATTAGTTGATGGCTCTAATGATCTTTTCTTGTAGTAGCTTCTTAAGTTCTTCATTGACCAGCAGGGCTACCTTTGGATGCATCTTTCAAAGCTTTTTCTTAACTAGCTTTGCAAAATGATGAATAACTAGATTTGGATCTAGCCCAAGCATGTGTGCATATGACCATGAAAAATTGACATTGGCTTCTTGGAGAGGTTTTGTGAAAACCACTTCTTCACCTTTGGTCAGGGATGCTGCAATGTATGTAATCCTCAGGTATTCTTTAGTTCCCAAGTTGACTAGCTTAATGTCTTCAATGAGGATAGAATACTACTCTGGTCTATAATCTTGGATGTGAGGAAGAGGTAAGTCTTCATCTTCTAGCACCTCATAGAGGTTTTCACCAAAAGATACACCCTTTATTTTTACTATTTTGGAGTCAAAATGTTCCCTAGAGGGGTTTTCACAAAAGGACTTATTCTTTTCCTTTTTATTTTTAATTTTGTGGCTAAAGACTTCCTCTTCCCCAAAGTATCCCTTAGGGTCAAGCTTGTAGACATAAGCTGATCCTTATCCCTTATATGATTGTTGGCCTGATGCTCCCATAAACCTTAGGAGTTCTTTTGTGCTTTCAAACTCATCGATGTGTGTTACACTTGGTTGATCTGAGTCTATGAGTTCTTCATGATGGATGGTGAGGAGTTCGATGAGGTTTATGACTTGTTTATGGAGGACAAAATTTCCCAAGAAGGTTTCATCGTCAAAGATATAATCGTAGAATTTTTTTTCTTCCTCTTTAGGGATGTCTTTGATTTATACAAGGTCATTTAGTATTTTCAAGAAAGGAACATTAGGAAAATTAGTGCTCCTAGTTGTGGTAGTGGGTCCTTGTATATGTAGGTGAGGGGTATTAAAGCCAAGGCCTCGATGTTTTGGATTTTGGGAGGATTCTAGCGAATCTTTGTTGCCACTTTCTTCTAGTCCTAGACCACCACCTTAATAGTTCCATTGTTCTATGGAATATTTGTGGGATGCATAATATTTATCCTTGAAGTAACCAAGGAGCTCAGTGTTAGGAGGTGGGGAATGTTTGTATAACCACCTATTGATATCGGGGTCCATTTATTTATTGCTTAGGATTCCATGGGAGATAAATGTGGATGGTCCCAATTGCTTGATTTTAGGATCTGCTTGAGGGAGTTTTCTCTAGTGGAATGGAAAACCTTGAGTATGTGGATCAAGTGGCAAGGCCCCTACTACAAAGGCATCATTTAATTTGTACTCATCATAGCCCTTGTTATTGATCTTAATAGAGGAGAGAGTGGAGGCTAGGATTGTCTCTAGATTGCAGTGGGATCGGGATGAGCTAGAAATAGAAGTGCCAATGTTGATTCTGGAATAATAGGTGTACTAGGGGAATGATGCTTCCAACATAAAATAGTATGCGAAGGGTTGGAGATCTACATGGATAGTGATTTCAATGCCTTGATGCAGAAAGTTTAAGCACTGGTGATAGGTAGATGGAACAACTTTGATCAAATAAATCCATGGTCAACTGAGGAGGATGTTATATGGAAGGTTTAGGTCAAAAATAAGGTAGATAGTCTCTTTAATTATTGTGCCTATCTTGATTAGTAACAAAATGGTACCTTCTGAGGTATGCTCCATCTTATCATAGGCCTTGATAGTGATGACATCATGTGATATGTCGGCCTCTGTGAATCCCACTTGATGGATGAACTTCAAGGTGCACAAATTTAGGGCTGAGCCATTATCCATCATGACCCTTTTGATAGAAAAGTCTCTGACCATGATGAAGATGTGGAGGGGGAGATTTTGGTCAGGCTCAATGGATGGTATGTCAGAAGGCTTGAAGGAAAAAGTACAGGATGCAGATAGGTGCCCCATGAGGTTCTTGAACTAGATGGATGGGTGAAGTGCGGAGAAGGTTAAGGATGGATATTTGGACAAGTGTGTTCCCGAGGTGTTTGAGAAGCTTATACTATGCATTATGAGTGGGCATTGGCTTAGCACCGGTGAAAGATATCCAGCCTCTACGTGTGGTGACTACACACTGATTATCTTCTCCTTTAACATGGATGACATTGACAATGGGTTCAACTTGGGATATGCATCCAATAAAAATGTTGTAGTTGATGTGGGCAGTAGTATAGTCTTTTCTGTTGGCATGGTCTCCTTGTTTTCCTTTGCCTGGGTTTTGTGGTGGAGGATTGGTATTGGTTGTGTTCTTTCTTGAGTTGTGTTGAGGGAATGCATTTTGATAGATTTGAAAATTGGCATTATGTGAAGGTTGGCCAAGTGTGTCCACTTGAATCTCCTTTCTATCAATGAGATCTTGGATATAGTGCTTCAGTTTCATGCACTTGATGGTGGTATGTGATTTAATACTACAGTAGTCACCATATTCATTCTCTTTATACCATGTTGGATTGGGAGTTGTATCATCAAATGACTGAGTTGGAGGTTAGGTAATCAGATTGATCTTGGCTATTCAATGGAAGATTACATCTAGTTGTTCATCGAGAGGGGTGAAAGTATGTCTTTGATTTTTTAGAACTCGAGGCATGTTTTGTGTTAGTGTGACTGATATGGAATTTTCTTGGTTTCCTTGGTTTTGATAATGTTTCATAGGTTGTTGATTGATTGGTGCTTGTTGGTGATATGCAGGAGTAGCTATAGGACTAGCTACAATAATTTGGACATGTTTGGTATCTGTGGCTCCATCCGTGACATCATTTTTGTTCCTATTCTAGTAATAAGGCATATCATTATTTGGTTTTTCATTTGAGTTGTCTTTGTAATGCCTGATGGTGCCCTCATCCAAGAGGCCTCTTTCGATGTCTATCCCTTTTCCTTTTATGTCACGATAGGTTTGTATTCAATTAATTCTCATGAAATGAGATAAATTTGGATGTAGGTTTTGATGAAGATCTCGATGAGATGTTTCTCTAGCAGTTGATATGATAGCCTCATGGTGAGGTTTTTCCATCTTTGTAACTAATCAGCCAAGAACTCACCTCCCTTTTTTTTTTGAGTTACATAGGTCTAACAGGGATAGCCCATTTTCAACATTATGGGCATATTGGTTGACAAACTTCTCAGAAAGTTCTGAAAATGTTGTGATTGTCCCATAAGGTATTTTCTAGAACCACTCAATAGAAGTCCCTCCCAAGGTCTTGGGGAAGAGGTGCATGAGGAAATTGTCACTGTAAGCCACTTCTTGGCACACCATGTAAGATTATTTTACGTGACTGACTGGATCTCCCTTCCCTTGATACTTGTCAAATTTGGGAGTGTCAAAATTCTTGGGGAAGGGGATTATTATGATAGATCTATCAAAGGGATAGGGATAGACCTCCTTGAATTTGAAAGCCTTGCTTTCTATTATGAATCTTAGATTCTTGAGAGCATTCTTCATTTCTTCCCATTCTACATTGATAGGTGTTAGAGTGGGTACTCCCATTGGGAAAGGGTCTGATGGTACAAGTTAATATGGATGGTTCTATGGGGGATATTATTGGATAGGATAGGGAGATTTTCCAGCAATATATACAGATTGGAAGGGATTTTGGGGTGATTGTTGTTGGGGAAGATACTTCTACTGAGATATAGGGGTGTATTGTTGTGTATAATATGGTGTTGCTTGTTGTTGATGAGGGATGAGGGGATGTTATTGATGTTGCATTATGTAATGCCTCGCCAAGGGACCCATAAGAAATAGATCAAAAGTTAAAGAAAAGAAACTATTTTTAAAAAAAAAACATTACTAACATCTCATTGATTACATCTACAAATAAACATTTCCTCAATTGTATTCCATTAATTAACTAATTGAATTCATTTCCTTTACCGAATTTACATCACATTCTCTTTTATAAATGAAATAGAAACAAATCTCTTATCTCATACACTAAATACGTTTATCATTTCCTCTTTCATTTTTTTCCCCTTAACCTTATCTACACATAGCTCATTTTCACTTTTGAAACATAAATAAGCTTTCCATTTAAAACCCTTACTTTCCATTTTCTATTTCAATGATCTGAATAGAGATAGGGTAAATTATTTAACCTTTAATTTATTACAATCATAAACCATACACTTAATCATTCTTCTCACAAGTCTAACTACCACAAAATTATCTTCTATGACATTGTATGCATCTAGTTAAGGATTCAGATTTAAATGTAGTTTTAATAACCTCTCATCATACACATAGGAATACACATTTAAGAGCATTAGAAATGAAATTACATCCTTATACTATTTTCAGTAACATTGCATGTTCCTTTCCCTTATTATTTTCACCTAGAGATACCCTTCTACCCTTAACATAGCTTTTCACCATACCACATATTAAAACAAGTTTCCCTTCAGAAGTTTACATCCATCACTACTTTGTATTACAAAGGTTTGCATAGAACTATTACTTTGTGCAAGACATAAGTAAATATGCATTTTGGTAATCATTACTTTCAATTACATTTCAAGACTCACAAGAGAGATAGGATAGGAAATACCTAACTATAATCCTTTATTGATTTTCCAATATAGCATCCCCTTTTGACATTCCCGAAACTACCCTTCCCAAATACATTACTTTTTTCTTACAATTTACAAATTACAATTACAATTACTTCACATGGCCCGAAGGCATACATAGAGATAATTACATCAAGTTTCCCAAAGTCTTACAATATATCTTAAAATTTTGAATATAGAAGATATAGATACGTGATACCACAAGGAAAATTGTCACTATTGAATACATCTGAGTCCAAATCAAGACACGGACCAAAAAAAAATAGATTTAAAGATATTTTCCACCCAACCATATGAAACTAGTAAATTTCCACCCCCTGTGTTAGGAGATAGAACCAAGGTACTATTGGTTCCTCAAAATGGACTTTATGCTTTCAAAAGAAACCAATACATCTATAGTTTTTAAGTATGGGTTAGATCCAAATATGAGTTATAAGATGACTAGACCAACTATAGGGACAAGATTTCCCTCTGCACTTCTAGCTCCCCAAAACCAAGGAGCGTACTCCTAATCTAGTAAAACAAACCTTACTTCAACAATCATAGACTGGATTTTAAAACAACAAATAAATGGTAAGAAAATACTAAATGATAACCACTCATTTATTGATTCTCCATTACCATTAGATGGGACAGATCAAGTAGGTCACAATAATTCAAAGATTTTCGATAGATTTATATCAATATTTAGGAATACAACAAAACTCCATCAAGCAGTCATTTCTATATAATAGGCTTATCCCTGACTAGTGCCTTATCCATTGGGTAATATCTTGCTGCAAAATGAAACATAGAAAATACTGAACCTTAATGATTTATATTCTCAGAAAATACTACCACCCTATGATGATTTTAATCAGAGAACTCCTAAATTCACACTACTTACTGATATCCTTATGCAAACTTTAAATAATTAGTGTTACATCCAAAGCATATTTAATTTGATCTTTAGATCAAAGCTGAGGAATGAAAACACATACACAGAGAAATTCCATGCAATGAATCTGAAAATTCATAACTCAAAGAAAGAACACACATAGGAGAGATGTAAACCCTGGATTTCATTTCCTGAATCATTTTCCATGTATACACAATGCCTTTCAATATAAGCCACTTCAATATTGGCAAAAAACTAGTAATATTTGTTCATTACATAAACAATCTAACCTAATACAGTCTGATGTACCCTAGACTGAGAGAAAAGTCATCAATCGGTGTTCTAAAACTAAGTAGAAGACTAAACCTACATCTCCTATCCAGCCCACAGAGCACTTGGGACCAACTCTGAAAAATACAGAGATTTTGGAGCCCCTACAATCATATATCCCTTAGGAAAAGAGACCTAAAAGATATTTCTACAATGACATCTGTCTCTTTCTAGAACAATACAATTCTACAAATATCTTCTTCCCACCAAAAATTGACTTCGAAATCAAAAGCCCTTGCTGCTCTTTCCCACTTGAGCAAATCTGATTTCTATCACTGCCATTGTACTCCTCATTTCCCGTCGTTTCTGAAAACATATAATAAGCCTATGTTCTGATAAAAAATGAATCTATAGATCAAAATTTGATTTCTAGCTTCATGAGCAATGTAAACTCTTGAAATTTGAATTTATTACATAGTGCAGACTACATAAAGCTTTTTAATCTTTCTGTAGTTTTATTTCCATTTGGGTGGGCCCCACATGTGCCATGTGTCATCATTTGATTGGTCCAACCGACCACTTCACCATACAATTGGAACTACCTGCATCAACATTTCTACTTGATCACCAGCACCACATCTCCACCCCTGCCATGTGTCAACATCTGGCTCGCTACTTCATAACCCTGCAACTCTATCTACCAGCTCATCCCTTTGCCACATGTTGGCTTGTTGCAATGCCGCAAAGATAACCATCAAGAAACTTTCTCATTACAGACATGCGACCACTATCAGATCCCTGGGTATGCATCTTGAGGTGTCGAACTTGCATTTCAACACTACATCAAAATTTTTCTTTCTTGCATGGGACCCGCTACATCCAAATCATCATCCTTGTCACTGCCAACTTAGCGCCACATCATTACCTCAGTTTAAGTGCTCACATAGGCTAGCTTCCATCTAGGAGTCCTCATTTGGACACTTCATTACTGTGTGTTTTTCCTTATAAACCACTTGTTCTTCCTTTACACGCAAAATGTGGGATAAATTTTCCTTTATATTTATAAATTTTCTTCAAAAATTATCTTAGTGTGTGCCCAGCTGGCATGCATTAGCTGGGAACATAGAAATCTAGTTGGGCCCTCCATATAGCCTCTTTCTTTTCTCTTCACTTTACTTCTCATCTAAGCATTTGTGTATCTAAAAAAATATTGGTTACATAGTTGCGTGAATGTTGGATAATAGACTTCCATATATGCAACCTCCAAACCCACGTGCCCCATGTTGTTTGCAGCCAGCTTTTGGCACATGTTGGCTTGCAAGTGTTCAACACCACTGGCTTGGTCTGTGCACAACACCAATAACCCACAACCTGATTTATATGGTGAAAATGTGTGCAGCCTCCATTCAATGGCGTACGCAAAGCCATGCATGCAACCTTGGTATTCAATGGATTCATAGGAGCTAATACTTTGCGTAGCCAATAAAAATTTGTGCACACTCCATTTAATATGTGTGCAGCCTCCATTCAATGTATGCTCAACATTTTACTTGGTGTGCACAGTTACAACCAAGAAAGGCATAAGAACTCCTAAAGGAAGTGCGCAACTTCACTATTGGTGCATGCCAACAATAAGATAAATGCATATGCATGCAGCCATCATAATAAGGGTTAATAAGTGCACCCAATACGTATAAGAAATATATGCAACCTTTTGATGATGTGTACACATAGCATTATGGTGTGTCTAGCACTTGCCACATGGTGCACCAGTCCTTTTCTAAATGTAGCACACATATACTTGTTTACTTGGTGATCATTTTCTTGAAATCTAGCACGCACACTTCCAACCAAAGGAGGCATATACACAATCAAAAAGATAGTGCACAACACATAAAACATATGCTTTGCAATAGGAACTGTATGTAGTTTTTGAATACTGTATTGCAATGCTAAAAGAAGTCTGGTGTGCGCACCAGATGATTAAAACTACAAGGCTCTTCAAAATGTTTGGGTAAGCTATGCCCCAAGTGGATCCAGCAAAAAAAAAATTGATTTTAAACACCTTGTCCTCTAAAGTGATCGCAGTGATCAGCTTTGGCAATTGGAAGTAATTTAGACAACCCTGGATATTTCAAAAACTTTACTTTAAAAAACCTCGCCAAAGTTGCCAAATTAATAAAACTGCCTCCAGTCGCAGTATTAAAACACTAATTAAAACTTAACACTAGGCATTGAAACTTGGTGAACATGAAAATTGTAACATAAACAACAACTCCATCAAATAGATTCCTCTAAAGATGAATAGGGTGAAAGATTTTAAAACTTGAAAACATCTATTCAGATTTGTTCTCTAAGCGCAAACTAGAATCACTAGGAATAGCCTCTGAAGAAGATGAACTAAAAATATCAAATGATGAGCTAAGGGTGAGCCACTGATGTTGAAAGAAGACTCATATACAAGGAAAACAAGGAACAACCCCCCATCTAGAAACAAGAATTTGGTATTAAGTTACAAATTTTTGAAAATGGCCACTTTGTGAAGTTGATCCTGTCAGCATTATTCATCAGCATAGAACACCTTTTGTTTGACCTTGCAAACCTACCAAACAGAACCCACATAGCTTGAAACCTTGGGTGTAGATTATCTTTCATATGTATAAAACAAGACTACAATCAGATTCCCAAAGTGATCAACTGATTATCCAAAAATAATCCTCAAAGTAATGCCCTCAAAACATCCTGAATCGAAAACAATGAAACTTGTAGAAATTGCATTTGGAAATGACCAAGAAAAGTGATCAAATGGATTAGTCATGATCTCAAAATCATCAGAAAAGCTCATTTCCATGTCTAAAGTATAAACCAACATTCAATTCATCTACATCACTGATTGGGTGAGATTTGCACAACCTGAAAGTAGGCCACTCAAAACTTTGCATTCCCACATTCAGTAAAATTGAATAAAATGAAACTAGAAAGGCCTTAGTAAACTGATCATACAAACATACTAGAATCTGAAAATGGGCATAGAGTTTCACTCTCATACCTACAATATAGTGCAACAATCCTTATGCCATGACTATCAACTGGGTGTTAGATGCAAACCACCAAAGTGGGCCATTCAGTGAAAACTGGATAGAATGCAAAGTGGAGATTTGTGCAATGCCCTTCAAATGAGTATCTTCAAAATATGTCAAAACTGAATTGTGGGAGTTGTGACCAACTGCATGTGCTAAATGATAGGTGAGGAAAACATGTGCTAAGTCCCATCACATGAAAATCATCAGGCCTTCTTTTTCTTGCACTTGAACTAGGATTCTTTAAAATGATCTTTTGAAGCATGGAATTGAGCCTTAGGGAAAATTTCAAAGTACAGAATCTAAAATCTATCCAAATTTTAGAGTCCCAACATTGGCTCTATCTAGGGACGTGTGCCCCTTGTTGGCATGCAAAGAATTCAGAATCTTTGGTAGAGAAGACCACTCAAAAAGGAAACAAACTTCTTCCTCTTTCTCTCTAACAAGGGATATTTATTGATAGAAACACTCCACAACTAAAAGCCAAGCAACTATACAATGAGCACACTAGTTACAAATGGCCCAAATCCATCAAACTGAAATCATTGTTTACCTCTATCAAAAATTTAATTCTCATCTCCATGGATCAAAGGTAAACATTAGAGTATTGAAAATGCTAAGAATTTTGTAACAAGTCGCTACCTTCTTTATCATTGTTAACTAGCTGAGAAGGAAGATATTTCAATTTATTCCAATAGCTAGAAACATCAGGCCCATCTTTCTCATTAGTTTGCAAAGAATAAATGTGGTCAATTACAACATCGGTTTTCAAACTAGAAGGAAACATTCCCACATTTTGATGACAACTCCTATCAATATTTTGCATATATGAACTTGTATCATTAGACAATGGTTCCTTTAAAACTTGTAGGGCTGAGAAGAGATATTCAGATTTATTACTGTCCTCAACATGTTGATCTATACAAGAATCCCTATTACCAAGATCATTAGAATCTGAATCCACACCAACACATGAATCCTCATATTCATCATCCATGACACTATTATGTTCCTTACATCCGCATGCACTATTATCTTGCAAAGTATCCAATCCAAGTATAGAAAAAGAATCAAAAGTAGATGTATCATACTCCACACCCTTACTAATATCATCATTATAAAAACATATGTCGATTGGGCATGGAAACATAGAGTCATATTTAGATGCATATTTTTAAAAATCAGCAGCTAAGAGTTTTGAAATTTCATCACTACTTAATGTGTTAGGAATAGTCCAAAGAGATAACTGAGAGGGGGGGGGTGAATCAATTATCTAAAAGTTTCAATTCTTTATCCAATTAAGTATACTTAAACATAAAGCATAAACACAATGAAATAACACTTGAACACAACACCAATATTTTGGTTACAAGGAAACCCAAATAGGTAAAAACCCCACTAGGAATTGACACCCACTAATATTCTGCACTAGTGTATAATGATCCTTGTTAGAAGATCCTTAAACCTATTAGGAGTTTCTTTACAATATATTTAGTATAGTAGATATGGTAAAGGGTCTGACCCTATTAGGAGTCTTTTACAATTAACCATGTTAGGGGTGAGGACACACTGTTCGAGAGCACACTGCTCAAAGGGGTGAATGCTACAACCTTCTATTTAATAGATACACACTATATCTGGATCTTGGTGAACTATGCTTTGACCTATTATCTGGATCAATTCCAATGTATAGCACAAATACTTTACTTGGTCACATAGACCTTCTTCTGATGGCTCAACACTTCGCACACTCTACTCTACTCTTCATAAAATATGAACCACCCCAAAGCAATCAAGAATGACTGCCTATAAATATCTTTCCTCTAAATGATATAATCAAGTCAGCTTGTTAGAACCACCTTGAAATCATATTAGATAAGCCATAACAAAATCCAATAATAATTCAGTCAGCTCTACTAAGCAAGCAACACATTCTGGGACTTGTCTAATAAGATAGTTATAGATGCACGCTACACACTGTTGGCTCTACCAAAACAACTGGATCTTTTTCCTCAAGATGAATTATCTCATGGACTCTTAACCAAACCTTCCTAACTCTTCTCTAATTTCTAATCCAAGGGCACATACCGAAATGATAGGCGCAACTCCAGAACCAATATAATCTCTGTCGGCTCTTCTAAACAAACACAGGAAACTACTGCTGGTGAATAGCGATTGCATAACTTCACTTCTACTGATCATCAAACTCTATGTCCATGAATGTAACATTGCTAACATGTCTTCATCACATATCCAAATGCACAAGGCTCCATGATAACTATACTGACAATAATACATAGAACATTGCCTATTACTCGGTTAGGAACACTGTTGATACAAGCTGCTATATAACTATTTGTACTAATAGTTAACATTTGCACCCTGTTGGCACCTACAAATTTTTCATGGTCATATTCATTTTCCTCTAGTCTCTGTAGTTGTTTTTCCCTATTTTCTAGCTAAAACCCTTGGTAATATTTCAAAAATCTAGCCGTTACAGCAAAAACCCTAAGTGTGCCCTAGCCTGGTTCTAATTTCATGTTACTTTTCAGGCCACTTAAAATTTCATTGGTCCATGAGGTGCTGAGTTAGAATTTTTTAGGGGGTCCTGTGTCAGAAAATCTGCAGAGAGGTATAAAAGGATTGATCTAATGGTTGTCCGACGTTCGTATAGAATCTTTTAGCTCTATGCGAACTTACGACAGCCACTGATCTTATTTCTTAGCAGGTGGGTCCTATCAGAGATGATGTGGGGTCTTTTCAGTGGTCCACATGTTGCTAACTATGTTGTGTCAGTGCGGCCACTAGTTTGTTAAGAGGTTAAAGTGTCGCGTGATCTCTTGGCTGTCGTTACATAGCAGCGGTAAGTTGCATGATGGATAAGTTAGCAATGTAGCGACAGTCATCGATATTCACTAAAGATGAAAAGCCTGCTCGATGGGTCCTTTGCACTAGTTGTCACTGACATTTTGTTTTCTTATTCACCAAGTTGTTGTCTTGGTGGTGGCTGACTGTTCTAGGTCCCGCGGTCATTTTTAAAGATAAATGGAGATCTCGCCCGCCATCCAATCTGTCAGGAAAAGGAAAAGATCTACAGTTGCATTTTAAAATTTTCGATGTGACCATTGCAATTTAAATTTGAAATTTTGAATGGGGTTTCCAACGATAGGAAGTACCAAAATTTATCATTTTAGCAGCCGATTTTGATTGGTTTGGTGGCACTGGTTGTTGCAGACTGATCCAAGGGTCTTTGTGGTCAGTGGCATGATGTTTTTGTACCAAGAGAAGTGTGGTTTTGTGCTTGAGGCATGTTGCAGGTGTACAATTAGACTGATAAGCCTGGTGTTTGCGTGATCTTTAGTATAAATCAGGAGATTTTCATTGATGAAGATTAATTTTGGGTCTGTTTATCCAGGTTGCTTGGTTTTCTCCCCTGGAATTAATTTTTGATTGATATTGGTTGGTTTAGTGGGTGAAACCCTAACCCTAGCTATCTGAAGCTTGTTGCATCCTAAATTCTTTAGGATTCCAAGATAGCTAGTGGTATATGTAGTAAGAGTTTTGATTTTGTAATGGTTCCAACACTTTTAACGCTTTGAGATTTTTAGTCTTTCAAGCTTTTGGTCCCTAGTTCCAGTTTTTCATTAATCCAAGGGATTCTATTCTCTAGTTCCATTCTCTTGAGGCTGAATGCAAAGAATACAGGTTTTTATAGCATATTCTCATTCTAAATCTTTGAGTGAAGATTTTTCCTTGTATGTATTGATACACTTTCATGAAATACAATACAATTTCTATCTTGGTTCTATTAATGTCTCTTAGCTTTGTGAACCATTCTTGTATGTTTCAATTGTAAGGCATTTTAGACATACTGGTTGTAAGGCAGCTATCTAATTGTTTATGTGTTTCTTTCAAGGAAAGGATTAAATCCTCATATGCAATTTTAGGGAATGAACACATCTATTGAGATCTTGATGATAACAATCTAGGATTGAGGGCATAGTTTCTAAGGCACTCTATCCAAATTGTATGTGATTTGTAAGGCATGTCACTGTATTTCCTAGAAATTCCTCTATTGACTTATGTTAGACTCTTCTACCCAAAGGATTAGGCACTGCTCTAATCTCTTCTATACAATCACCTTTATGTCATCAGGCACAAATTTTATCATTAACATTACACATTTTCATTTCATGTTCATGCACCAAAGGAGATATGACTATCCCTGATGTTTTACAGTCCATAGTTGTTGATTCCTTGAAGAGTGAATCAAAGGTTAGCCTTCCTTGAGTTTTACTCATAAAAAGAAGGACTCATCACCCTTATGCCATTGGTCATGTTATCATACTAGGAGTTTCATTAGTCACATTCTACAATAGGTTTTTCTCAGCTTCCTTCAGAATTATCTTCCATAAAAGTACCTCTAATGAACTCAATAGCATGACAATGAAGACCTAATCCACCAATCCATAGTTTACTTGAAAGATAGTAACCTATTTGTAGGAAATACCCACCCGAGTCCTATGGAGCTCAAAGTAGAAGGAGGATCTTATTCAATCCTTATCAATTAGGCTTTGCTTGCAAACTTGGAGACCTATTTATTGAGAATCAAGCCAATATCCTTGCCAAGTTTCACCCACAAGAAAAATCCCTAACAAATTGGTGACTCTACTGGGGAGTTGTAAGAAATATTTTGCTAAGTCATAGGGTTTAGTTGAGCCAGGTCTCCTACCCTATACAAACTAGCTGGTTACCATTGGTGTCTATATTTTAAAGAAAAATTCCCAAATTTTTGGGTGGCGACTCAAACAATCTCTACTGGAGTACTGGTCAAAAAATCATTCACAAGATGAGTTAAAGAGGTACTAGGTCTCAGAGAAATAAGCTTCTTGAGGACAGATTGGGAGAAGGTCTTCCAAGTACTTCTAGGCCTAGTCAGACAAAGAGAGGAAGAAAGAATAGGAGTATGTTTCATACTTAGAAACATAGAGAGAATGCAAGACAAGAGGAACAAATCTAGCCTATTCAGATGAATCAAGAAGGAAATACCTTTGAATATGAGGAGGCTATTGATTTGGGCTTGAATCAATATGAAGATGAGGTTCAAGTAGGAGATGTTGAATCTGAGACTACTCTCCTTGAATCAGAAGAAATTTTTGAAGAAGTCTATGAGTTGGAGAGGAGAGTCCAAGAACAAATACATTTGAGACGGTAAAGAGACAAGGAAAAGGAAGAAAAGATTAGGCATTCTATGATTAGAGCAGAGCAATTGAAGAAACAATTGTTGGATCTTGAGGCCATGAATTAGGATCATGTGGTAGAACAAGCAGAAGATCAACCTGTTGTCCAGCAAGTTTATGAAGTAAGAAATCCTAGGGACAAAGGTAAACAAAAGGTTGTAGGAGTTTCAATAAATGAACCAAATTCTACAAAGATGTCCATGGATCAAGTAGCAAGATTAGAGGCTGACTTGGAAGAATCAAGAAGAAAACAAGAATTGTTGCCCAAGGAGTTAGAAAAGGTAGAGCTTGAAGCCACTGCTACCGAAATGAAAAGGAAGATTAATTTTTTTAAGCAATCTTCTAGACCTGCTAATACCCTTTCCACTTCTCAAGCACAAGGAGAAAATGTGTTGAATACTGCTACAACTTCAAGTATTCCTAAGACTCCTAATGTTTCTAATACTCAAACATCTACACCTTTAGGTGGTGACCCATCTCAAGTAGGTCTTATTCATGAGAGGCATAAAAAATTGGTTTTTATTGGGATTCCTGGTTATCCAAATTCCATCCCTGATAAAATTAGGAAGAAGCTCCCAAAATTCACTGGAAGTAATGCAGTTTCATGTGAAGAACATTTGAAAAGTTTCATTGATGTAATAGATGACTACAATATTGAGCCTGATGATGTCATCATGAAGCTTTTTGTTCAACCTCTGACTGAAGATGCTAGAGATTGGTTTAGAAATTTACCTCATGCCAGCATATGTTCATGGAATTAGTTCAGGCATTCTTTCAAGGAACAATATGGTGATAAAACCAATGAAGGCTTCATACTTAATGAGTTTAACAACATCAAGAAAAATTCAAGTGAGGGTGTTGTTGAGTTCAATGTTAGATTTTAGAAAGCTATGCATAAGTTGTTGCAAGTTATCAGATTGGATGACAGAGTATGTCTTGTCACATACTTGAATGCTTTTGATTCAAAAATGGGATATCTTTTGAGAGATAAGAACCCTAGGAATCTTGTAGAAACTTACAAATTGGCTATTAATATAGAGAGAAATAGAAGGATATCAGGGAAGTTGGGAAGGAGAGAAGATTATCAGCCATCAGTCTCAAATAGAAGAGAGCCAGGGAAACCTGATGCAAAGCCAAAAGATGATGATAGTTTGAAGCAAATCTTGAAAGCAATAAAGGATTTAAAGCCTGGTGAGGCAAGAAATAGTAGAGTGCAAGGAAATGATAGGCCATATTTTAGTAACTTTAACAAGTTACCAAGAATGCAGAACTATCCCTATAATACTCAGTGGAAAGATGGAAAGCCAGTGCACCCTGAAAGAAAGGATAAACCAAATGACAAGACCCCTGACCTCTTGCACTAAAATATAGTTAATATGAATGATGATGTTCCCTAGTGTATTGTCTGCCAATCACCTCATGACCCTTATTATTGTGCAATTGCTCAAACTGTTTTTGCAGATGAAGATCAAGGCAACAACAATGATGATACTTATGATGATCAAGGATGTGGTATGACTTCTTCATACATGTATGATGAGTTAGACTCTACATATGAAGATGAAAACCAAGATGCTGGTAGTTCCCAAGTTAGAAATGAGGTTTTCCATCAGAAAGTGTTTTCTGATGAAGAAGATAATCACCTTGATGTAGTTTAGTGCAATACTCTAAGAAGTGATGAGTCAGTAATGTTGAGAAGACATTCTGATGAAGAAATTGCACAAATCACAGCAAACATGGTGTCAATTGTATAAGCATGTAATATGGGATCAGATTGAAATGTTTGATGCTTTCAATATATGCTGGGTAGAAAGGTCAAAAAACATTATGGCAGACTTTTTAGCAAATGTTTCTTTAAAAAGAGATGATTCAACTTTGTTTGGGGTGTCAGTTCTTGAAGTAAAAAGTAGGCCTGTTGTTCCTGATAATATTTACAATTGGTAGGTCTTTGAGGATGATCATGACATCTTGAAATTTATTCAATGTCTTGACATATATGAGGATCAACCTATAGACTGCAACACATTGGTTGAGGAAGTTGAAGGTAAGGACATGGTCATTGGAAGTGAGGTGATTCAGCTGAATTCAAATAGTATTCATAAAGGTTTAATTGAGTTAAAATCATTGTACAGCAGCCAAAATGATCATTTGTCAAAAATAAGTAATGCTAATGTAGAAGATCTGGAGGAAGTGAATTTGGGATCACATAATGCTCCTCAAATGGTCTATATTGGAAAAGGATTAACCCCTCAACTGAGAGATAATTTGATAAAGTTGTTGAGAAAGTACAAACATGTGTTTGCATGGTCCTATGATGACCTAAAGGCCTATAAAGAGGACCTTTTCCAACATGAGATCCCATTAAAGCAAGATGTCAAACCATTCAGACAGAAGCAAAGGCCCATTAACCCATTGTTGGCTACTAAGATGCAGCAGGAGCTAGTCAAGTTGAGTGATGCGGGAATAATTCAACCTATAAGGCATTCAACTTGGGTGTCTAATTTAGTCCTAGTTAGAAAGAAGAATGGTGACATTAGATTGTGTGTGGACTTTAGGAATTTGAATGTTGCATCATTGAAGGACAATTATTCACTGCCTAACATGGAGGCAATGTTGCATAAGGTCACTGGATGTGAGTTATTGTCTATGATGGATGGTTTTTCTGGATATAACTAGGTGTTAGTAAAGGAATCTGAACAATTCAAAATAGCATTCACCACACCTTGGGGAACCTATGTTTATGTCAGAATGCCATTTGGTCTCAAAACTGCTGGAGCAACTTTCCAAAGAGCCATGGATATTGCTTTTAAGGAATATATTGATCTATTTATGGTTGTGTACCAGGATGACATAACTACTTATTCCAAATTAGCTCATGACCATTTTTCACACCTAGAAAAGATTTTTGTCAAAGCTCTGGAGTATGGTGTGTCTCTAAATCCAAAAAAGTGCAATTTTGCAGTCAAAGAGGGAAAGCTTCTAGGACACATTGTATCAAAAGATGAAATAAGAATTGATCCAAAGAGAGTTGAAGTAATCAGGAAGGTGACTACACCTAAAAATCTCAAGGATGTGCAGTCATTTTTAGGAAAGATTAATTTTGTTAGCGAATTCATTGCAAATTTTGTTGAAATTGTCAAACCCATAGTAAAGTTTTTGAAAAAGGATGTGAAGTTTCAATGGACTGTAGAAGCCCAAGATGCATTTGAGAAAATTAAAGATGTGATCCAACAAGCACCTATGCTTAGGTCTCCTAACTATTCCAAGCCTTTTTCATTGTTCTCTTTTGCATCATTTCACACCATTGCTGTTGTTTTATTGCAAAAGGACAAAGAGGGCTTTGAACATCCAATTGCATTTTTTAGTAAACCCTTGCAAGATGCTGAATTAAATTATGAGATGATGGAGAAGTAGGCATATGCATTGGTAAAAGTAGTCAAATCCTTCAGACCTTATCTGGTTTGTGCAAAGGTACTTGCATATGTCCCACATGCAGTAATTAAGGATGTCCTTACTCAATCTAAAGTTACTGGTATGAGATGCAAATGGATTACTAGAATCCAAGAATTCAATTTGGAAATTCACATTACTAAGTTGGTAAGAGGACAAGGCCTAGCAAAATTGATGACTAAAGAAACTATGGACCTAGTCCAAGTAAATAATGAAGGAAATCCTGATATGACAATTATAAATATTGAATTGCAACCAGAATATGCTGATATTGTCTATTTCATAAAGAATGCTAGATGCCTAGACTATATGACAGATAATCAAAAGAGATCCTTGAAATTGCAAGCTCAGAAGTATACATTGATACAAGGGGACTTGTATTGGAAAAATAGAGATGGGACCTTACTATTTTGTCTTGATAGATATCAGGAAGAGAAGGTTTTAAATGAGATGCACGCTAGTGTTTGTGGAGGTCATTATTTAGCAAAAACTACTGCTCACAAGATTTTAAGGGCTGGCTATTTCTAGCCTACATTGTTTAAAGATTCAATCCAACATGTTAGGCAATGTGAAGCTTGTCAGAAGTTTGCTTCAAAATTAAAGTACTCAGGACCACTTTCATTAAACCCAATTGCTGCTGAAGCACCATTTTCCATGTGGGGCATGGATTTCATAGGTGAGTTTGCTGAGAAGTCTAGTGGAGGACATAATTATATACTTGTTATAACTGACTATTTCACAAAATGGATAGAGGCTATTCCTACAAAGAGGGCAACAAGTAAAGTGGTGATTGATTTCTTACTTGACAATATTTTGACCAGATTTGGTGTTCCTATGAAGTTGATCACAGATAATGCAATGTATTTTAGATCAGATGAGTTCAAGGAGTTTTGTAATAAAAATGGAATCATCACTTCCTATTCATTTCCTTATCATCCTCAAGCAAATGGACAGGCTGAGTCTAGCAATAAAAGTATCCTGACAATCTTGAAGAAGACACTTGAAAAGAATAAGAGAGCTTGGCATTCCAAGTTGAGATTGGCTTTATGGGCAGATAGGATTACGGTGAAAAGAGCCACTAGGAAGTCTCTTTTTGAGCTTTTATATGGTTTGCAATCAAGGCTACCTATAAATAATCTAATTCCATTTTATTCAAGATGAAGAATTGGATGTCACAAAGCCTATGCAGAATAGAATTATGCAGCTGACAGAATTGGATGAACAGAGAAAAGAAAGTCATAAGAATAATATCAAGTTGCAACAGAAGATGAAATACTTATTTGACAAAAGAGAAACTACCAGGAAATTCAAGGCTAATGATTTGGTACTTCAATGGAATGTAAGAGAAAAAGATAAAGGGAAGCATAAGAAATTTGAATCACTATGGCTTGGTCCTTTTGTGATTCATGACAGTTTTGGGAAAGATTCCTACTGGTTGAAGGGCATGGATGGTGAAGTTTTTGAATTACCAGTGCATGGGAAATTCTTGAAACCCTTCTTTAGTTGAGTTTTTGATTCTCATGCATGTGTAAATATTTTGTAAATCTTGTACAGGTTTGCTTCCCTTCAGGTTATGTGTTTCTTTCCCTATTTTAGGTTGGAGTGGTTTTTGGTCTGCATCCCAGAGTCCTGTGGTTCTTGTTAAAACTTGCATTTCAACATCCTCAGATAGAGCCACTATTGGCACCTACAAATTTTTCATGGTCATATTCATTTTCCTCTAGTTTCTCCAATTGTTTTTCCCTATTTTCTAGCTAAAACCCTTGGTAATATTTCAAAAATCTAGTCGTTGCAGTAAAAACCCTAAGTGTGCCCTAGCCTGGTTCTAATTTCATGTTACTTTTCAGGCCACTTAAAATTTCATAAAGGCATGTGCATTAAATTTTTATCCCTTCGTGGCCTTTATTTTCCTAAGTTTCCATGTGCCCAGTGAAATATTTTCCTAAGTCCATCGGCTATGAATTTTCCTAGGTCCTGAGATTAATTTTTCCTAAGTATCAGCCTTTATTTTGTGTGGTTGTCATTGTTTTACAAGACTTTCTATTGTCAAAGTTTCTAACATGCGAACATGTGACAAGGTGCCACCTGTCCCGATGGGCCCATCTTCAAGGTCTGCGGTGAGTTAAAGTATTGCAAGATCTAATGGCTGTCATTATACCACTGAGGTAAGGTGCTCGTTGTTAAACATGGTGGTGTAGTGACAACCATCCGATGTGATGTAGATGGCAGACTTGTGGGTCCAAGATGACATGTATGCATAGTTGGTGGTCTCTTATTGCTTGGCATATGTTATGACTTGGTGGTTGTCAGTGGGACCTGAGTTTTTGGCTTGTCAGTGGGCCCTGACATCTGCAAAAAATTGACGGTGGGCATAAGTTCTTATTGAATGTGTCAGAGGCTTGAGATTATGCGACAGCCATTCATTCTCTTATGTAATGTAATCTTTTGTTTCAAGTGGGTCCACTGCCAGGTGTGTGTAGTTGGCATCTTTTCATTGGTCCATGAGGTGCTGAGTTGGCATTTGTCAGGGGGTCCTCTGTCATAAAATCTACAAAGCAGTATCAAAGGATTGATCTAACGGTTGTATGATGTTTGCATAGAATAGGTGGGTCCTGTCAGAGATGATGTGGGGGCTTTTTAGTGGTCCATGTGTTGCTGACTGTGTTGTGTCAGTGGGGCCACCGGTTTGTAAAGAGGTTAAAGTGTCACGTGATCTCTTGGTTGTCATTACACCATAGGGGTAAGTTGCACAATGGATAAGTCAACAGTGTAGCAACAGCCGTCGATCTTCACTAAAGACAGAAAGCCTTCTTATTGGGTCCTTTGCACTAGTTGTCACTGATGTGCTATTTTCTTATTCGCCAAGTTGTTGTCTTGGTGGTGGCTGACTGTTGTGGGTCCCATGATCATTTTTAAAGATAAATGGAGATCTCACCCGTCGTCTGATCTGCCGAGAAAAGGAAAAGATCTACGGTTGCATTTTAAAAATTTTGACATGACTGTTGCAGTTTAAATTTGAATTTTTGAATGGGGTTTCCAATGATAGGAAGTACCAAAATTTATGGTTTTAGCGGCTGATTTCAATTGGTTTCACGGCGCTAGCTGTTGTAGACTGATTTGAGGGTCTCTGTGGTCGGTGGCATGATGTTTTTGTACCAAGAGAAGTGTGGTTTTGTGCTCAAGGCATGTTGCAGGTGTATAATTAGACTGATAAGCCTGGTGTTTGTGTGATCTTCAATATAAATCAAGAGATTTTCAATGATGAAGATCAATTTTACGTCTATTTGTCCAAGTTGCTTGGTTTTCTCCCCTGGAATTAATTACTGATTGATATTGGTTGGTTCAGTGGGTGAAACCCTAACCCTAGCTATTTGACACTTGTTGCATCCTAAATTCTTTGGGATTCCAAGATAGCTAGTGGTATAAGTAGTAAGAGTTTTGATTTTGTAATGGTTCCAACACTTTTAAGGCTCTGAGATTTTTGGTCTTTCAGGCTTTTGGTCCCTGGTTCCAGTTTTTTAGTAATCCAAGGGATTCTATTCTTTGGTTCCATTCTCTTGAGGCTGAAGGCCAAGAATACAGGTTTTTATAGAAGATTCTCATTCTGAATCTTTGAGTGAAGAGTTTTCCTTGTATGTATTGATACACTTTCATGAAATACAATACAATTTCTATCTTGGTTTTGTTAGTGTCTCTTAGCTTTGTGTTCCATTCTTGTATGTTTCACTTGTAAGGCATTTTAGACATACTGGTTGTAAGGCAGCTATCTAATTATTTATGAGTCTTTTTCAAGGAAAGGATTAAATCCTCATATGCAATTTTAGGGAATGAACACATCTGTTGAGATCTTGATGATAACAATCTAGGATTGAGGGGATAGTTTCTAAGGCATTCTATCCAAATTATATGTGATTTGTAAGGCATATCATTGTATTTCCTAGAAATTCCTCTATTGACTTATGTTAGACTCTTCTGCCCAAAGGATTAGGCACTGGTCTAATCTCTACTATACAGTCACCTTTCTATTATCAGGCACAAATTTTATCATTACCATTACACATTTTCATTTCATGTTCATGCACCAAAAGAGATAGGACTGTCCCTAATGTTTTACAGTCCATAGTTGTTGATTCCTTGAAGAGTGAATCAAAGGTTAGCCTTCCTTGAGTTTTACTCATAAAAAGAAGGACTCATCACCCTTATGCAATTATTCATGTTATCATACTAGAAATTTCATTAGTCACATTCTGCAATAGGTTGTTCTCAGCTGCCTTCAAAATTATCTTCCATAAAAGTACCTCTAATGAACTCAATAGCATGACAATGAAGACCTAATCCACCAATCCATAGTTTACTTGAAAGATAGTAACCTATTTTTAGGTAATACCCACCTAAGTCTTGTGGAGCTCAAAGCAGAAGGAGGATCTTATCCAATCCTCATCAATTAGGCTTTTCTTGCAAAATTGGAGACCTATTTACTAAGAATCAAGCCAATATCCTTGCCAAGTTTGACCTACAAGAAAAATCCCTAACACACCCATGATATCATGCTAATAACATGTCCATGCTATATATACTAAAATCTTACTACATAATTCTTCCATGCATGCTAGTTACCATATGTTGTCATCAGTGACAAACATACAATCAGCACTGGCTTGCTGGCAAATCTCCAACAATCTCCCCCTTTGGCATTAATGGTAACATATGAAATGAAAAACTCCACCAATCCAAATGAACATTTCTTTTATAAGATTCTCCATTTCCTCTTAAAAACTCCCCCAAGGATGAATCCTCCATCTACTATAATATTCTTCAACATTCTCCATTTCCTCAACTGAACCACTTCCATTACTGAATACTACTCCCCCTTAGTATATTACTGCTTCTTTTGCTTCTATTTTTCATGACTATATATTACTCCCCCTTTGACATCAATGGCAAAGGGTGCCCAAAAGTTTAAGAACCGGGACTACTCCTGAGGTAGTGTAGTCAACCATCCATCAGTACCTGAGGACTGATGCTCTTTCTTCTTTCTTCTAGGCAGAATCAGGGAAGGGAATTACTCCCAACTTCTCCCTGATATACTCAAAAGTATCCTTTGACAAGGGCTTTGTGAATATGTCTACTAGCTGATCTTTAGTTCTCACATAATCCATCTTAACTTCTTTTTCTGCTACTTTCTCTCTTAGGAAGTGATACTTGATCTCAATATGTTTTGTCTTTGCATGCATAACAGGGTTCTTCAACATGTTTATAGTGCCAGTGTTATCAAAGTGAATAAAAATAGGATAATCAATCTTAATTCCAAAATCCTTTATCATCTACTTGATCCAAAAAATTGTAGAACAATTCAAGGCTGCTACAACATACTCTGCTTCTGCTATTGACTGAGAAACGCAATTTTGTTTCTTACTTGTCCAAGTGACAAGGTTGTCACCAAGAAACACTACTCCACCTGATATACTCTTTCTTTCATCAACGCATCCTACCCAATCTACATCTGTATACACATGAAGCTCAACATTTTATAAATTAGGATACCATAGACCATAGTCTATAGTGCCTTGCAAGAATCTAAATATCCTTTTTACTACTGTATGGTGAAAAAGTGACCACACTTCTATGAATTCTTACATGCAAGGAAACTCAAGAATGAGCCCTCACAAATTGATCCATAGCTCTTTATGCATGGAGTTGCAAGATTTATAAAATTGCTCTCAAGTAGAGCTATAAACTCATGACCTTGCTAGTCAACCACACAATGAGAGATTTCAAATCAAAGACAAGGGCAACAATGCCAATATCTCCAATGAAATCCAGATGAATGCAATGCAATGCAAAATTAATCTAGGATGAGCATCCAAGTATGCAAATTAGGCTATGAAAATGGAAATGAAAGAGTTACAATCCCTCTAATTAAACTATGTGAGATTAATCTAAAACATGAAAGGAAATGATACCATGATAATTCAACTATGATGCAAGCTAGGATGTGATGTAGATTCAAGATAAATGCCAATGATGCTCCAAATCTTCAAAACTTGATGCAAGAATGTCTCCAAAAGCTTCAAGATGACTTAGAAAACTTGTAGCATAACAATAGCATAAAATTCAAGTGTATGCAAAATGAAGAAGAGAGCTCTTATTTTATAGAGAATGAGAATCAATGGATGATCGAGATTAAGAGGCAAAAGACTTAATCAATGATGGAGAAAAATAGAAGCTTGATCTTTGTGCACAAATATCTTCCAATAGGAAAATAGGAGTTGACTTTAGTGTCCATATGAGACAAAAAGTACTTTTTCTCTTTTTATAAAATAAGAATGATGCTTTATTTGTACAACTTAGGATAAGAGGAAAAGTGGGGATTTTTTATTTAAATAAAAGGGAAGGAAATTCCTTTTAATTAAATACAGGCTTAGGATAAAGTGATTTTATTATTTAATTAAAAAGGATTTATTAATTAATTAAAAGGGAGCATGTTCTCTTAATTAAATAAGATTTTTATATTTTTCTCTTTTAAATTAAATAAGGCTCAAACTTTAGGAAATACTGAATTGATTATGATTTGATCAAGGAAATTGATATAATTGATATTGTTGATATTTGAAAATATTGATTTAGGGATTTGACAAATTGCTGAATGGGGGCCCAAAGTCTAGGTGACCATTTTAGGGTGCATACAACTACCATGAGGTGACTTTGTTTAGGCTCTGTTGCAAATCTTCCAACTATGCCAACTACATTGGAAATATTAGGTCTAGTTTGAGTAAGATAAATGAGTTTGTCAATCATAGACTTGTACAATGTTATATCTACTACTGGTGAGTCGTGTTCTTTTGTAAGCTTGCATCTAGTTATCATAGGTGTCCCTACTAGCTTGCAATCATCCATCTTGAATTTCCTCAATATCTCTTTCACATACTTGTACTGATTAATGAAAATACCTTTCTCTGTCTGGTGCACATTCAATCCCAAAAAGTACTTAATAGGTCCAATCATGCTCATCTCAAATTTGCTCTGCATCTCCTTAGTAAATTCAGCACTAAGTTTTTCATTACCTCCAAAGATAATGTCATCAACAAATATAGCTACAAGTAGTAGTCCTTCAGATGTTTCTCTTATGAATAGGTTACAATCTGTTGCTCCTTTCTTGAATCCAATCTTTGTTAAATATCCATCAAGTCTCTCATACCAAGCCCTAGGGGCTTGATTAAGTTCGTAGAGGGCTTTCTTCAATCTACATACCATATCAAGTCTGTCTGATAGGGTAAATCCTTCTGGCTACTCAATATATACTTCTTTTAATTCACCATTTAGGAATGCTGACTTCACATCCATCTGATAAAATTTGAAGTTTTTGAATGTTTCAAAAGCTCAAAACAACTTAATAGCTTCTAACCTACTTACTGGTGTGAAAGTGTCTGAATAATCAATACCTTCTCTTAGCGCATATCCCTTACATACCAATCTTTCTTTATTCCTCACTATTGTACCATCTTCATTCATCTTGTTTCTGAATATCCACATTGTTCCAATCACATTTTTATCACTAGGTCTTGGGACCAGTTCCCAAGTATCATTCTTGATAATCTGATCTAGTTCTTCTTTCATAGCATCATGCCAATCTGAATCATTGCATGCATCTTCAACACTTAAGGGTTCAATCCAAGATAGTAAACATACCACTTCATTGCTTGCAAAACTTTTTTCTTTTGATCTTGTTGTGACTTTTCTGCTCTGATCTCTAATGATGTCATCTTTAGAATGATAGCTAGATGTAAACTTTGGAGCTTTGGTTGATATTGTCTTATCTTCTTTAGGAGTTTCTTCTTCACTTGTCTCGGGGTCATTGAATAACACATCAATACTATCAAATATTTCTTTAATAACTATCTCATTAGTTGAGGGTCTAGGTTCTTCTTCAATCATGGGTGAGTAATCATGATATCTTTCTTGAACCATAAACTTTTCATCAATCTTAACATGAGCACTTTCAATGATCTTTTTCAATCTTAAATTGAAACATCTATAAGCTTTACTTTTAGTAGAGTAAGCAAGGAAAATACCTTGATCGCTTCTTGCATCAAACTTGCCTACTACTTCATCTCTCTTGATGTAGCACTTGCTTCCAAAGATTCTAAAGTATTTTAGTATGGGAACATTACCAAACCATAGCTCATATGGTGTTTTGTTCACACCAGGCCTCAATTGAATTCTATCAATGGCATAGACTGCTGCATTGACTGCATCTCTCTAATAGGTGTGTGCAACTTTTTCTTAAATCATGATGGTGCGCGTTGTATCAAGGATGATCCTATTCCTTCTCTTTGCAATTCTATTCTTTTGAGGGGTTCTAGGTGCACTCAATTGCCTCTTGATGCCATTTTCTTCACAATACTCATAGAATCTGTCAAAGGTGAATTCTCCTCCTCTATCTGATCTCAAACATTTTATCTTTAGTCCTGATTCATTCTCAACCTTAGCTTTGAATATTTTGAATTTCTCAAATCCTTCTGACTTGTCTTTCAAGAACGCAACCCACATCAATCTAGTATAGTCATCAACAAACAAAATGAAATACCTTTCACCACAGTATGATCTTGTTTGAGTTGGACCACATAGGTCTGTATGAATCAGATCCAACTTGTTCTCTACTAAATTGTGCTTACTCTTGAATGAGTTTCTTACATGTTTTCCCATCATACATTCCCTGCATATAGTACCAATTGGCTTTGCTACGCAAGGTAGATCTCTTACTACCTTTACATTGCTTATCTTAACTATATTATCAAAATTGATATGACATAGTCTTTTATGCCACAACCAGCTATCATCTACTTTAGCAACAAAACAACTTGCTTCTAGATTAAGCTGAAAAACATTACCTTTAGTTTTTTATCCTAATGAAATTATTTCTACTTCTTTGTTGTTAATGATGCACTTGTTTCCATTGAATTCCAATCTATAACCTTTGTCAAGTAATTGTCAAACACGTAGTAGGTTATGTTTCAAACCATCAACATAAAGAACATCATCAGTACTATTCTTTCCATCTAAGGTGATGGATCCTCTACCAACAATGGGTTTAGGAGTGTTATCTCCAAATCTAATCATGCCACCATTGTATTTATCGAGATGAACAAATATATCTTTATCACCTGTCATGTGATGTGAACAACCACTATCTATAATCCAGTCTATCCTTATATCAGCTTGTGAAATCAATGCTAGCTCTTGTTCCTCTTTCTCATCTTCATGATCTATCTCATTGTTCATTTTCTCTATAATAGGAATAAATCTAATTTCTTCTTCAGCTGAATCATCATCTAAAACTCCATCTCCAGCATAGTAAAATTCCTTAGAGTATTTAGGCTTGTAGTCATTTTTTAACTTTCTAGCTATTGTAGGACACTTAGATGCAAAATGACCAATCTTATTACATGAAAAGCATTTAAATGGAAATTAACCGTCATATTTTCCATTTCCTTTCTTTTCTCTTTTGGCAATCATAGCAATGAAATCATCTAGTGTTTTCTCTTCATCATCATTATCATAATTACCAGAAGTGTTTGCAAATTTCTTACCATGGACTGTTGCTTTGAAGGTTATCTCACTTTTAGGTTCTATCTTCAATCTTGAAATCTCAAAAGCTGAGATTTTGCTGATCAAGGTCTCTCTCTTGAAATTTCATGTAAGATGCATGGTCTCATCAAGAATGTTGATCTTGTTTTCATATTCTGGAGTGAGAGTAGTCATCAATTTATCCATAATATCTTCCTCTGAGATCTCTCCACCATTGTTCCTAATTCCAGCAACTACTTCATTGATCCTTTGATTGTAAGCTCTGATGTTTTCTTCAGGTAACATCTCTAATGAATTGTATCTTTTCTTACATGTTTTTCTGCGCACATCTTTTTCTTGTTTGTCTCCTTCAAATATGTCTTCTAGGTACTTCCATATTTTGTGGATGGTATCTACTTTCTTTATTTCTGAAAACTCACTATCAGATAGGGCATTGATAAGGGCTTCTTTAGCTATTGCATTCTAATGAAAAAATTCCTTTTGCTTTTCAGTAGCATCATCCTTTGCAAGGTCTTCTAAAGCAGGAATCTTGACTGCTTTGATAGTTACATCAAAAACTTCAAAAGCAATGCATTGCAAATGAGTCACCATATTGTTCTTCCAATCAAGATAATTCTCTCCATCAAACTTAGGACTTTCTTTTCTGAAGAATTCCATCAAATCAACATCAAGCTATTAAACTTTCTCTCCCAGGAACTTGGCTCTAATGCCAATTGTTAGGAATAGTCCCAAGAGATAACTGAGAGGGGGGGGTGAATCAGTTATCTACAAGTTTCAATTCTTTATTCAATTAAGTATACTTAAACATAAAGCATAAACACAATGAAAGAACACTTCAACACAACACCAATATTTTGGTTATGGGGAAACCTAAATAGGTAAAAACCCTGGTGGGAATTGACACCCACTAATATTCTACACTAGTGTATAATGATCCTTGTTAGAAGATCCTTAACCCTATTGGGATTTGTTTTACAATATATTTAGTACAATAGACCTAGTCAAGGGTTGGACCTTGTTAGGAGTCTTTTACAATTAACCCCATTAGGGGTGAGGACACACTATTCAAGAGCACACTTCTCAAAGGGGTGAAGGCTACAACCTTCTGTTTAACAGATACACACTATATCTAGATCTTGGTGAACTGTGCTTTGACCTGTTGTCTGGATTAGTTCCAATGTATAGCACAAATACTTTACTTGGTCACATAGAGCTTCTGATGGCTCAACACTTCGCACACTCTTCTCTACTCTTCACAAACTATGAACCAACCCCAAGCAATCACAAATGATTGCCTATAAATATCTTTCCTCTAAATGATATAATCAAGTCATCATATTAGAACCACCTTGAAATCATATTAGAGAAGCCATAACAAACTCTAATAATAATTTAGTCGGCTCTACTAAGCACACAACACATTCTAGGACTTGTCCAATAAGATAATTGTAGATGCACACTATACACTGATAGCTCTACCAAAACAACTAGATATTTTTCCTCAAGCTGAATTATCTCATGCACTCTCAACTAAACCTTCCTAACTCTTCTCCAAGCTCTAATCCAAGGGCACATACCAAAATGATATGTGCAACTCTAGAACCGATATAATCTCTGTTAGCTCTTCTGAACAAACATAGGAAACTACTGCTGGTGAATAACGACTACATAACTTCACTTCTACTAATCATCAGACTCTACTTCCATTAATGTAACATCACTAACATGTCTTCATCACATATCCAAATGCGCAAGGCTCCATGATAACTGTACTGACAATCATACATAGAACACTACCTGTTACTCTGTCAAGAACATTGCTGATACAAGCTGCTATATAATTATCTGTACTAATAGTTAACCTTTGCACCCATGATATCATGTTGATAACATTTCCATGTTATATACACTAAAAGCTTACTACATAATTCTTCCATGCATTCTACTTACCATATGTTGTCATCAATGACAAACATACAGTCAGCACTGGCTTGCTGGAAAATCTCCAACATAATGAACATTGAACTTCATGTTCACCTCCTTTGGGCTCTTACTTGATGTTGCAACCATCTTCTTTATTGGAAATAGGAATCAAGATCTCTTGGCTTGTAACATCTAGTGCAAAGAAGTCACTACAACAACTTTAGTCTACATCATAATCATCTCCTTGTTGTTTACATAAACATTTTTTATACTGAAACGAGAAGGTTTCCCTCTTATGTTGATAAAAGGAAGGATCTATAAACTTAATGGAAACACTATTAATTGCAAATTCATCTTCAATATCTTGATATTCACTCACTGTCAGCATCATTAGCACAAATAGAAACAACACTATCACTATTGGCCTCTTCATCATTAAAATGAAGAACAACCATTGCTTGTAACCTCTTCTCTTCTTGCAACTGCCAGAACACAACATCATTCTCAATAAGTTTTCTATTGAGAATAGCAATCTTGATGAGTAAATCCTCATTACTAGCTTCATGGGTGGTGTGATCAACAGAGACATCAATGTATTGGTCTTGATCTTCATTTTTTACTTCACACCTGCCCTCACTAACTCTTGGCAAATATTCTCTAACCTCAGTAGGAAACCTATTTGGGAAACCATGTATGCCATCATAACATAATGGTGCATACCTTTGTTTAGAAGAGCTACTACATGAATCCATTATTGGCTCCATCTTCTCTCAATGAAATTTTCAAATTCTTATTACAAACAACTCATGCAGTCATAAGGATTCTTCAAATCACACATACTCCTCCAAAATAAAACCAAGATTTTCCAACAAATCCCCAGTAAAAGCATAAAGTTGTGTCACGTTTCAGGACAACTTATCAGCACGGCTGAATTTGAGTATTTCTAACTAAAATTATTATTTGTCAAACATATGGTCTAGCTAGATTCATTCTAGCTAAGTTAGATAAGTTCTTCATCTTTTCCAATTGGAAATATCTATTAAATGCATGTTTTATAACAATTACTAAAGAAATAAAATTATTTCAAAAAAGTGATGTTTCAATAACTCTTACTCTTTTTATTGATATTTTTTTACAAATATAAAAATACCCTTTTTTAGAGCACATAGTCAAGATTATCATCATATAATTTTTATAGTATTTGAATTAGATCTAATATATTATAATTTCAAAATACTGCAAGTAGGTATTTTAACATTCGAGAACAAGATGCTTCAAAAATTAAAAAAAATAGTAAAGCTTATCAAAAAAATTGAAAATTTATATTTAATACTAGAAGAGAGAGTTATCTTCAAGAGTGTGTAATTTATTTTCTGAATGGTGTAGATTTGATAGGAGAAATTTGGCGCGAGATGAAAACTGTCGATTTCAGGTATGTTCGACTTTGAGTAGTTATAACAAAGAAAATATTTATTGAAAACTAATTTTTCTTCTTTTCTGCACTAGCTATACATTTTATCTATGACATATTTTGAAATCAAAGGAAAAAAAGATTATTTGCATATATTGTTTTGTTGCGAACAAGACCCTCATTTTTCAAAAAAATTTAGCAAGTAAAAAATGGACTTAGAAATTTTGAAAACTATGTGAATTCTTGTTAAAAAAAAATTTAAAAAATTATAGGCATAAACTTCATCCACTTTTACACATTTCATTAGTTTACATCATCTCCAAATTTTAAACATAAATGCCATTTTTATGTCGTTAAAGATAAAAATTTTGTGTGTTGTTGACCTTTTCCTTTATAAAAGTGTGACACAACTTTGTACTTTTATCGTGTCAACATCAATATAAAATCCTTTTTATGGTGACTTCTTCACCCAATAAGGATCATGCAAATGCACAAATTACAAAATGAGAAATACCTGGTTTTTTTTTATGCTTCTATTTTGTATTGGCTAAAAATACAGCAGATCTTAGAGCTCGCCTTGTAGCTCCATCAGGTTCTTTTCACATAGAGTTGCCACCTCCTTGAAGAGGAAAGTATTTCACTTATTCACAATCTCTTTCCAGCCAACATAAAACTTCACCAGGATTTGTTTTTTACACACTGTTTATAAGAAATGCATACATCATATTTTCTATTATGAACTTGCACTGATCAAATAGAGAATTATCAAATTCGTCACTCACAACTTAGTGAGAAGGTATGAAACATTTAAATCTGACTCTACACTTCAATGGTAACCACTAGATAGATAAATAAGCGGGCCAGGAGTCTAGCTCTACTCCTACCCACATTATGTATGACAAGTTTATAACACCAGAGATATCAACTGGATCTAGCATGACTATTGCATCTCTATTCCCCAGTAGAGTCACCATTTTGTTGGTTCCTCAAAATGAAATTTATGCTTTTAAAAGAAACCAATACATCTATAGTTTTTAAGGATGGGTTAGATCCAAATATGAGTTTTAAGATGACTAGACCAACTATAGGGACAAGACTACCCTCTGCACTTCTGGCTCTCCAAAACCAAAGAGGGTACTCCAAATCTAGTAAAACAAACCTAACTTCAACAATCATAGACTAGATTTTAAAACAATAGATAGATGGTAAGAAAATGCTAAATGATAACCACTCATTTATTGATTCTCCATTACCATTAGATGGGACAGAACATGTAGGTCACAATAATTCAAAGATTTTCAATAGATTTATATCAATATTTAGGAATACAACAAAACTCCATCAAGAAGTCATTTCTATAGAATAGGCTCATCCCTGGCCAGTGCCTTATCCATTGGGCAATATCTTGTTGCAAAGTGAAACATAGAAAATATTGAACCTTAATAATTTATATGCTCATAAAATACTATCACCTTTTGATGATTTTAATCAGAGAACTCCTAAATTCACACTACTTACTGATATCCTTATGCAAACTTCAAAGAATTAGTGTTACATCCAAAGCATATTTAATTTGATCTTTAGATCAAAGCTAAGGAATGACAACACATACACAGAGAAATTCCATGCAATGAATCTGAAAATTCATAACTCAAAGAAAGAACACACATAGGAGAGATGTAAATAGATGATTTCATTTGCTGAATCATTTTCCATGTATACACAATGCCTTTCAATATAAGCCACTTCAATATTGGCAAAAAAACCAGTAATATTCACTCATTACATAAATAATCTAACCTAATATATTTTGATGTACCCTAGACTGAGAGAAAAGTCATCAGTCAGTGTTTTGAAACTAAGCAGAAGACTAAACCTACATCTCCTACCCAACCCACAGAGCACTTGGACCAACTCTAAAAAATACAGATATTTTGGAGCCCTTACAATCATGAAAAGATCAGCATATATCCCTCGGGAAAAGAGACCTAAAAGATATTTCTACCATGACATCTGTCCCTTTCCAGAACAATACAATTCTGCAAATATCTTCTTCCCACCAAAAACTGACTTCAAAATCAAAATCCCTTACTTCTCTTTCCAACTTGAGGAAATCTGATTTCTATCACTGCCATTGTACTCCTCATTTCCCATCATTTTTGAAAACATATATTATTCCTATGTTCTGATAAAAAATGAATCTACAGATCGAAATTTGATTTCCAACTTCATGAGTAATGTAAACTCTCAAAATTTGAATTTATTTCATAGTGTAGACTATATAAAGATTTTTAATCTTTCTGTAGTTTATCCCCTAGGCATGCATCTCGAGGCATTGAACTTGCATTTCAACACTACATCAAAATTTTCCTCTCTTGCATGGGACCCACTGCATCTAAGTCATCATCCTTGTCACTGCCAACTCAGCACCAGATCATTGCCTCAATTTCCATGCTCACGTAGGCTAGCTTCCATCTAGGCGTCCTCATTTAGACACTTCATTACTATGTATTTTTCCTTATAAACCACTTGTTCTTCCTTTACATGGGCAATGTGGGATATAGTTTCCTTTATATTTATAATTTTTTCTTCAAAAATTATCGTAGTGCATGCCTAGCTAGCACACACTAGCTAGGCCCACAGAAATCTGGCTGGCCCCCTCCATATAACCTCTTTCTTTTGTCTTCACTTTACTTCTCATCGGAGCATTCTTGTATTTAAAAAAATCTTGGTTACATAGCTACGTGTTGGATAATAGACTTCCATATATGCAACCTCTAAACCCACGAGCCCATGTTGTTTGCACCCAGCTTTTGGCACATGTTGGCCTGCAAGTGTTCACCACCACTGGCTTCATGCATGCACATCACCAATAACCCACAACCTACTTTATATGATGAAAACGTGTGCAGCCTCTATTCAATGGTGTACGCACAACCATGCCTACAACCTTCGTGTACAAGGCAATCACAACAACTAATACTTTGTGTAGCCCATAAAAATGTGTGCACACTCCATTTAATATGTGTCCAGCCTCCATTCAATGTATGCTCAACATTTTACTTGGTGCACATAGCTATAGCCAAGAAAGGCATACAAACTCCCAAAGGAAGTGTGTAGCTTCACTGTTGGTGGATGCCAATGATATGATAAATGAATGTATCCATCATAAGAAGGTTTAATAAGTGCGCTCATCATGTATAAGAAATATATGCATCCTTTTGATGATGTGTAAACATAGCATTATGGTGTGCCCAACACTTGCCACATGGTGCACTAGTCCTTTGCTAAATGTAGCACACATATACATGTTTACTTGGTGATTATTTTCTTGCAATCTATCACACACACTTCTAGCCAAAGGAGGCATATACACAATCAAAAAGATAGTGCACAACACATAGAACGTATTCTTAGCAATAGGAAATGTATGTAGTTTTTTAATACTATATTGCAATGTTGAAAGAAGTCTGGTGCGCGCACCAAATGATTAAAATTGCAAGGCTCTTCAGAATGTTTGGGCAAGCTGGGCCCCAAGTGGGTCTGGCTAAATTTTATTTTATTTTAAACAACTTGGCCTTGAAAGTGATCTCATTGATTGGCTCTGGCAATTGGAAGTAATTTGGACAACCCCGGATATTTAAAAAACTTGACTTTAAAAAACTTCACCAAAGTCGCCAAATTAATAAAACTGCCTCTAGTCTAAGTATTAAAACACTCATCAAAACTTATCACTGGGTGTTGAAACTTGGAAAACACGAAAATTGTAACATACAAAAACCACTCCATCAGGTGGATTCCTCTAAAGATGAATAGGGAGAAAGATTTTAAAACTTGAAAACATCTGTTCAGATTTGTTTTGTAAGCACAAACCGGAATCACTAGGAACAATCTCTGAAGAAGATGAACTAAAAATATCAAATGATGAGCTGAGGGTGAGCCACTGACACTGAAAGAAGACTCGTCTACAAGGAAAACAAGGAAAAAAACCCCATCTGGAAATAAGCATCCGGCATTAAGTTATGAATTTTTGAAAATGGACACTTTGTGAAGTCGATCCTGTCAGCATTATTCATCAGCATAGAACACCTTTTGTTTGACCTTGCAAACCTATCAAATAGAACCCACATAGCCTGAAACCTTGGGTGTATATTATCTTTCATATGTATAAAACAAGGCTACAACTAGATTCTCAAAGTGATCAACTGATTATCCAGAAATAATCCTCAAAGTAATGCGCTCATAACATACTGAATCGAAAACAATGAAACTTGTAGAAATTGCATTTGAAATGACCAAGTGAAGTGATCAAATGGATTAGTCATGATCTCAAAATCATTAGAGAATCTCATTTCCATGTCTACAATATAAACCAACATTCAATTCATCTAGATCACTGATTGGGTGAAATTTGTACGACCTCAAAGTAGGCCACTCAAAACTTTGCATTCCCACATTCAGTAAAACTGAATAAAATGCAAATAGAAAGGCCTTAGTAAATTGATCCTACAAACTTACCAGAATCTAAAAATGGGCATAGAGATTCACTCTCATGCCTAGAATATAGTGTAAAAATCCTTATGCCATGACTATCAACTAGGTGTTAGATGCAAACCACCAAAGTAGGCCATTTCGTGAAAACTGGATAGAATGCAAAGTGCAAATTTGTGCAATGCCCTTCAAATGGGTATCTTCAAAATATGTCAGAACTAAATTTTGGGAGTTGTGACCAAATGCATGCACTAAATGATAGGTGAGGAACACATGTCCTAAGCCCCATCACATGAAAATCACCAGGCCTTCTTTTTCTTGCACTTGAACTAAGGTTCTTTAAAATGATCTTTTGAAGCATTGAATTGAGCCTTAGGGAAAATCTCAAAGTATAGAATCTAAAGTCTATCCAAATTTTAGAGCCCCAATAGGTACTCTCAAGACCTTAAGGCAATCTGAATCCCAAGAAACCAAGAAAAAAAAACTCAAAAGAACAAAAGTAAAGCATACGATCACCATACTGCAACACCGAGGTCAAGGTTCTAGGATACCACCTAAGTGAGTGTCATCACACAACTTGTGTATTTGGATCCTCCCTGGAAACCATGTAACCCTGGTCCCCTCTTTATGAATAGGGATCCTACCCTGGCAATTACCCATGGTCTCGGTACTCCAACAGATCTCTGTGGCATTATTATATTTTCTTTCATTAACTTTTGAATCCTCCCTTTCCAAGTTAATTTTTTAAAGGTTATCACTTGATTACAAACTCACCCATAGGATCATCTGGAAACCACTTTGGGTTCCAACAGATATGGTGATCCACTCACCTAGGGTTCCTAGTTCCCTACCCAAAACATGACTAAATAAATGCAATACTTCAAATGCTTTATTTCAGAGGTTTAGGAAAGTCTCATGTGTACTCAGACCACCAGGATGAGCCCTAACCTTAACCATAAAAAACAAAAGAATAGTAAAAGGATGTCACATACTCAAGACACCTTAAGTAAAACATTATGACCAACTTAAAGCAATAAAATGAACATTCAAAGAGGTACAAAGATGCAGAAAGAGACTAGGATCAAGGTTAGAAGATACAGACCAAACCCCAAGCCAAACAGGTATCCAACACTGAAATCCATGACTCCAAAATTTCCATAATAGTTCCAAATAGAACATAAAAGTAATAAAAATTATAAAATAATAAATTTTTATGGGGAAAATAATGTACTGTAAACTAATGAACCTTTAGGGACCTATGAATCAAGAGAGAAGACAAAGTAATATTTTCTCAGAATGGTGGCAAGATATTACATATTTAAGTGTTAGTGAATCTTCTCTTGTGGGTTGGTTACAAGAGGGATATTGATCAAGAGAGGAGTAAAATTGAGTTGTATATGTATCCTAGTGGTTTGAATCATAAGGGACCCTTTATCTATGTGAGTTTAGATATTGTCTCAGAGATATATGCATGACTATTTCCAGAAACATATGTATGACTTTCATAAAAATATAGTATATGTATGGTGAGAATAACTTTTGGGTTCAAACATTATCACTGGAGCCATTTTCATAATAATGTTGGGTTCAAAAGTTAATTACAACAGAGTACGGGTATAGGAAAACAAACCAGAACACTTTGTCCATTTCCAATTAACATTTTTTTTTCATTATTATCCTAATTACAAATCATTTCACAGTAGAAACTTTGTAGATCATATTAACAATATAAATATTTAAAAACACACACATATACATATTCACATACAATAAGGCGATTTCCCTGGTTCCAGACCCTACCTAGAGTCCTACACAGAAATCCCTTATAAAGTTCAGCGATCTGCAGCTCTCCAAACTTTTTGTACAATCTAGAGTCCTCCTTCCAATCTTTAGAATGACATTCAACCCCTCTAGAAACACCTTCTACTCCCCCTAGGATCAAAACCACCTTCTCTCAGAGAGTCCCCTAACTCTAAACTATATTTTTAATATAAAAATTATTCTCCAAATCAATCTTTCCAATTTTCTCCTCTCAACCAATTTGTCTTTTATTTTTCTTCTATAAATCCCAAAACCATCCATTCTTCCCAAAAAATTAATATCCAACCATATGGTTGTTGGAGTTTCTTTACGGGAAGCAATTGTTCCAACCACTATAGTTGGTTCCCAAAAATCAAAACAACTCCCGCAAGCCTGATTACAAATTTTATTATTTTTTATTAACTTATTTTACTTTACCAAAATAATAAATATATTAATGATAAGCAACATTACCAAATAACACATATAACCCAATGGAAAATAACTAGCCTAACTCCTAGGAGGTCTCGGGTTCAAAACCCATAGGTAAGCTAGTTTTACTAATTAAGCAATTTACATTTATTTCCTTCATTTATTTTATTTTATAATTACATAATTAACTTTATAATCATACAAATACATTCACACATACAAACCACATATCTTTATATATATATATATAGACACACACACACACACACACACACACACACATAGGTATATATGTGTGCACCCATATATACATACATATATATAGTTAAATACACCACATAATCTAATACATTCAATTTATATTAATTAAGAAAACAAAAGACTGAGAAGCCTAATACACTATTAGTGCTCAAATCTGTAGATGATTTATGATTCATAAAACCCTGACAAAACCATAACTCCAATAATCCCAATAGATGCATCTAACAAAATGCAAGCACTAAGGTATTAAGGTTGTCAAACCTTCTTCACTTCAAGTATGAAACTCAGGGGGGTTTACCTATAGCAATTCACTATTCTCAAATGAGGTTTGAATTGTGAATCAGCTCCTTCACTGTTATGTTATCCCTTTCAGAATTGACTCAATAAGATATCACAACTCTTAGTATAGCCCAAATTATCCTGATACAAAACACTATGATGAAAATTATGAAAGCAATAAAATTGAACAATGGCATAAGGACATTCATCCTTCTTTTTGAGAGTTAACTCAAGGAAGGATAACCTCTTTCTGGTGCTTCTCTAAAGCATTACAATATACATCCATGAACTTGTCATAGATGATTCAGATAGTGACTAAGCAATAAAAGCAAAATGAATCAATTATTTGTATCTTCTTGGTGGTACAAATGTAAATATAGTTTAGACCAGTGCCTTATCTACTTGGGCATCAGAGTCAAACCCTACCTCCACAAGATTCTATCAAGACAGATATAATAATACCCAAATGAAATGCTTGACATCCCATTCCTTTAATTCCTACACCTGCTATCAAATTCATACATGGACAATGAATTCACAAAGACCCTCCCCTTAAGATTTTACTCTTTCATTGAAAGAACTTAAGTTCAAGCCCTATATTCACCTTGTGAACAATGCATTAAAAAGCCTTACAATTCAATGCATAAGAAAACTAAACATCCATACACAAAGACAACAAGTAGTAACAATAGAGTTTCAATATCTTTGTATTAATATTCAAAATGTATCAGTACAACATCACCATGACTTCAGAGAAATAAAGTTCTATATCTTGGAACTTTCTTTACAAAATGTATTAACCACCTCTTGAAAAGAGTAAAGACTTGCTATATATACCCACAACCATCTTGGAATCCTCAAAAGGATGCAACAAGATTTGGATGGTTGTGTAAACAACTTGCACAAAAGACAAAAAAAAATAAATCCAAAGATTGCGACTATAACAACAGAAAGCAGTTCTCAACTACTTAACAATTTTACAAGTGGCAACTTTGTCTAAAGATATTTCAAAGCAGTTACATAATTTTTTGCATGAATGATGACCGCCATCTAGCTAACCTACATCATCCCTTGTTTGAAACATGCTCTCCCTTGAACTCTAGATTAGGTGCTATTTGTACTCTATTCTTCTTCCTCTTCTGTCATTTGGGCAACTAGCTTCTTCTTTTTCTTCTTTGTCAGTTTGTCTCATGCTGCCACATCATCATCAGATGGCCAATTGTAAGCCTACAACTCCTGTAGTGAATTGATCTGCTGATCCCACATGGAATCAATTACACTTTTAGCATTTTCTACAAACCATATGTAATCACTTTCAATTTTAAATAAGCTATCAATTATACTATTGCATCTTTCTAAATCCAAAGTACTATCACTATTAAGGAAAGCATCCTGCTTAGTTATCATTTGATCCATTGATACTTTCCACTCATCTATACTGACAATACCCCCACCATTATCATATATTGGAGGCAAGTACTTACTATTATTCCCATCAAACATAGCCAGCTTGGCTGCTATCTGGTTAGACTTACCTTTAAAGAACTTTGATACAGCACTTACTAAACCAATCTTTTCAAAAACCTCAGATACTACCTTAGGAATATCAGACCTATATTCCTGCAAATCATCAAGCTTATCAAACAGTGAGCTCATCCCTGACCATGCACTAAAAAGTGGCTCCAAGGTAGTCAAAAACTCATTCACTTTTCCACTGGCCTGGTGTAATAGACTAACTAATTGATGGACTGATTCCATCCTATTCTTTATCTTGTCCTACCTATATTCCAAGGATGCATCTAGTCTTATTTTTTCTAAGTCCTCAGTAGGCTTATCAAGAACCACTAAATCTATCTGCACAGGGACCTCAATCTCCAAAGGAGGGGCAAGAACTACCTTTGAGGCTTCTTCAAGCCTAACCTTCAATTCAACCAATTCATCTTCCAATTGCTTTATTTAATCATTTTCAAGTCCCTATCCTTTGCCATTACACTTGCATTCTCAAATAATTTTGCATACCTTTCAGACAACTGAGTTGTCTTTGCTTCATTCAGGTTAGCAAAATGGGTCATTGCCCTGGAAACCTCAAGATTAGTTGTATTTTGTACATTCCATATGCTTTTATTCCCTTCCATCCAATTCTCTATACTTATTAGAGATGGCTTTTGAGTCTTTGGGGAAATAATCCACATTGCAATAGCTTGGGATCTTGGGTCATAGCTAGTTCCTCTTATCATTTCACCAATATGAACCTCATAGGATAAAATGCCCTTTGGTTTCTTTCTTATCTGATCAATGATAAAAGCAGAGGTCAAATCCCATCCTAGAGTTAGCAGCATTCCACTTGATCTAACCCTTTCTCTGGCTTCATCTACACTTATAGCATCAAGGCTAGGATCATAAGAGGCTAATGCTCTCATTGTTTCTTCACTTGCTCTACTCCCTCAGGCATAGCCTTAGCCACATCTTGTTTCTTTTTCTAGATAAGAAAATTCATAAATTCATCACTCTTGATGAACTCATCATCACTTAAGAACTCCTCCTAATATACCTCTCTAATATCTTGTCCTAACCACAAGGATTGTTCTTCATCTCCTTCATTAGTGGCCACAATCTTGTTGGCCCTTATTGTTTTCCTCAATTGGTGATGGTAAGCCCTATCACCTAGTACAAGAGTAGATGCTCTATCAATCCTCCCTCTCTATTGGTTCTACTTAGAAGGCTCTCCCTCTTCAAGCCTCTACTTCTTCAATGGTGGCTCTGGAAGGTCCTCTACCTCTAATTGGTCTTTAATAAGATCAATAACTGGTAAGTCTCCAACTTGTGGTGGGCTATTTCCTTCTTGGGATCCATCAGAGAAATCCTCATGATCTAAACATGAGTAATCCTTCTTTTTCTTTGTTTTCTTCTGATCAATCAACCATTCCAATTGATTTGATAGAGTGTCATGAATTTCTATCATCTCGTTAATTCTTTCTAATTAGGGAAGGTCAGGGAAGAAACTATCAAAAGGAATTTGGGTTGTTTTCAACTGACTTTGCAAATCCTTTAACTCAAAAAACCTGTTCCATCTTGTAGTGACCTCATCCTTCTCCACAATATTCCTAATCACATCCTCCTCATCAAGGACCTCATGTTCTTTGTTGACACCAATACCAAGTATCAGTGTCAGGCTTGCAGTCTTAATGAAGCCCTCAGGGTCCACATGTCTGCAAAAACTAGATACCATCTTAAATTTATTTAGCCAGGTGGTAATTTGTGGGAAAGCCCTCTTATCAATCAAGAAATCATTGATTCTAAACTACCTAGGTGTGATAGTACCTTTCTTATGAGGGGCCAAAAGTTCTTTGTCTATGCACATCAACTGCCAAACAAATTCTAAAGAAGCAACTCTTGGTGGAACAAATTTTGGTAACAAATGTCGGCGTTGGGGGCAACCATAAACTCTTATAATTGTAGAATTTTCCCCTAAGTAGAAATCACCCCAATTATGGTTTCCCTCCCATTTTTCCTCCCATTTCATAGGTCTTAGCAGCCCTAGAACCTTAGGTGGTAACCTTGTAACATTGATGCCCAGCCATCTCAAAATAGGAAAAATAATGAAGTTCTTGAAAACACAAAAGTCACACCTATGTGCAGTACTATTCCATACCTTTACCCATAGTAGTACTAGATTATGTTGATCTTGGAATGTGAATTATGGTTTCAACATATTCAAATCAAAACTATTGATATTAAAAAATAGAATTAAGTGCATCAACATAGATTAATGCAAGAACTTGATGGGCTTCTTACTTTCCTTGATAGATATTAACCCTTCATGCATCTTGTCGATTACATACTGGATGTAATGATAATTTTTGTTTACTAGAGAATTCTGGACATCTAAAATCATCATCAAAAGATCAGTTGGCAAAAATTCTTCATCCCCATCTATTCCCAATACTCTACACAACCCATAACAAGTCCACTTCATATAGTAATGGAGGGATTTAAATTGGTAAGGGGCATTCATGTTATCATGGAGGGGAGCTATATATGTTCCCTACTTTGGGATATGCTTAAACAATGCTCTTTTACTAACCCTATATTTTTTGTATACCTCTCTCTCTCTCTCTTGGCTCAGATTAATTTCAGTAGAGGAAGAAGTTAAAAAACTAAAAGCTTTCATGAAAGAACCCCTATCAAGAGTAACCAAAGGTGACTGGTTTTCCTTCCTAATTGTTTTGGAGATAGGATCATACAACCTAGCCAATGCAACAATTAAGTCTACGTCTAAAAACACATCAGGGACAATCAATTTCCCTAGACCCAAAGCCCAAACATTACAAACAGGAACTGGCCCACCCCTATTTTGATAAAAATAACTGAAAATAGTATAACCTGAGTAGGATGGTGTAACAGGATCTCTGCAATGACCTAGAACATCTTCAAGGACATCATAAGGAGTTCTTTTTTTCTGACTAGAACAAGGCAACAATTTGAGAAACTCGTCTGAATAATTTGGCTTGTTCCTATCTTCCCCACCTTTCATTTTAGCTTCACCACTAGAAGAATTCATGCTTTGCTCTAGTTGACTCATTCTTTTCTACACAATTGCTCTCAATTTTGCAAATTTGATTTGCTTGGAACTCAAAGGTTACTCCAGAAAACACAATTCTCTTAAAATGACTTCGAACACAGAAAATAATGAGTTCAGCCCATTTATTGATGCAAATTGAAATGTGTACAATTGCCAAAATCATTTCTAATCTACCTCCAATTACTTCCGCATTCAATTCACATATCACCAATTTTCAAATCAATGCTAGCTAATGCAGGGATGTTGACAGATAGATTTAAAAATTTGAAAACAAGGCAGAAAGGCAATGATTACGATTTGGTACTCTATCACCCTGCTTACATGATAAGCTACTCCTTTAAAACTGATTGGATGGCCAACTACCTTTTCTCCTACTCGATAGTGTACTTTATCCACATGGCAATGGCCTTTAACCTTTCTTTATTATTTTCTTTGGATGGGCCCGTTTCAGAGAACTGGTGATTGAAGGTTCTCACTTATTCACTGAGTGAAAAGATAACCCTGGCTCATATTCAGAGAATTAGTGACTGAAGGCTTCGCTTATTTGCTGAGTCAAATTCTTAATTCTTCCTCCATCCAGTGAACTAATGACCAAAGAAAACCTTGCCTGAGCAACTAACCATGGTCACAGTTTGGAGAATTAGCAACCAAAGGCTTCGCTTATTTGCTGAATGTTTGAGTTGACTGCTAATTTATTCTGAGACTTGGCGACCGAAGGCTTTGCTTGTTCACTGAATGGAAGCCTTAACCACATGTTTAATAGGAGAACTAGCAAATAAGCTTACTCTCTAAGTCACTGAATTCTTTCCCAACTACCTATTTCAAACCAAGACTTCAATTCAACCATTGATAGTGACCTCAATCAAGGGCCATTGCTAATTCACTAAGACTATAAGACAATCATCTTTTGATTATGAGACTTAGCGAACAAAGGGTTAAAACTTACTTGACTACTTGATTCACCCATTTGCTAAATGATTTTCATCATAACCAACCTTTTAAGAGAATGCGTGACCACTTCATTCACCAAATTGCCAGAAGATTTAGAACCTTGCCAACTTATCTCGAGATCATGCGAACAATAGGGAAAACCACTTTTGTCCAATCTTTTAAACCAAACTGTCGAAGCTGCCAAACTTAGAGCACATAGAACCTATAACACAGTCACCGAATCACCAAATCAATCTATGTAGGACCCAAATACTTTGAAATTAAAACATAACCATTGACCATAGGTATAATCAATAGTCCTTGCCAGATCGCTAGATAATACAAGTCTTAACTGCTTGATTCTGAGAATGAGAGAACATCACCATGCGAGGTCACTAGAAGTTAATAGGAAACTGCCAGGAAATAAGCAAACAGGAGACTACATAGTCGATGGTTTGCACAAAGGTTGAGGTAACCGCTAGACAACTTGGAGACTTAGCGACTAAAGAAAACATACAACACGGGTTTTACTCATTCTCCCATTCACTAAATAACTCAAAGACATAAAACAATACTATGTGATTCAGTGAACACTGGACGAAAATGATCATGCACATAATCAAAACACTTAAGTGGCCAACTTAAGGGTTTACACGAAGAAACAAGATTTCTCAAAAGGGAAAAACCTAGGGTAAGGTTTTTCAGGCTTGGTTATCACAAAATTGATGGATTTTTGAAAACCTAAACCCCAAAAATTAAACTTGCAGAAGGATTAAACCACGACTTGAAACTAAAAACCTTACAAAACCTAAAAAAATCCCAACAGTGGCTCTATCTGAGGATGCTTGAGTGCAAGGTCAAAGCAAGAACTTATGAATCTTTGCGAGGTAGACCACAAAACCCTAACCTAAAATAGGAAACAAACACAACAAAAAACCAACACACCTACACATATATGCATATCTACAGTGCATGGAAAAGGAGAAAGAACTAACTAAAGAAAAACTTCAAGAACTGTCCATGCACTGGCAATTCCTGTTCTCCACCATCCAAATTTTGCAAAAAATATGAATCCTTGCCATGAGTTTGATGAACAACAAAAGGTCCCATCCACAAAGACTCAAATTTTGTATGTTTCCCTTTGTCTTTATCCCTAGCATTCCATTGAAGAACCATGTCACCTGGCTGGAACTTTCTCAAAGTTGCTCTTTTATCAAAAAGATATTTCATTTTTTGTTGCAACTTCACATTTTCCTTTTGTCCTTCCCTTCTGATCTCATCTAGTTCAACCAACTGAATCATTATGTCTTGCAATGGATCACTGATTTCCATACCTTCTTCCTACATGAATTTGTATATTGGTAAGAAGTTATTTACTGGTAATCTTGATTTCACACCATATACCATCTCAAAAGGGGATTTCCCTATAGCTCTTTTCTCAGAAATCCTATCAGTCCACAATGCTAGTTTCAACTTTACATGCCAACTCCTTTTGTTCTTTTCTAGAGTTTTCTTCAAAATTTGCAAGATACTCTTATTACTAGATTCTGCCTACCCATTTGCTTGTGGGTGGTAAGGGGATGAATAAGACAAAATTATTCCCATTTTTGAACAAAAATTAGTAATCTCTTGAGATCTAAAACTCATGGCATTATCTACAACCAATTTAACAGGAACGCCAAATCTAGTGATTCTATTATTCATCAAGAACTCAATTACAATAGCACTGGTTGCCTTTTTAGTTGGAATTGCTTCAATCCATTTAGTAAAGTAATCTATAGCAACCAAAATCCAACTATGCCCCCCACTGGATTTCTCAGAAAATTCCCCAATAAGGTCCATACCCCACATAGCAAAAGGGGCTTTTGCAACCACAGGGTTCAACAATAGAGCACTTGAAAATTTTAGTTTATTGGAAAACCTTTGGCATGGCTCACACTTTCTAACAAAAGAGTGAGTATCTTTGAACAATACAAGCCAATAGTATTCTGCCCTTAAAATCTTATGAGCTATGGACTGAGCAGAATGATGTCCTCCACACAATCCGGAGTGCATTTCTTTCAATACCTTTTCTCATTGGTGTTTGTCCAAACAAAATAATAGAATCCCATCATTATCTTTCTAGTACAACTAACCCTATATCATTACATACCTTTGGGCCTGTAATCTCAAACTTCTCCTCTGATTATCATTCAACTACTGTGGACATTTAGCATATTTGATAAAATAAACAATATCTTTGTACCATGGTTGCATTTCAATGTTAGTGACTGTATCTTCGTTAACAACAACACTATTCATTTGTATGAGATCCATGTTTTCCTCAGTCATTAGTTTTACAAGTCCCAAACCTCTCACCAATTTGGTAATGTGGAGCTCAAGATCAAACTCTTGAATCCTATTGATCCACTTGCATATTTTCCCTGTGACCTCACTTTGCACCAAAATATCTTTCACTGCTGCATGAGGTACATATGCATTAACCTTGGCACAAACAAGATAAGGTCTAAAAGCTTTAACTTCCTTGACTAGTGCGTATGCTTTTTTTTCCATTAACTCATAATTCAATTCAACAGACTGTAATGACTTACTAAAAAAGGCTATGGGATGTTCAAATCCTTCTTTATCCTTTTGTAATAGGATAGCTGCAATAGTGTGAAAAGAGGCAAAGGAGAACAAAGAAAATGGTTTTGAATAATCAAGTGAGATTAAGACAGGGGCTTCTTGGATTGCTTGCTTAATTTTCTCAAAAGCTTGTTGATTCTTACTATCCCAATTAAACTTTACATCTTTCTTTAGGAGTTTGACTATAGGCTTAACCATTTCTGCAAAATTAGCAATGAATATCCTAACAAAATTAATTTGCCCTAAGAAAGATTGCACACCCTTTATATTCTTAGGTGAAGGTATCTTCCTGATTGCCTCTACTCTTTCAGGGTCAATCCTGACTCCTTCTTTTAACACTATATGTCCAAGTAACTTCCCCTCTGTCATAGCAAATTGACATTTTTTGGGTTTAAAGAGACACCAAATTCTAGAGCTTTAACAATGACCTTTTCCAAATGACTACAATGATCCTCAACCCTTTTTGAATATGCAGTTAGATAATCTTGGTACACAACCATAAGAACATCAATCAATTCCTTGAAAGCAACATCCATTGCCCTTTGAAAAGTAGCTCCAGCATTTTTAAACCTAAAGGCATGCGTACATACACATAGGTTCCCCATGGGGTTGTAAATGTTATTTCAAACTACTCTAATTCCTTGACCAGCACTTGATTATAACCTGAGAAACCATCCATCATTGATAAAAGTTCACAACCGGTTACCCTATGCAGCATGGCCTCCATATTTGGCAATCCATAATTATCTTTTAATGAAGCTACATTCAAATTCCTAAAATCAACACAAAGTCTTATGTCACCATTCTTCTTTCTCACTGGCACAAGATTTGAGACCCACGTGGAATGCCTAATAGGTTCAATGATACCAGCATCTCTCAATTTTTTCAATTTAGCCTGCATCTTTGTGGATAGCAGGGGATGTATAGGTCTTTGTTTTTGTTTAAAAGGCTTAGTATCTTCCTTGAGTAGAATTTCATGTTGAAAGAGGTCCTCTTTATAAGCCTTGAGATCATCATATGACCAAGCAAAAACATGCTTGTACTTTTTTAACAATCTTATCAAATTTACTCTAACCTCCCTACTCAACCTTTTTCCAATATAGACTATTTGAGGGGATGTTTCTGAACCTAAATTTATTTCCTCTAAGTCCTCCATTTTAGTGTTAGACTTTTGAGACAAGTACCCATCATTTATTTTAAACATCCCTTCTAACTCCACTAACCCCTTTGGTATATGGTTTGAAGATAGTTGCACTATCTCATTTCCCATGATACATTCTTTTGCTTCAACATAATGTTGGGCTTCATTAAAATCTATTTTTTGGCCATCATATTGATCTAAACCTTGAAGAAACCTTAAGATATCAAAATCATCCTCAAATACTTTCCAATTATACACATTGTTAGGCACTGCAAGCCTACTTTTGACTTCCAACATAGACACACCAGCAAGGGTAATATCATTATTTTTGAGAGCAACATTAGCAAGAAAATCTGCCATGATATTATTAGACCTTTCTACCCAAAGAAAATTGAAAGCATCAAAAAACTCTAGTCTATCCCAGACAGCATGTTTGTACAATTTCAATCTCTCATCCTTGGTAGCATATTTAGACCTTACTTGAGCTATAACTAATTGGGAATCGCCATGGACCTTTAGACATTTGATACCATGCTTTATAGTAACGTCTACTCCCAATATCAGTGCCTCATACTTAGCAGTATTATTAGTGCAATCAAAGGTCAACAAGAAAGAATACTTGAAAGTAATACCTGATAGGGAAATAAAAACAACACCAGCTCCTGATCCTTCCTTGGAGCATCCACCATCAAAAAACATTTTCCCAAGTCCATTTTGTTGCAATACTAACTCATCAACTATTGGGTCTGTGTTTTTCATCTAAGGTACTATCTCTTCAATCATGAAATTATTCATGTCAATATCTACAAAGCAGTTCAAATCTTCTGGTGCAATTTTTTCAACCATGACTGAGGAACGGGGCTCCCTATAGGGTATGTGCAAGATCATGAGGGGCCAAACTATGCCCTTAAGTGGCAATGAAAAATCAACAAATCTGTGTTAGTCAACTTGACGTGAAAATTTCAACTAGCTATGAACCTAATATCAAAAAGTTGTAACAATAGAATCTATAGAAAATTGAATGTAGTTTCTAAACTACTAGGCCTTTTTTTAGAAAAAGTTAGTATGATTGGTGAAAAGTATAGATTTCAATGCAACAGTAAAAAAAATTTAGGAAAAAAATAAGAAGTAGGTGTATGTCTGACCACCTTAATCATAATCAAATGATAATATTTTATTATAATATTTTATACCATGCCCAGATGTGACACATATTTTTTTGTAATTTTATTCCAAAAAAATAATTAATTATGAATTTTTTACTACAACATTTTCAGAATAAAAAAACTCCCATGTCTGACTACCTTAACTCATTCAAAACTTTACAAAATTCAAAACTTTTTCTTTTTTCCTTATAGAAGGCGAAGCATAGAATGTGACACATTTTTCAGATTTCAAAAATGTTATACCATCTAAAAGTTATAGTCATTTTTCAATCAACACTTTAGAGGTAGCTCAATTAGAAAATAACTAATAATTACTTATTGAATTAAAAATTTGACAACAATTATATTGATAGAAAGCTGATAATATCCTTAAGATACCCTTTTCATTTTATCAAATTTGGGTGAAAAAAAAGTCATTAGCTACATTGTCAAAGTTTTGAACTGACATCGCCACTTTTTGGCCCCTCATGATCTTGCACATACCCTATACAATTTTACCTCAGTCCCATTGACTAGGATAGTAGCATATGACAAATCCAATTGCAATTTTCCACCTACTGTTGCAGCCCATTGCCTTGATAGTAGCATGCCATAATGGGGTTTTGTATCAACAACAATGACATCCATCTTCTATGTGGCCTCTGGGAATACAACAATCTTTACTTCAATTCCAATTAGGGTTCCTACAATAGGTACTGCCCTGTTATCCATAGCATAACACCTTCCATTAGATGTGTCAACTTGCAATCCTAATTCTTTCATTACATGATAGGGTATTACAGTTGTAGCAGCACCAAAGTCAATCATATAATTCTTTAACAGAAAATTATTTACAATTAGTGTCACATAGAAAGGGTTAATAGAGGAAGGCTCTTGTGTCACAATAGTTCCAACAACACATCAGAGATGTTATCAATTGAAATAGGCCCTTCTACTGAATTCCCCTTCTCTTGCATGGAAGGAACTATCCCTTGTTCACTTATGAGAGCTAGGGCCATTGTCTTATGTTCCTCAATTTTCAACATTTCTAGTAAAGGAATGGAAACCTTCATTTGGGATAGGGCATGTCTCATATCAAAGGTAGGAGGATGGGCTGAAATATCAAGATAATCCTTTTGCCTACCAACTTTCCTTTTAACCTTGTCAACAATAACATTCTCACACCTTTTCTCAGTTACAAGCTCTTTATTCTTGTTATTTACAACATTGGGCTTTGGGGAATCATTATTCTGAAGGTTATCCTTAACAAATACTGACCTAGGGACTCCTTGATCAGTATCCACCTTTCTATTTCTCAAGTTGTAAGAAGATTTGGCTTGAGTTATAGCAGCCATAGTTAGAGTTCTAATTTCCTCATCACTGGGTTTTCTCCATTATTTCTCACCTAACCCTAATTCTACCATATGATCTTTGCAATTGTCATTATCAGACTCATCATGATCTGAGTGAGTAAATATTTGTTGTTCATAATCTAAGAGAAACCTCCTTTTATGATCAATATCAAGACAAATCTCTTCATCCTCTAAAGACAAAAAATCCCCCATTACTTCAGTAGTAGACATGTTAATAGCAGGCTTTTCAGATTCTTCATAATCTCCTGCATATGAATTATTGGCCTCTTCTCCCAAGGCTTGAGCCACAGCACACTAAAATGGTGAATGGGGAATGTTACAAGCCACACACCAAGGGTATTCTCCACATTATGTGTTGTATTTTTCTTCAAAGGATCTAGTGTATCTCTTCCCTTTTGGGGCTCATTATTTTTAGGAATAGGCCTCCCATCTTTCCAATTAGTCTTGTAAGGCATATCTCATAAATTAGGGGCTCTATCCTACCTTTGATAAGGTGGTCTTGTGTCTTGAAAGTTCCTACCACCCTTATCAAACTTTTTTGGGAAGTCTTTGGTAACACCAAATCCTTTATCCACTTTATCATCCTCTTTGGATGGCCTTGGAGGCTGTGACCCAGTTTCCTTCCACAACCTACCCTCATCCCTCTTATACATCTGACCAGATGCCTTTCGGTTGCTTTCAATATTGATGGCCAATTTAAATGCATCCCTAAGGGTACAGGGATTCTTATCTCTCAGGAGATAAGGCATCTTACCATCCATAGAATTGAAATAAGTAGTCAGGCAAACTGCATCATCCAACCTCAATACTTGAAACAATTTGTACATAGCCTTTTGGAATCTGCTATTAAATTCTGACATGCTCTCATTGTAATGCTTTTTTATATTGTTTAACTCATTGAGCATGTAGCTTGAATTCACATGTTCTACATATTTCTCCTTGAAACATCTGACAAACTCATCCCACAATGCAATACTATTCTCAGGCAAACCCCGGTAGCAATCTCTAGCGTCTTCAACCAATGATTGAACAAAAAGCTTCATTATTACATCTTCGTGCTCAATCTCATAATCATTAACTTTATCTATGAAAAATTTCAGGTGTTCTTCACAGGTAACCACATTATTTCTAGTGAATAATGGGATTTTCTTTCTAATCTCATTAGGGACAGCATTGGGTTGACCAGGAATACCATCAAAAAATAAACCTCTATATCTATCCAAATGAATTGGTCTCCTCTAGATATTTGGTTGGATCAGAGGGGTTGCTGCAACATTTTGACAAGGTACAATCCCCATTGTACCACTAACTACAAGGGGAAACTAACTAGTATTCAAATTTCGTCCAAGTATACTTTGTCTAGGATGAGGGGCTTGAGGGCTTGGAAAAGAATTGCTAAGCTGATTGGGAGGGATCATTCCTAATATAATAGGGATAGAGCTACTAGCAAATGTGTTTATATTAGTATGCAAGAAAGAAATCTTTCTCTTCATCTCATCTGCAGCAACCTCCAATTCTAGTTTCTCTAACTAAAGGGCCAAATCCTCTTTAGCTTTTCTAGCCCTTTCCAAATCCTGGCTTGCTTGGGAAGGTATACCAGGAACAACAACTTTCTTGGTCTCACTAATATTTACACCAACCATCTTTTTCTTTCCCTTATCAGGGATCTCTTTTGTGGCATTTCTAATGTCCTCGTTCGTTAGGATTTCAGATGGGTGCAATTGTTGAAGAACATGTCATGTTCCCTCAAACTCATCATGTTTAAGCTTAGCACTTTTAGCCTGATTTCTTCAAACCTCCATATCACCAAACAAATTCTTATCTAAATCCCAAACATCTTGGTTTAGATCCTTAGCCTGGATCTCATTGTTCCTAGTTTTTCTCATCAAATCTTGCCTTTCCATGAGTAATTTGTATATTTGTTGTTCCCTTACCTTCCTTCTATTAGCAATTTCTAGTAATTGTTCACACTCCTTTTTCCTTAAAGTAATCACTTCTTCCCCCAATTTTTCAGAATCATATGAGGCAGTTTTAGCAGCAGAAGTTTCTCCTAGTTGCTCTAGGGTTTCTCTAGCAGGGAAATAACCTACTTCTGTGATTTCTTCTTCATGAGAGGTAAAGTGTACACTAGGCGTGACTTCCTTAACATGTTCAAGGTCATTAGAAGAGGAGTAGGCATCCTGGGGAATTGGTGTAGGGACTCTATCTCTCGAAGGTCCTGGGGAATTAGCTGTAATCTGATTTCTCCTAGACCTTTTCTTTCTACTAGGTGTACGAAGCTCATCACCCATATTATTCTCAGGGTGGTCCTTGAAATAAAATCTTGTGAAACTTGGCCTACTCATGGCATGTTGCAACAAGATATATCAAAAATTTACAAATACCAGTGACTGGTAAACATAGATTATTAGAGTTGCCACCCACTAACAAGAGGGAATCAAATTATCATGCTGGCCTACAAACATACAATGGACAGTATTGCACACATCTATTGTACATTCTTATTCAATCAGTCCCCAGTAGAGTCACCAATTTTCTTAGTGCTCAAATCTACAGATGATTTATGATTCATAAAACCCTAACAAAACCATAACTCCAATAATCCCAATAGATGCATCTAACAAAATGCAAGCACTAAGGTATTAAGGTTGTCAAACCTTCTTCACTATGAGTATGAAACTCAAGCGGGTTTACCTATAGCAATTCACTATTTTCGAATGACGTTTGAATTGTGAATCAGCTCCTTCACTATTATGCTATCCCTTTCAGAATTGACTCAATAAGATATCACAACTCTTAGTATAGCCCAAATTATCTTGATACAAAACACTATGATGAAAATTATGAAAGCAATAACATGGAACAATGGCATAAGGACATTCATCCTTCTTCTTTTTGAGAGTTAAACTCAAGGAAGGATAACCTCTTTTTGGTGCTTCTCAAAAGCATTACAATATACATCCATGAACTTGTTATAGATGATTTAGATAGTGACTAAGCAATAAAAGTAAAATTAATCAATTATTTGTATCTTCTTGATGGTACAAATGTAAATATAGTTTAGACCAGTGCCTTATCTACTTGGCCATCAAAGTCAAACCCTACCTCCACAACATTCTAACAAGATAGATATACAAAAACCCAAATGAAATGCCTAACATCCCATTCCTTTAATTCCTACACCTTCTATCAAATTCATACATGGAAAATGAATTCAAAGAGACCCTCCCCTTAAGATTTTACTCTTTCGTTGAAAGAACTTAAGTTCAAGCCCTATATTCACCTTGTGAACAATGCATTAAAAAGCCTTACAATTCAATGCATAAGAAAACTAAACATCCATACACAAAGACAACAAGTAGTAACAATAGAGTTTCAATATCTTTGTATTAATATTCAAAATGTATCAGTACAACATCACCATGACCTCAAAGAAATAACGTTCTATATCTTGGAACTTTATTTACAAAATGTATTAACCACCTCCTAAAAAGAGTAAAGACTTTCTATATATACCCACAACCATCTTGGAATCCTCAAAAGGATGTAACAAGCTTTAGATGGCTGTGTAAACAACTTGCACAAAAGACCAAAAAAAACAAATCCAAAGATTGCGACTATAACAATAGAAAGCAGTTCTCAACTACTTAACAATTTTACAAGTGGCACCTTTATCTAAAGATATTTTAGAGTAGTTACATAATTTTTTGCATGAATGATGACCACCATCTAGCTAACCTAAATCATCCCTTTTTTGAAACATGCTCTCCCTCGAACTCTGGATTAGGTGCCATTTGTACTCTATTCTTCTTCCTCTTCTATCATTTGGGCAGCTAGCTTCTTCTTTTTCTTCTTTGTCAGTTTGTCCCATGCTACCACATCATCATCAGATGGCCAATTGTAATCCTGCAACTCTTGTAGTGATTTGATCTGCTGATCCCACATGGAATCAATTACACTTTTAGTATCTACTACAAACCGTATGCAATCACTTTCAATTTTAAATAAGCCGTCAATTATACTATTGCATCTTTCTAAATCCAAAGTACTATCACTATTAAGGAAAGCATCCTGGTTAATTATCATTTGATCCATTCATACTTTCCTCTCATCTATACTAACAATACCCCCACCATTATCATTTATTGGAGGCAAGTACTTACTTCTATTCCCATCAAACATAGCCAGCTTGGCTGCTATCTGGTTAGACTTACCTTTAAAGAACTTTGATACAGCACTTACTAAACCAATCTTTTCAAAAACCTCAGATACTACCTTAGGAATATCAAACCTATATTCTTGCAAATCATCAAGCTTATCAAACAGTGAGCTCCTCCCTAACCATGCACTAAAAAGTGGCTCCAAGGTAGTCAAAAACTCATTCACTTTTCCACTAGCCTGGTGTAATAGACTAACTGATCGATGGACTAATTCCATCTTGTCCTTTATCTCATTTTGCCTATATTGTACAATCCTTGCTACAATATCTAAGGATGCATCTAGTCTTATTTTTTCTAAGTCCTCAGCAGGCTTATCAAGAACCTCTAAATCTATCTGCATAGGGACCTCAATCTGCAAAGGAGGGGGAAGAACTACCTTTGAGCCTTCTTCAAGCCTAACCTTCAATTCAACCAATTCATCTTCCAATTGCTTGATCTTCATCATTTTCAAGTCCCTATCCTTGGCCATTACACTTGCATTCTCAAATAATTTTGCATACCTTTCAGACAACTAAGTTGTCTTTGCTTCATTTAGGTTAGAAAAATGGGTCACTACCTTGGAGACCTCAAGATGAGTTGTATTTTGTATAGTCCATATGATTTTATTCCCTTCCATCTGATCCTCTATACTTAGTAGAGATGGTTTCTGAGTCTTTGGGACAATAGATGACATTGCAATAGCCTGGGATCTTGGGTCATAGCCACTTCCTCTTATTATTTCACCAATATGAACCTCATAGGATAAACTTCCCTCTCATTGCTTTCTTATCTGATCAATGATAAAAGAAGAGGTCAAATCCCATCCTAGAGTTAGCAGCATTCCACTTGATCTAACCATTTATCTGGCTTCATCTATAGTTATAGTATCAAGGCTAGGATCATAAGAGGCTAATGCTCTCATGGTTTCTTCACTTGGCTCTACTCCCTTAGGCATAGCCTTAGCCACATCTTGTTGCTTTTTCCAGATAAGAAAATTCTTAAATTCATCACTCTTGATGAACTGGTCATCACTTAAAAAATCCTCCTAATATACCTCTCTAATATCTTGTCCTAACCACAAGGATTGTTCTTCATCTCCTTCATTAGTGGCCACAATCTTCCTGGCCCTTATTGTTTTCCTCAATTGGTGATGGTAAGCCCTATCACCTAGTACAACAGCAAATGCTCTATCAATCCTCCCTCTCTATTGGTTCTACTTAGAAGGCTCTCCCTCTTCAAGCCTCTACTTCTTCAATGGTGGCTCTGGAAGGTCCTCTACGTCTAAATTGTCTTTAATAAGATCAATAACTGGTAAGTCTCCAACTTGTGGTGGGCTATTTCCTTCTTGGGATCCATCAGAGAATTCCTCATGATCTAAAGATGAGTAATCCTTCTTTTTCTTTGTTTGCTTCTGATCAATCAACCTTTCCAATTGATTTGACAGAGTATCATGCATTTCTATAATCTTGTTAAATCTTTCTAAGTAGGGAAGGTTAGGGAAGAAACCGTCAAAAGGAATTTGGGTTGTTTTCAACTAACTTTGCAAATCCTTTAAGTCAAGAAACCTATTCCATCTTGTAGTGACCTCATCCTTCTCCACAATATTCCTAATCACATCCTCCTCATCAAGGCCCTCATGCTCTCTAACGACACCTACACCAAGTATCAATGTCAGCCTTGTAGTCTTAATGAAGCCCTCAGGGACCACATGTCTACAAAAACCAGATACCATCTTAAATTGATTTAGCCAGGTGGTAATTTGTGGGAAAGCCCTCTTACCAATCAAGAAATCACTGATTCTGAACTGCCTAGGTGTGAAAGTACCTTTCTTATGAGGGGCCAAAAGTTCTTTTTCTATCCACATCAACTACCACATAGATTCTAAAGAAGCAACTCTTGGTAGCACAAATTTTGGTAACAAATGTGGGGCTTGGGGGCAACCGTAAACTCTTATAATTGTAGAATTTTCCCCTAAGTAGAAATCACCCTAATTATGGTTTCCCTCCCATTTGTCCTCCCATTTCATAGGTCTTAGCAGCCTTTGAACCTTAGGTGGTAACCTTGTAACATTGATGCCCAGCCATCTCAGAATAGGAAAAATAATGAAGTTCTCGAAAACACAAAAGTCACACCTATTTGCAGTACTATTCCATACCTTTACCCATAGTTGTACTGGATTATGTTGATCTTGGTATGTGAATTCTAGTTTCAACATATTCAAATCAAAACTGTTGATATTGAAAAATAGAATTAAGTGCATCAACATAGATTAATGCAAGAACTTGATGGGCTTCTTACTTTCTTTGACAGATATTAACCCTTCATGCATCCTGTCAATTACATAATGGATGTAATCATAATCTGTGTTTACTATAGAATTTTGGATATCTAAAATCATCATCAAAAGATCAGCTGGCAAAAATTCTTCATCCCCATCTATTCCCAATACTCTACACAACCCATAACAAGTCTGCTTCATATAGTAATGGAGGGATTTAAACTGGGAAGCAGCATTCATGTTATCAAGGGAGGGGAGCTATATATGTGCCCTGCTTTGGGATATGCTTCACCATCTAGTCTTTTACTAACCCTATATTTTTTGTATACCTCTCTCTCTCTTGGCTCAAATTAATTTTAGTAGAGGAAGACGTGAAAAAACTAAAAGCTTTCATGAAAGAACCCCTGTCAAGAGTAACCAAAGGTGACTGGTCTACCTTCCTAATTGTTTTGGAGATAGGATCATACAACCTAGCCAATGCAACAATTAAGTCTACGTCTAAAAACACATCAGGGACAATCAATTTCCCTAGACCCAAAGCCCAAACATTACAAACAAGAACTAGCCCACCCCTATTTTGATAAAAATAACTGAAAATAGTATAACCTAAGTAGGATGGTGTAACAGGATCACTGCAATGACCTAGAACATATTCAAAGACATCATAAAGAGCTCTTTTGTTCTAATTGGAACCAGGAAACAATTTGAGAAACTCATCTAAATAATTTGGCTTGTTCCTATCTTCCCCACCTTTCATTTTGGCTTCACCACTAGAAGAAGTCATGCTCAGCTCTAGTTGACTCATTCTTTTCTACACAATTGCTCTGAATTCTACAAACTTGATTCCCACCTTTCATTTTGGCTTCACCACTAGAAGAAGTCATGCTCAGCTCTAGTTGACTCATTCTTTTCTACACAATTGCTCTGAATTCTACAAACTTGATTTGCTTGGCACTCAAAGGTTACTCCAAAAAACACAATTCTCTTCAAATGACTTCGAACACAGAAAACAATGATTTCAACTCATTTATTGATGCAAATTGAAATGTGTACAATTTCCAAAATCTTGGCAAATCTACCTCAAATTACTTCCAGATTCAATTCACATATGACCAGTTTTCAAATCAGTGCTAGCTAATGTATGGATGTCGACATATAGATTTAAAAATTTGAAAACAAGGCAAAAAGGCAATGATTATGGTTTGGTACTCTATCACCCTGCTTACGTGATAAACTGCTCCTTTAAAACTGATTGGATGGCTAGCTACCTTTTCTCCAGCTTGACAGTGTACTTTATCCACATGGCAATGGCCTTTAACCTTTCTTTATTGTTTTCTTTGGATGGGCCAATTTCAGAGAACTAGCGACTGAAGGTTCTCACTTATTTGCTGAGTGAAAAGATATCCCTAGATCATATTTAGAGAATTAGCGACTGAAGGCTTCACTTATTTGCTGAGTCAAATTCTTAATTCTTCCTCCATCTAGCGAACCAGCAACCAAAGAAAACCTTGCCCGAGAAACTAACCATGCTCATAGTTTGGAGAATTAGCGACCAAAGGCTTCGCTTATTCACTGAATGTTTTAGTTGACTGCTAATTTATTCTGAAACTTGGCGATTAAAGGCTTCACTTGTTCGCTGAATGGAAGCCTTAATCGCATGTGTAATAGGAGAACTAGTGAATAAGCTTACTCTCTAAGTTGTTGAATTCTTTCCCAACTATTAGGATTAACAAGGCAGAAATAACAATTATGTGCAAATATAACTAATATCAGAAAATAATAAACCACACAGAATAGAACACAAGACACATAGATTTAACGTGGTTCACCCAATCCCTGGGCTACGTCCACCAACAACGAGTCCAATATTATTATTATCCAGTGATTACAACCTGATTACAATCCGTAATCCCTTACAGCCCAATTCTACCGCAAGTACTAAAATCATACATCATGAAAATCCCTAACCCTAAGCCATATTATACAATATTTTTTCCCGCTTTAGGGTTAGAATGAGTTATAAGTAGTCGGCCCAAATAACTGAAAAGTGTACAGTACTTTCCTGGATAGTACTTTCCTGATTAGTCACCACAAGCTAACACCAACTGCCTGTTTCAAACTGAGACTTCAATTCAACCGTTGATAGTGACCTCAATCGACGGCCATCACTAATTCACTGAGACTATAAGAAAATCATCTTTTGATTATGAGACTTATTGAACAAAGGGTTAAAACTTACTTGACTGCTTGATTCACCCATTCACTGAATGATTTTCATCATAACCAACCTTTTAAGAGAATGCGCGACCACTTCATTCGCTAGATCACCAAAAGATTTAGAACCCTGCCAACTTATTTTGAGATCATGCGAACAACAAGGAAAACCACTTTTGTCCAATCTTTTAAACCAAACTGTCAAAGCCACCAAACTTAGAGCACATAAAACTTATAACACAATCACTGAATTGCCAAATCAATCTATGTATGACCCAAATACTTTGAAATTAAAACATAACCGTCGATCATAAGGATAATCAATGGTCCTCACCAGATCACTAGATAATACAAGTCTTAACCGCCCTATTCTAAGAATGAGAGAAAACCACCACGCCAGGTCGCTAGAAGTTAACAAGAAACATCCAAGAAATAAGCAAAGAGGAGACTACACACTCGCTAGTTCACACAAAGGTTGAGGTAAGCATTGGACAAATTGGAGACTTAGCGACTAAAGAAAACATACAACATGGGTTTTACTCATTCACCCATTTGCTAAATAACTCAGAGACATAAAACAATACTACACGATTCAGCAAACACTAGACGGAAATGATCATGCGCGTAATCAAAACACTTAAGTGGCCAAAAAGTAACAATGAAATATAAGGATTATTGAAACTTAAGGGTTTACACAAAGAAACAAGATTTCTCAAAAGGGAAAAACCTAGGGTAAGAGTTTTCAGGCTTGGTTATAACAAAATTGATGGATTTTTGAAAACCTTAAGCCCAAAAATTAAACTTGCAGAAGGATTAAACCACGACTTGAAACTGAAAACCTCACAAAACCTGAAAAAAGCCCAACATACACAACATACAAAATGAAGAAATGAGAACATTAACAAAACATAAATCCCAAAATCAACAAAATAACAATACTGCCTAATCCCCAAATGAGGTGACTTCCTAAATAGGAACCTAAGCCAACAAGGGTTCCTTAAAAGTTTATATATGCAACCATTGGCAAACAAGGAGGGAGAGTGCAACATCATGTGGATCTCCCATAGAAGTGACTATGACTACATCCCCTCATCCCACACACACATTAGACAACATCAATATCAAAGAATAATTGGATAAGTTAGGTTAGCTCCCACAATCATAACTCCATAATATAGAACAAGCAGTGAGTCATCTTCATAAATGACATAATTATGTATATAAATAAAATGTCTTGCTAATACTTTAAATTATTTACTAACTTCTATAAGAAAATTTTGTGTTCTAAACATGAACTCATAATGTCTCATTATTTAATCAAAATAATAAAACATAGAATTCCATCATACTTAATGTAATTATCTTATTAGTCAAAATATCAGGGTACTAGGGTGGGCATTACATGTTGGGAAGTATTGTTCTTGTGGAGGAGTTTGGTGAAATGGTGTAGCTTGCTGGTAGGATTGGCCTTTTGTTTGTCCAATGTAAGTGGGGTGCATTCCTGCATTTCTGAGTGTTGGAATAGTTGCTTGGAAGATGGTGGTAGGTGATGGTTGTGTAAGATAGCTGGCGAGATAAGATGAACATTGTTGTTGTGGTGGTGGCATGGTTTGAGAAGCGGCAAGTGGCATGGATAGATAGTTAGTATACGTGGGAAAGGATGTAGTTGGTAGAGGTGGCGGTGATGGTTGTTGTATTTTGTGAGGGAATACTTCTTGTAGGTCTATGGGAATGGATATGTGTGATTGAGTTTGTATTCCTAGGGTGTGCATTTTTTCTTGGTTGAGGCCCCAAGAAGAGTCTGTTATTGATGCAGGTTACAATGTGGAGAATGTTGGGAATGCAAATCTGATGGTGGGATTCTATGATGTAGATGGTGGATTTTGGGATCGCATAAAGGGCATTCCTATTGTGAAAGAAACTTGTTGGGATTGTTTGTTGGTGTTGAAAGATGGAAGAGGAACATGTGTAGAAGCTAGCTCAATGATGGGTGGAATGAATGCTTTGGTGAAAGCTTTCTAAGAAATGGGAGGAGTTTCTTGTGTTACCCCCTAGAAGGATGGTGCTGATGTGGAAGCTTGTTGAGTGAAAGAGGGAAATGGTTGCATTTCCCTTGGGAAGAATGGTGTTGATGAGGAAGCTTGCTAAGTGAAGGAGGGAAAAAGTTGTGTTTCCCCTAAGAAGAATGGTGCTGATGAGGAGGCTTGGCTCATGAAAGGTGGAGGCACTGCTTGTGTGGTGATTTTTATGGGAGGTGGAGGTTGGTTTTGTGCAAATCTTTATGCCTGAGTCTTAGCTTGAGATGTTGCAGATGGGGGTGGTGTGCCCATGACGAAAAATGGAGTGCATTGTGTTGTTGTTTGCATTGTGGGATTTGTGGAACTGGTTTGCAAGAGATGGGGGATAGGAGAGGCTACCTGAGATATTTTTTGGCTAGGGCAATGGATTTGTTGGATGATGGGAGAATAGGCTTCTACAGAGATGTGTATGGGTTTCGAGGGACTAAAAGGTTGGAGATGTGGTGAAATGTGATTACCCTCTTGTGTGTAGTTTGCCAATATGGCATGATGATTTTGGTTTATGATTGCACTAACTATTTTTACATTCCATGTATGGCTCATGATGCTTCCATGGAAAATGAAATTGGTGTCTTGGTTAGATCCTCCCATACATTTTCGACTTGTTGTGGTTGTAGATTGTAGGTCACCATCACGTTGTTAGGATCATTAAGATGAACTAGTGGTCAAATTATGATCCATATTCTTTCTCTTCCTTTCTCATGTTATACTTTCTCTTCCTCACTTTTGTCTCACCAGGCATGAAATGCAGACCTAAAGATGAAGATGTAGTGGTGGATGGATTCAAGATGCTTCTAAGGAAATTTTATGGATGGTGGATAGGATAAGCTAATAAAAACTTAAGGATAGATGCAAGGATTTGGATGATCTTGGATGAATGAAGGGATGTTCAGATGTGGATTGGTTTAGGATCATGGGGATTTACTAAGTGTTAGAATGAGTTGCTTCTTCCTGGTGTAGGCTAAAAGTGGATAGGATTGTCAACCTAGGATAAACTATTGATCTTTGGAAGAGGGGATCCCTATTATTGCATGCCAATCTCTTGCTCGATATGATGAGGCTTAAAAAGATAAGTTTGAGCTTCCCTAGATAATGCTTAATCGAAAGGTGGAGCTAAGATGATTTTGATTTCAGGATGCAGATTCTAACAACTCAAAAGATGTGACACTGAGTGGATCAAGGATTCTAGACTTGGACTTGGATTTTGGATTGGTTTTGTTTTTGGATTTGGATTTTGGATTTGGATTCTAGATTAGGGATGGTGGAGGATGACTAAATGAGGCTATTCTAAGGAGGATGACTTAATATGCAAGGATGCAACTAAGATGATGATCTATGATGCAAGGATGTACGGGTGTCAAGACAATCTCCTAAGATTTTGAAAGAATGTGGTATTGTGATAGGCCAATCTAGTCTTTACTTTCTAGGATAAGAAAGTGGTGATTGACCTAGAAGCGGGTTACAAAATATTTGATTCTTGCATTGTAACCCATGATATCTATCTTATCCTGATATTTTACTTCTTCTTGGATCACCTTTAGGGAAGGTTGATGATTTTTTAGGTCTCTTTCTACAAATTTATTTTCTTGATAAACATGGGAGTTTGGAAACTTGGCTTTCTTGTGTTTGATTGAATTGGACATCTCTTTAAAATGATAGTGTTTGGATTGTGTTGAGAAATGCTCATGGGAAAATGATTTTTGAGAGTAATTTGGATTTCAAAGGTGTTTTGGATAAATTTGATCAAGTTTAGGCTTTCATTTTGATTTTTTATCCAATGGAAAAGGACCAAAAAACAAAAGATAATGAACAAGTGTTTTGAGAATAATCTGAGAAAAGGACAAAGCAACTTTGCAAGATACAAGCAATGGTGAAAAAGATTTTGGCAATGCTCTTTCAGAGTGTGTGTATTCAATACATATTTTGTCACTAAGCCTGAAACTTTGAAAACACCCAAAAGCAATCTTACCCTAAGGAATCTTGGTTGTGACTAAAAAACTTTTTCTCATAGACTTAGGCACATATTCAGGAGCTAATCAGAATATGACCATTACCAAGCACACAATGGCTCTAGTAATGATGTCATATTATCCGGTTCCAAGCACACAAGGATCGCACAATATGATGAGTTTCTTGGGGAGATTACTATTCTCCTTGCACAAATATTAGAAAGCCTTAGGGGATAGATTAGGTGGCCTTTGATTAATAGGTGTCTAGCTAGGTCCGTGGCATCCTCCCAATTGATTTGTACGAGTGTGACTCACTTAAGAGCCTAGTTGACCATACCAAAATAGTAGGGATATTCACCTACCTTGAGCTACCATTAACACACATCGCCTGAGCTTGAGAGGATTAAGTGAGAGTTTTCTCAACACTTTGTTTATATACCGATCGGGGAAATACCGGTTTGAGGTTGTTTTACAAAGAGGAAGCACTTTTCTCTCTAGACAGGCCTCACTAGAGTCAAGTAATTAATCCAAACCTTGATTTTTCTCCCAAATTCTATGAAGGCATGGGGAAAGGGTATGGATTTCACCTAAATCACTTATATTAATAGATTTGCAAGAAATTGAAAAAGCTCCTAAAAGCATATCATGGAGAGTTCTCTTACAAAATTTTATTTTTAAGTGTTTTCTATTCTATGACTTTTAGACACTTGTGATTAGGATGCAAGGTTTATTCTTCTTTTGAAACAGAAAGATTTTTTACGAACTTTGGACAACTTGCAAATTTTTTTATCCTTTATCACTCAAGATTAAATCTTTTATTCTTTTTAGGATCCCAAAATGAAGTGTTTGATTTTGTTTTAATTCACAATTAGGCACTCAAGATTGAATGTTTTATTTTAAAGCCCAAGTGAAATGCTTGATTTTGTTTTTTCATTCCTCTTTAGACATTCGAGATTTAGTTTTGAATTCATTTTAAACCCAAAGAAGGTGAGATGTTTTGATTTTCCTTTTTCTTTTTAAGTCACTCAAGATTGATTTTAGGGTTCCTTTTAGGACAAAAAGTAGAGGTGAAATTTTTGAGATCCTTTTTACCTTCAAGCATTAAATATTTTATGTGATTTTTTTTTAAACCCTAAAGTAAATGTGTGTTTGATTGTTCATTTCCTTTACGTATTCAAGATTAGTTTAGGATTCCTTTTAGGACCAAAACAAGATGTGAAGTGTTTTAGATTTACTTTTGAGATTCATGAAACTTAAGATCTTAGATTCATTTTAAGCCCCAAATAAAAAATGTGAAGGTTCAAGTTGTTCATTTTAGATTCTTTAGGATTGGTTTTGATTGATTTTTTAAGTTTTTAGTGAACATGTGCAGATTCTTCTAACTTAAAGGCATTCGAGATTAATGTGCGGTTTATTTTAAGCATCAATGAAAGTTTCCTTTGTTCCTTAAAAAAAATGGGGTTAGTGGGCTTTAGGTCCTTGATTTTTTTGATAAACAATGTATTCTTCAAGGATGATCTGTAAAAATGAAGTTAGATCCTGCAATTTGAAAATTAGGGACAATATGGAGCCTAAATGAACCTGAAAAACAAAAAAACTCAAGGATTGGGGATCTAAACATGCCCTCTTTTTCCTATATGAGGAAATAGGGTAGGGTATTTTGAGGTGAATACTCATACAAATCAATACCATACCCCATACAAGTATACATGGGTCACCATACAAGAAAACAAAGCTAGATGAGAAGCAGAAGGCCAAAAATGACATGTAGAAGGCCTATACAAGTTATTACATAGCATAGTACAAGAATTCAGGGGTTCCCATATGAATAAAAAATTCTAGAAGAGTTTAATCATACTAGGATTCCCATAGCGTCATACGAGATCTGAAAAAGTGTGTTTTTTAATCAAAAACTCCTAGAAATGGAGTTAAAATGCGTGATGGTTGTCCCACCGGGTGTGAAAAAATGTGGATGGTGTGGACCTAACATTATAGGAGAATACTAGGACATTAAAACATTAGTCCAAACATAGAATATAAGACATATAGTAAATACTATTCACCGAGCCACCTCAGATTGAGCCAAAATGGGAGCACCTGAGCCCCGTTTGATTTTCTCATTGGAAACGGATGTGGGTGTGCTCTCCAATCATAATGAACTCATCCCCAATGTAGATGATGGTATATCCGGATCATATACAAGCCATGGAAACCCCAAAAGTGGCACAAAACCTGGTATAGGGAACTAGTTTTGCCCCTAGGATTCCAAGGGTGCCAATGATGAAAATGAAGATTCTAAGCTATAGATAAAATGCAAGATTCATTTTACTTTAATTATGGATGAGAAATGATTTTAAAGAGATATGTAATGCTTAAAAGAAACTAGATTAATGCATTTATTATTAGGATTAACAAGACATAAATAACAGTTCCTTGCAAATATAACCAATATCAGAAAATAATAAACCACATAGAAGAGAACAAAAGAAATGAAGATTTAACATGGTTCACCCAATCCCTAGGCTACATCCACCAAACATAGAGTCCAATATTATTATTATCTAGTGATTACAACCTGATTATAATCTTCAATCCCTTACAGCTCAATATTGGTGCAAGAAGCTAATAAAATATACATCTGGAATCCCTAACCCTAAGCCATTTTATGCAACCTTTTTTCACTTTAGGGTTATAATTAGTTACATCATGTCAGCCAAAAAAATTGCAATATAAAAATTAGCCAAGAAAAGAGCCAAAAAATAAACCCAAACAAAGTGTACAGTACTTTCCTAATTAGTCACCACAAGCCAACAATCTCCCACTTGGGGACTAATCAAGATACACGGTAAGAAACCTCCCACTTGGAAATTGCTCCTATAGCAATACCATTATCATATGAGGCTCCCACTAGATTGAACCACCCTAGACTCAGTTATTCCTTTATTATGTTTAGTCTAGAAGACAAACTGAAGCTGAATAGGAGATCAACTTCTCCCTTGTTATTAGCTTTGTAATTAACATATATGTTGGATTATCATATGTATGTATCTTTTCTAGCTTTAACAATCCATACTCCAAAACTAACCAAATGAAATGGTACCACAACTATATGTGTTTTGTCTTTGAATGGATAGAAAAATTCTTAGCAAGATGAATGTCAACTGACTATCTATAAACAAATAATTGTGCATCTGTGGGTGTCCCAATTCCTCCATGAAGAATTGAAGCCATATCATCTCCTTGGCTGCCTCTATAGTAGAAACATACTCTTCCTCGGTAGTGGATAAAGCATTCACCTTTTGTAATCAAGAAACCCAACTCACTATCATCCTACCAATAGTAAATACATATCTTGTAGTACTTTGTTGGGTATCAAGATCCCCTTCCAAATAGGATTCAACATAGCCTTGTACAATAGTAGTAGATCCCCCAAAGTGTAAACACTTACTATATATACCTCTCAAATATCTGAGAATCCATGTGAATGCATTTCAATGCTCAATCTGAGGGTGATTCATATACCTGCTAACGACTCCCATTAAAAGTGCAATATCTAGTCAAGTACATAGCATATCATATATTAAACTTCCTATAGCTAAAGCATAAGTACCTTGGAAATTTTAGCCTCCTCTTCTTGTGTCTTTGGACACATCTCCTTAGTCAATTTCAAATGACTAGGCAAAGGTGTGCTGAGAACTTTGGCATTATCCATAGAGAAATGGTGCAACACCTCAATATAATCAGCCTGAGATAAAGTCAATTTCCTATTTTTCCTATCTCTACAAATTTTCATACCAAGGATTTATTTTGTTGCCCCCAAATCCTTCATAGAAAATAAATGTGCTCACTATCATTTCAATCCCTTAATGTGATCCATGTTAGACCCAGCTACAAGTATATCATCAATATATGAACATAAAATAATGTGGCTATCATCATCCAACCTCTTAAAAATAAACACAATGATCTGAATGACACCTAGTATATCCATGCTCATTCATAAAAGTGTCAAATTTAATATACCATTGTTGACGTTCTTGTTTCTAGCCATATAAAATTTTCTTCAATCTGCACACTAAGTGTTCCTTACCTTTGACCTCAAATCCCTACAGTTGTTCCATATATATTTCTTCATCCAAATCACCATGAAGAAAGGTTGTTCTAACATTAAGCTGCTCTAAATGCAAATCTTCAATTTCCACAATACTTAAAAAAGTATGAATAGAAGTCATTTTAACAACTAGATAAAATATCTCATCAAAATCAATTCCCTTTTTCTATGTAAATCCTTTTACAACTAACCTAGCTTTAAATATTTTCTTGTTGACATCCTCTTCTTTCAACCTGTAAACCCATTTATTTTGTAAAGCCCTTTTACATGCACGTAACTTCATAAATCCCAAGTTTGATTTTTTAGTAAGGAGTTCATTATGTCTACCATTGCACACTCCCACTGAATCTTTGTAACCACCTACACAGCTTCATCATAACATTCTGGTTCACCAGCATCTGTTAATAAAATAGAATACAAAGAGGGAGAAAATCTTTTCAGAGGTCTACTTAACCTTGTTGACCATCTAACATTCACTGGGGTTTGTGGTATTTGTTGTTTCTATTGTTGTGGAGCATAAGGAATTACTGGAACATCATCTTTTGGAGTATCATCCAGTACTACATAATCATTTTCTTTCTTCTCATGTTGCTGCAACATATCTTTGTACAACACTTTCTCATTGAATATGACATCCCCGCTTCTTACAATTTTATGATTTTTAAAATCCCAAAGCCTATAACTAAATTCATCAATGCTATATCCAAGAAATACATGTTTCTTTGGCTTAGCTTCCATCTTGGTTATATTTTTAGAATCTATATGTGCAAATGCTTCACAACCAAAGGTTTTGAGAAAAGAATAATCCACCTTCTTACTAGTCCATGCTTCCTTTGCAATACCATAGCCCAAAGGAGTAGAGGGACCTCTATTGATTAAACATATTTTTGTATTAACAGCCTCCACCCACATGTTTAAGGGAAACCCAGCATGCAACCTCATACTCCTTTCACGCTCCATTATTGTCATGTTCGTGTGTTCAGCCACTCCATTTTCTTGTGGAGTCCTTAGTATAGTTTTCTTCCTATGAATAACATTAGAGGAACAATAATCTTCAAATTTTGTGCTACAATACTCACTACCATTATTAGATATGAGATATTTTACCATTTTACTAGTCTTATTCTCAACCAAGCATTTCCATTTCTTAAAAGTTTGAAATAAATCCATACTTTTCTTGTTGCATCATCTATAAATGTAACATAATATAGAGAGCCACCAAGGGAAGATACCTGAGATGGTCCCCATACATCTGTATGTACAAGCTCTAATTTATCTTTTTTTTTCCTTCCTACTCTTCACAAAACTAACTCTCTTTTATTTTCCATACACACAAATTTCACAGAAAACCATATTAACACATTTTAGGTCTGGTAAAAATTTCTTTGAATGATTTTATTTCATGCCTTTTTCACAAATGTACCGAAGTCTATTGTGCCATAGTGTTCTAGCAGAATCTACAACAACGGTTTGATGTTCTTCCTACTCAACTGCAGCAACTATTCCTGAACATTTATTTTTCTCTGAAACAATTAAAGTAGAAGGAACAATATGACCTATACAAAGATATAAGGTTCCTACTTTCACACCTTTTTCTACTACGAAGGAACCTTTTGAAACCTTCCAATTTCTATCATTAAAATTAACTATGAAAATATCATCACCTAGTTTCCCTACTGAAATTCAATTCCTACTTAGCCTTGGAACATGTCTTACCTCTTGTAGTAGTCAATGATTCCCATTCTGCAACTTAATCTTCATTTTCCCCTTTCCAACAATCAGATAGGGTTCAGTATCTCCCAAATAAACTATCCTAGAATCCCCTTGGACATAATCAAGAAAATAACCTCTATGGTCCAGTGTAGCATGAAATGAAGCCCCTAAATATAAAACTCATGAATCATCAACACTTTCTAAAGAAAGAAGAAAAGCATCCTCTTAGTATTTATTACTTACCACATTTTCCTCCTTGTTGCCTTCTTGTTTGTCTCCTTTATTCTTCTAAGACCATCAATCTTTCTTCTTATGACCTGGTTTTCCATAGTACCAACAATCATTTGGTCTTTTGGATTCAGACCTCTTTCCCTTTGATTTTCCTCTTGATTTCCCACAATTTCTAGATTATTTCCTCTATCACTCATTTTGCATCTGCTTTGTGCGTTCAAGACATTTCCAGATGTAGAGCAACTTGAGATTTTCATATGAGTTTCTCACTCAGAATTACACTGATAACATCATCAAATTTTTGGGTATTAGAACAAAAAACAAAGTTACTAACAGCCATTACTAAGCTATTCCATCTTTCATGCAAAGAACACAAAATCAAGAGAGCCTTAATTTCTTCATTAAAAATAACATTTACAAAAGATAATTAACTGGTAATCGTATTAAACTTATTCAAATGATTAGTAACAGATCTACCTTCTACCATCTTCATATTAAACAAATGCTTCATGAGAAATACCTTGTTTGAAGTGGAGGGCTTTTCATACAACCTTGCTATGGTTTCATAATATTAAATGCCACTTATAATGTCAGGCACAATCGAATACTTCCAAGTGCCTTTCTATTAAGAATATCCCAATCCTCATCAGTCATTGTTGATGGTTTCTTGGATTTTCCTTCCAATGGCCGTCATAGATCCTTTTGATAGAGATAGTCCTCCATTTGCATTTTCCATAACTAAAATTTCTACCCATTAAACTTCTCAACCTTCATCTTACCCTCATCTACCATTTCTCCCACTCAACTGTGAGTCTCCCACTAAACTGTGAGACCTTCTTGCAAAGGATAACTAAAAACAACCTTTCTTTGATACCACTTGTTAGGATTAACAAGACATAAATAACAGTTACATGGAAATATAACCAATATCAGAAAATAATAAACCACACAGAAGAGAACACAAGACACAAAGATTTAACGTGGTTCACCCAATCCCTGGGCTACGTCCACCAAATAGAGAGTCCAATATTCTTATTATCTAGTGATTACAACTTGATTACAATCCACAAGCCCTTACAGCTCAATACCGCCACAAGAAGCTAATAAAACATAAATCTGAAATCCCTAACCCTAAGCCATTTTATACAACCTTTTTGCCGCTTTAGGGTTAGAATCAGTTACAACATGTCAGCCAAAAAAATAGTCGTACAAAACTTAGTCAAAAAATTAGCCGTGAAAAGAGCCCGAACCCCATGGTGAATGAAAAGTGTACAGTACTTTCCTAATCAGTCACCACAAGGCAACATTTAGGCTATGCTATGATGAGTTACAAAACTGAAAATATGAAGGAAAGCTAACAATCCTGGCATATGCTATAAAATCCTAGATATAATTGAAGATAATAACAATGCTTGTAAATGAAAGAGTGATTGCTTCTTTTGCTCATGGAAGGAGGACTATTTATAGAATCTGATGAAGGGATTGGGTTAGGAATGATGGTTAGGGTTTAGGATCAAGGGTTAGGGTTTAGGACCAAGGATTAGGGTTTACAGTCAAAGAGATAAGGATGGGCAGTAATGGGTTGAGAGACCAAGGTTTCTCACACATGTGTAAAAAACACTTAGGAAGTGTGAAGGAGACAAAGGTGGAAGGAAGGGGATGTGCTCTCATTAATAAGGTTGTAAGAGCCATTAGTGAGGGTGTAAGGGGTCATTAATGAGGGTGTTGACTTTGGGACAAAAGGGAGATGGTTAGGCTAAGAGGGTTAGGAATCATCCCTTAAGTAGGGTTAGGGAGTGATTAGGAATGAGAGGTGTTGGTTCCCAAAATGGACTTTATGCTCTAACAGGAAACCAATACATCTACAGATTTTGAGGATTGGTTAGATCCAAATATTTAGCTCTAGAGATGATTGGACCAACTATAGGGACAAGACTACCCTCTGCACTTCTGGCACTGCAAAACCAAGGAGGGTGCTCCTAATCCAATAAAAACAATACTTATCTCACTAATCACTGACTAGATTTAAATGTAATAGATGAATGATAAGAGAAACCTAAATGATGACCATTCATTCATAGATTTTTCACTATCACTAGGTGGTAATTTATTCTGCAAATCACTGTAATTCAAAGAATTTCGACAATTTTATGCTTAAAGATGGAAATATCAAAAGAACCTTTTCATACACTGATCTCTATGAGAAGAATTCCACTATCAGCCAGTGTCTTATCCATTGGGCTACACCTCCATTGCAAGACTGTTATACATGAACAAATATACTAAACTTTGAAAGATTTCTTGCCCTTTGAAATTACTAATCACCCTGTGGTAGATTTTATCAAAGGATTCCTAGATTCACACTACTTACTAGTGTATCCTTAAGCAAAACTTCAAATAATTTATGTTATATTCAAAGCTTATTTAATCTGATCCTAGATCAGAACTCAGAAATATAAACATACACACAGAGATTATCAATGCAATGAATTGGAACAATTCATAACTCAAATAGAGATACTCAAGGACAGATATAAATCTTGGATTTTATTCAAATGCTATATTATATCATGCTCACAAAATGATTTACAATGCAACCTTCTAAAAATAACTTGAACTAGAAAATATTGTTCTTCTATAGAAATAATGTCTAAAATATAGTCTATGATATCCCAGACTCAAGTAACGAATCAGTCAAATTGATCAAGTTCTCAGTCCTTTTACACTGATCCTAGTAATCCTTTTATAGAATAAGGATTGAAAACAAGCTTTGGATCCTCTTAGAAAAGACAAGAAAGGAGTTCTCACATAAGACAAAAAATGAAAATAAAAACTTTCTTGTTACAAAACTTTGAGATGGATCGTAAAGATGAGTGCCAAAATCTGGCAATAGCTTCCAAGGTCAGTTCAACATCTGTCAGGTGTTACATCCACGCTTGCTTCTTTAGGGAGTTGGGGCAACACCATCTGTTGCCTCCTCAGAGGATGTTTCTTCTTATGTTCAAATTGATTCGATCCTACACCAAATTGGACTAGAAAAACAAATTCCTCACTTCAAGACCTTTCTGGTAGTATACGACACTCTATACTTCTGAAAAAAACTACCCACTGAGCATTTAAAAATTCTCGTTTTAAATATTTCAAATTTTAGACTATAGTCTGCACATTAATTTTGATCTTTTAAAATCATTTTTATGAATAGACCTCATGGAACCCATGTGCCACATGGCACAATCTGGTTGGTCTGACAAATTACTCCTCACCACCTCACTGTCCAGCTACCATGTGTTGCCTTGTCACATGATTGCATAGCTTGAAAGAGGCTCATGAGATCATGCAACAAACTGTCAACATAGCTTCTTCATTGGCGGCAATCTCCTATAGCCTTTATTGTTAAGATAGCTAACTAGCCTCATGATTCCATGCCTTGAAAGAGGCTCATGAGATCATGCGACAAACTGTTAGCATTAACAACCCATCATAATTTTAAGGTCACTGGTGCCACTTCACTTCTTTGTCATCACTCCATGACATGTGTCACCTTGTTATTAGTTGGCTAATCCATCTGAGCATCTAATTGCAACATCACAGCCACATCATCACTTGTGTCACGTGTCGACCCATTGCATGATCACATGGGCTGAAACTGGCCCTTGCGATCATGTGACAAACCGTTAGTATTCACTCGCTGTCATCTATTCCTTAAGTCGCTAGTCCCACTTTACCTTTGTTAGTAAATACAATCCACGCTTGCAACAGTAGGCAAGTTGTCATGTAATTTCCTTCTTTCCGAGCACTGGTGTTCGCTAACATCCTCCACATCAACAAGTACTATCGACCAATCAAGAAAAACCATATGCAAAAAATTGACATTGGTCTCATTGTTTTTAACCAATGAGAAACCGCCAGTTGTGTACACCTATCCATGGTCCCACCCAAGAATTACACTGAGCTTGATGCAAGATCAACGATTAGTCGCATGATTGCATAGGTCTCTAAGATTCTATGCGATTATACAACAACCATTAAATCTTCCCTTTATTACTTTCATCTTTGAAGATTCTTTCTGACACTAGTCCCACTTTGTTTCCACAATAAGCTTTACTATAAGATCAACGGTTAGTCGCAGGATCGCATAGGTCTATAAGATTCCTTTTGACTATACGATCGCCATTAGATCTTCTTTAAAGATACCAAGCTAAATGAAAGCCGAAACATTAGAATATAAGGTATTTAGGACTTAGGATATATTATAGCCACCTGACTTAGGAAAAATTAAAACTGCTAGTCGCTGAGACTTAGGAAAACTTTACACACGTGCACTTTTGAGATTTAAGTGATTCAAAAAGGTAACGCTCAAATAGATTTAAAACAAAGTGACCTAGGGCCTTTTTTTGAAAATGGCATATACTTAGGGTTTTTCTCAGGTTTAACTCTTAATTTGGGTTCACTAGATATTGAGAAAGAATAGATAATTTTGTAGGGTTTTTATGGGTTTTTTTTTTGTAGCAAAATTATCATACTTTCCTGAACATTTATACACACTTCAAATTTATAAAAAAATTCACAAGACTCGTGTACTAAAAATTTGAAGTGCCAACAAGAGGATAGGTTTACGGGATTCTAGAAGATATCTAGGATTTGGGGATTTTAAATAAATAATTTATTTATTTAAAAGGGATTTGGTTGAGACAATTTATTAAATAATTTAATAAATTAGGAGAGATAAATATTTAAATTTGATTTAAATATTTTTGGGATTGATTCTTTCATTAAATGAATTTAATTAAAATAGGAGGGGATAGTAACAATAACAATTAATTAATTAAATTAAATAATTTATTAATTAATTAATGATGATGTCATCAGGCATTTTATTAACTAAAATATTTTTAATTAATAAGTTGGATTTTTAGGTGTCTACACATGCATTTGGATTAGATGTTATCTTATAATTTTTTTCCACTTCTATTTCTATCTTTTTTGCATTATCCCTATCTCTGATTTCTTTTGCCCTATTTAAAATTTATTTTATTTATAATCTTTGTATTTTCTTAATTAACTATTGATTTTTATTTATGATTTTAAAATTTTTAAAGATTATTTTTTATTTTCATTTTAGCAATTTGAAGATATTATTTTGTTAATTTTTATTTAAATTCAAAGAGTTTTTTATAATATTTATTTTAACTATACTAAATTTTCAATTTTAAAGCTAATGAAATTGGTTAAAGATGATTTTTATTTATTATTAAAATATTTAGAGATATTATCATTGTTAATTTTATTTTTTATATTTCTTTAATTAATATAAAAGATGATTATTTATTTATTAGTTTAGAAATTTAAAGATATTATCTTTGACAATTTTTAGTTAAATTAAAAGAGATTTTGCAATATTTTGCTTGAAATATATTAAGTTTTCAATTTTAAAGCTAATAGAATCGGTTGCAAAAATATTTTATATTCTACAATTTTAAAATTTAATATTTTTTATTGTATACAATAATTGTTATATTAAATTTGGTATTCACATTATCAATAAAGCTTGATACACACTACCTACCCTCGTTGTCGATTATGCCCGGTTCTTCAAAATCATCCTCTAGCAATGAAATTGGGTGCTTCATGTTCATTTATGCATCCACAAAGGCTTCATCTTTGGATGGAAAATCTTATACACCATAAACAAGCAATTCATCAACACCTACCATATTATTAACTTTTTTGTGAATTATCATTACTACCTCTTATATCATCCTCCATTTTCATTTTTATCCAATCAAAATGGAATTATTGGTGATTTTTGGTGTAATTAAATATTACTAATTACACTTTACTTAAGTTTACTTAGGATGATGCATTTGCATATTATTTGTCATTGAGACACCTAAGAGTTTGCATTCATTTTAGCACGTGGTTAGGAGAAATTCCACTTTAGGCAGTGATAGTTGTCATCTCATACCTCTTTGTGTGTGAGATCCACCTTTAGTGTTCTTATCACATTATCATCCTCTCATTATTGTACATGTTGCGCATACTTTGATATACAATGGAGGATGATCCACCTTTGGTGGAAATGTGATTCCACCTAGGGTGGTTGATAGCTTATAATCTCCTTATCATGTGGTCTTATTGCATTGCCTATATATTCAGGCACTCCTACTTTGTATTCATCTATGATCTATTATCCATTACAATTGATTATTATTGAGTTATTCATTTGATCATCTTGTCTCTCTTATTTGTGCTATCTCTTGAGCTTCTAGATATTGGCATTTTATTATTTTCCTTAGGAAAATTCTTACATGATATCAGAGTCATAGAAGATTCTATTACATAGTCATTAGAGAGCTCTTTGCTTCAACTTTTGGAGGGCCATGATTCAGATCCAGAGGTGCAATATCTTGTGGGAGTGTCTAGAGAAAGATTTGACATCACCATGAGTTCGGGTGGTCATTTCCATAAATTTTGACTATAAATTTTCCTACCTTGGGAAAAAGTCAAATATGAGGCAATTTTTTTTGCAAATCAGACTTTGGGCAATCTAATCTGCAATGTGGTATAGATTTTCAAAAAAAAAATTCAAATTTTTTCAAATCTGGTAATATTTTGATTTTTCAAGAAAAATTTGGAGTTTTTTTGTCAAGGTCCCCACCCCTATATTTGTCAGACAATTTACAGGCGACAAGGAATGAAGACCGAGTTGTCAAATCTTAGCCATCGTGACAGACCAGACAATCACACCCTAGCCAACCCGTAAAAATTCCAATCGACACGTGACTACAACAAACCACAAGCTCTGGCAAGAACAACCAAGCAAGCTTTCGTATTTCATTGTCTGCAGTGCTTTGGTTTTAAACAATCATAATTTCCCACACTGCATGCATGTGGGACTAATTATCCATTGAATTTCAAAACATCTTCTCGGTGATCTCATTGGGCATTTAAATAAGACCGGGTAAAAGATTGGCTCACCATCTATAATATCTGATTCACAATAATGTTGATCCCACCGAAGATAGAACTGAGCCAAGTAACTCATCATCCAAGCAACATGGAACCTAATCTTAGAGTGTCATCAGTCACATAACATGGAGCCCGAGCTCTTTGTTTATAGAATCGAGCATTGGGCATTAGAAAGACACACATATCCAAAACTCAGGTGCATGTGGGACTAAAATGTCCCACATCCACCACCCTATCAACCTACATACCACATAGGCTCCTCCAACCCATGCCAGTCCATGTGGAAATATCTGATTTGACAACTGTCCACGTGGGTACCTTCAAACCGCACAATCAACTCAATCCACACCACAGACCCTACCAACGAAGCTGTCATGCTAGCTCTACTTGCCATGTGGACTAGCCTCTACCTAGTCCACTTGAGCTGCCAGCACTACCACCAGTCAAGACACGTGGCACTACCACACAAACTACTAGCTTGAGTGATCACCATGCAAAGCAACCTATCCAATTCTCACACGTGGCAGAACATGCAATGGGTATTTTTTTTTTTTAATGTTTTTTTTTGCAATTTTTCCTATGTTAAATTTGACGCCCATCTAGACATCACAGTGGGCATTTTCTATTTAGCTTTGACAGTCATTTAGCCATCAAATTTAGCCTAGTGATTACATCATCATTTTAGTGCATTAAAATTGGCAATCATTTGACTGTCATTTTTTGGCATTTTTGCACTATTGTGACGGTTGTTTGACCGTAAAATTTAACCTTGTGTTTTTTTTATGTTAATGAGATTTGAAAATATGCAGCCCTCACAATTTGCATTTTCAGTTTTGTAGTCTGACTTTGGGAGGCCATTACTTGGTCATCTGAGCTCCAAATTGAGTGTAATTTTTTTAATTTTGGCTAGAATTTCCTAAATTTTTTAGTGGTGGTGTTATTTTCTAGTTTTGGTGCATGGATTCGATAGAAATTTCAGATTTTGGTGACTATACATGTCTAATCCCTATTTTTGCAACTTCAGAGACTCTGTTCAGGTTCATATGGACACTTTTTCAAATGCCATTTTTTTTTAGTGTATAATTTTTTGAATACTTTCCATATTTTCTATCAGATTGTAGCCTTATTTGGGCAAAAATGTCACTTTAAAATCTAGGTCATTTTTGGCCTTATATGATCATTATAATGCTTATGATCTTATTTGATTCTAAGCAATACTGATTTGAGTCTAATTTGGCCTCATTGAGGTAGTTGTAAAAATCAAAATCAGAAGTCCATTTTGGCCCATTTTGACAAGTGGCAATTGTACACGCACTACATATAAAGTGTCAAAAGCATCATTTTTTTTTTCTTTTTTTTTGGGGGGGGTCTTTGATTGAGTTAATTTGGGGCTCTCTCTCTCTCTCTCTCTCTCTCTCTCTCTCTCTCTCTCTCTCTCTCTCTCTCTCTCATTTTCTTTTAGTTTTGCATCATGGGCTCACCTAGATGTCCTTTGTTAACTTCACACAACTATGCTACATGGAAAGATAAAGTATGGAGTAAACTAATGGAAAAGGGTTTAAATGTTTATGCAAATGGTAAAATTAAAGATCCTACTAGTCCTAATGTGGATGATAATGCAAAAAATGACTAAGAAATCAAAGATAATATAGCTTTTGGAATTATAAGGAGTTGTGTTCGTGAAGATGTCTTCTTCCACATTTCTAGCTTTAAGGATTCCAAGGATGCTTCGGATAAACTTGAAGATTTCTATGGTAAGGTGGATGAGAAAAAGGGATTTACAATTGAGGATGATGTACTTGTCTTAGATCTTAGGAATTTTGACAAAATTCAAGACATTTCAACAAAGCCAATGAGTTGAGAACACTACTTAAGGATTTTGGTAATCACATGAAGGATGATAGGATAATTCATCACATCTTAAAGAGACTACCTTTAGAATATGTAGCTTTTATCTCAAGTTACAATACTCACAAGTTGACCATGGGAAGTTCCTTCACTAAGCCTTCATTTGATGCATTTGCAAAAATGTTGATGTAGGAATAGTCAAAATTGATGGATATGGATATTCTCAAGTCTGCAACGTTTATGGCATTGGTGGCTAATAATGAGAACCAAAAAAATCAAGGTGGAAAAAGTTTCAACATCAACAAGAAGAAGTGGAAGCTAAAATCACAGTCAGAGACACAACACTCTTCCTCCTCACAACAAGGAAATTATTCTTCCAATAATAAGGATAAACTTTTTTTTGCATATTTCAACAAACCAAATCATGATGAGCATCACTGCAAGATTAAGAGAATTGATGAGCTAGAAAACTTACTCAAGAAGAACAAAATCAATGTGCCAAATGCTTTCAAAGATTCATCTCCATCTACTTCAAAAGGAAAAGGGAAAGCATTTATTCCAAGTTCAATTTCTTTAGAGGATTGGATTCTTGACTCGGGTGCCACACATCATATGGGTGCTTCTAAGGGGCAATTTTCTTCATTGGAGCAATCTAAGGTATCTCACATCTTTGTAGGGAATGATACACAAGTGGAAGTTGAAGGGAAAGGACTAGTTGAGATGGAAAATGGAGAGTTCAAATATGTTCTCTATGTTCCTAACCTTAGCACCAATCTCCTTTCAATTTACCAAATCACTAACTATGGATGTGAAAATAAAGTTGAGTTCCTTCTTGATTCAGTCATGGTGTGAAATCTTAAGGAAGATTCATTGGTTGCAGTGGGTAAAGATAATCATGACACAAAGCTTTATTCTTTCTCCCACTTTTTGCCTAAGTCTCCTTCGCACTTCTTGTTGACACATACTCCATCACAAAGTGAATTATGGCATAAGCAGTTTAGACATCTTGATTTCTACTATCTTCAAAAACTTAGCTCAAAGAATATGGTCAAAGGTATACTAAAATCAACTTTTCCAAGGGTGAATGTTCAACTTGTTCAATGGTTATGCATCTTGAAGAGAATTTTGAAAAAGGAAATTCTTGGAGAGCATCAATTATTCTTGAGTTGGTTCATAGTGTTCTACTAGGCCTCTTTCCATTGACATTAGTCAACAAGGGTCGCTATGTCCTCACTTTAATTGATGACTTCCCCTGCTACACATGGATCTACTTTCTTGGTCACAAGAATGAAGTGTTTGATAATTTTCTAACCTTCAAGAGTCATGTTGAGAAACAATCAAGTAAATCCATCAAGGTTATTCATGTAGACAATGAAAGAGGATATGTGAACTAAAGACTTTGAGAATTTTGTGAACTTGAGGGCATTGATCTTTAGAATCTAGTTGCATTTAGTCCACAGTAGACAAGAGTTTCAGAAATGAAGATTAGAACTCTTAATAAAATGGAAAGTTGCATGATTGAAGCCAAGTCTCTTGATCCATCACTTGAAGTAGAAGCTATTAGTTGTGTCAATCACATCCTTAATAGATCTCCTCATAATGCCTTAGATGGAATGACACCTTTTGAGGCATGGTGTAGAAAAAAACCAACTGTGAAACACTTCAGAGTATTTGGTTGTCCAGCATGGGAAAACATATCTTCACAGAAATACAAGGCACCTCCACCAAGGCCTTGTACATTTATTGGATATGAAGATAATGTTAAGGCATATAGACTTATGGATCCTGAGACTCATGAGATCTTCATAGAGAGGAATTTTCACTTTGAGGAATGTTCACCTAGCTTATCCTCTACTCCTCTCCATACTTTAAACATTGTGAAAATTGATAGTGACATCAGTGAGAGTTATTTAGATGGTTCATCTGCATCAACTCCTACACACAAGATTACACCTTTTCTTGGTAAACTTAAGGTTGAGAATACTCCTTCATCATCATCTTCCACTAGACCTTGTTGGGTTAGATAGAATCTTGCTTCAGAAAGTTCACTTATGGGGGATCCTTCAGACATTCATAGGACAAGGTCACAACATCAGCACATTCTACATGTATGCATTGCTACAATGATAGGTACATATGATTCAGCACAACAGGGTACACCTTATCTTCTAGTTATAGCAGTAGGGGATGACTACTTTACAAACATTGTAGGTTTGTTTGTGGAGTCCTACATTGCCAATATGGGAGACATCATTGATGATATACATCTTCTCTTTGATGGGGAAGATCCTTCTTCAGTTGTTACGAGGGAACACTTTGATCCTCTTTTCCATTCTCTACATGATTAGCCTTTCAAGATTGATGTGATTATGGATCAGTATGTAAAGAAGTTTCAAGAGGTCTCTTTATCACTAGAGAAGACAATTGGTTCTTTGGGACATGTTCTACATCCATCCTTGTTTGATCCTAACTTTTTCTTTTCAGCATTTTTGGAAGGGGTATCCTTTGACATCGACACAAAGATAGTTGAGAAGTTTTCAGAACATCATATACACCTAGGTATTTGTTTCTTCCTAAGGGGAGGAACGATGTTCTATGTTCATGGAACAGCTTCTACATTCATCCTAGGGAAGCTATCACTGATGGTCATTCAACATTGAGGGGGTGCTACCTTCTCTCCCTTCTTCTACTACTTTCTTATGGGGGCAACATTTTCCTCATATGGGGTTTTTTCCTTCTCCTATTTCTCTATTGTATATACATGATTTATATCATAATGGGGGGTCCTAATTGCTCCATCCATCCATGCATCTTGTTTTCATCTCTCTTTTGAGGGGATGGTTTTTCCCATGAGGTTTTCCCTCTTTCTCCGCTTTATGAGAAATTGCATTGCATTACTCTTTCATATTATACATGGGTACCTAATATGGCCTAGTAGTTGGGACCCATCTTTCATTTTCATCTCGCATTGTGAGCTTAAGTGCATTCCCCTAAGTTGCACTTAAGGGGGGTGTTGGTGTAATTAAATATTACTAATTACACTTTACTTAAATTTACTTAAGATAATGTATTTTCATATTAGTTTTCATTGAGACACCTAGGAGTTTGCATTTTATTTTATCACATGGTTAAGAGAAATTCCACTTTAGGTGGTGATAGTTGTCATCTCATACCTCTTTGTGTGTGAGATCCACCTTTAGTGCTCTTATCACATTATCATCCTCTCATTTTTGTACATGTTGCACATACTTTGATGTACAATGGAGTATGATCCACCTTTTGTGGATATGTGATTCCACTTAGTGTGGTTGATAGCTTTTCATCTCATTATCATGTAGTGTTATTGCATTGCCTATATATTCAGGCACTCCTACTTTGTCTTCATCTATGATCTATGATCTATTATCCATTATCATTTGATCATTATTGAGATATTCATTTGATCATCTTGTCTCTCTTATTTGTGTCATCTCTTGAGCTTCTAGATCTTGGTATTTTATTCTTTTCCTTAACCAAATTCTTATAGTGATATTGAAAAATGAGTTTACAATATATATTGTAAGGGTTTCCCACACTTTTCCTCATCACAATTCACTCTTCATGCAACATAGAATTTAATGTAAGCATTATAATATAATGTAATTGTATATAAAATTATTATTTTAAACATTTTTAGGGCTCATTCATTGAACACCTCCTATCATTTTATAAGTAGGAGATATTTTCCATAGAAAGTCTAATTATGATATTGCTATCAGGATTCAACAGTGTATTTTTTTTAGTCAAACTCATTGACCCATGCTTAATGAGTAGTGCTTTAAAACAACCCATCTCTAATCAGAATAAATGAAGCACTTAGCACTAATTGCATCTACATGATACTCACAAAGGTGAAGAATCAAGACTTCCCAGAAGGTCACCCATCCTAGTACTACTCTAGCTCAAGCACGTTTTGATAGACTACAACTAATTGAATATCTTGAAGGAGAGTTTGACAACTGATTGGATATTTGAAAGATAGTGATTGATGATCACTAAGATACAAATGTATATGTGTTACATATTAAATCAATTATTTTATTCTCATTGATGTCAACTAGCTTTGACTATACTTATCATGATAGCTACAAACATCTATAGAAGGAAATAATTGTGAAGGAATGAGATATCTAAATGAAATATGGATATGGTATTCATTGGGTAACTTATTGATGAGTCTATGGCATTATGTTAGTGATTTTATTGGATTACATAATTCTATTATGGATTGAAGAGAAAAAATGTACAAGTTTATGTGGTCGGTAAATGAAGAATTTAGTATACACCGAGTTGGAATAGTGGTGCAAGGGAGAATGTAGAAAGGGGCCAAAGGCACACCCTAATCTAGATCTACCTTGCATAGATCACACATGGAAGCAATAACACACAAAAGAGAGGGAGAAGGTAGATCAACTCCTTAGATTTCTTCAAATTAATTTATACATGTCGGGCTGTAAGGCCTTACCGGTTAGGGTGAGATATTACAATTAAAGTATAATAGTCCTCCAACATGTGAGGATTCAGAAACTATCTTCCATCTTCTAACTTCTATCTTCTATCAAAAAATTGATCTCCTAAAATACAACCAAAGATTACAATATATACAAGAGGCTATCGAACAAGTCAGCCTTCAGATCCACCATTAACAGAAGGAACAGACAGATCTAGGTCCACACACTTCCCAATGATAGATACCAACATTAAATCTATGACCATAATTAATTGCAAAAGTTGGCCTCAACAAAAAACTAAAACAAACAACTCGGTAAGAAAGGATAACTGAGCGCTAGGAAAAGATAACCGAGCGCTAGGGAATTAACTGACCAACTCGGTTAATGAAGGAACCGAACAACTACTGATCCAACTCAGTCAAAGCAGGAACTGAGCAACACAAGAAAACTCAAAAAAAAATTTGGTGACACGGGATTGCTAAGGACCTGAGATGGTCCTGCATCAGACACTTGGGGTTATTTGAAATGATTCTCTAAATCATGAAGTAGGTACAACCTGAGCTGCATCCAACTCAAATTGTGAAATCCATGAACTATCTTCAATCAATCTGTTCTTCCACTTTACCAGATATTTCATATATTATTTTCCTCTTCTACTTCTGTCAATTCTTTGTTCCAAAATCTGATCAACTTCTTCTATCTGACTTCTTAGGATAATAATTTGGTACTGCTATTTCTTCATCTGATTCATGGTACTCATGCAAATTAGAAATGTTTAATATAGGTGATATATCCATGTCATTAGGTAACTCAATCTCATAAGGATTTCCACTGTCAAATTTTCTCAAAATTTTGCAAGGACCAAACTTCTTCATTTTCAGCTTCCCATATATTCCAACAGGAAATATGCCTTTCTTCAAATGAACCATTACTTCATCACCGACTGCAAAAGTCTTATGTCTTCTTGATCTATCATCTCTATCTTTGTATTTCTGATTACTTTTCTCCAACTTATATTTCACATATTCATGCAATGTCTTCATGAACTTAGCAAACTTTACTCCTTCAGCACTTCTCTTTTCTTCATTAGCATTATCCCTCAAATCTAATATACCTCTCAGTTGTATGCCATTTACAATCTCAAAAGGTGTTTTTCCAGTACTCCTATTCACTGAATTATTGTATGCAAACTCTGCTTGTGCCAACACAGAATCCCAATTACTCAGTGTGTCTCCAACTAAACATCTCAAAATATTACCCAAGCTTCTATTCACAACTTTTGTTTGTCCATCAGTATGTGGGTGAAATGTAGAACTATATTTCAACTCAGTGCCAAACTTTCTCCAAAGGGTCTTCCAAAAGTATCCAACAAATTTACTATCTCAGTCAGAGATGATACTCCTCAGTAATCCATGAAATCTAAAAATTTCCTTAAAGAAAAGATCTTCTATATGTACTGCATCTGATGTCTTTTTATAGGGTATAAAATGTGCCATCTTAGAAAATCTATCCACAACAAAAAATATAGAATCATTACCTCTTACTATCTTCAGTAAGCCAAGAATGAAATCCATATTGATATCAATCCAAGGTTTCTCAGGAACAGAAATCAGTGTAGACAATCCAGTATTCTAACTTACTCCTTTTGCAACTTGCAAATTCCATAACTTTTCACAAATTTCTGAACATCCTTATACAACTGTGGCCAAAAGTATTTCTCCTTAAGCAAATTCAATGTCTTGTCAACACCAAAATGTCCAGCCAAAACCACTACTATGTTTCTCTTTTATCAAATTAGTTCTCATTGATCCTCTCGATATACACAACTGAATACCTTTAAACAACATACCTCCCTGAATGAAATAGTCTGCACTTTCTCCACGTCTCAAAAAAATCAGGATCAAATTCATATGAATCTCTCATGTCATCAAAACCAAGAACTTCAATTTTCATCTTGATCATCAAAGATCTTCTTCTACTCAATGCATCAACAACTTGGTTAGTGACTCCACTCTTATGCTTTATCACAAATATATAACTCTACAAATATTTAACCCATTTCATATGTCTCTGATTCAACTTATTCTAACTACTCAAATACTGTAAAGCTTTATGATCGGTATACAACACAAATTCACTCAATAACAAATAATGTCTCCATTTCTTCAGGGCTTCAACAATAGCATAGAATTCTTGATCATACACAGAATATTTCCTTTTTGCATCATTCCACTTTTCACTAAAGAAATCAACAGGTGTACCTTCTTGACTCAACATAGCTCCTATTGCACTACCACTTGCATCACATTCCACTTGAAATACCTTATTGAAATCAGGCAATGCTAACACAAGTAATTCAACAACCTTCTACTTCAGAGTCTCAAAACTTTTATCAACTCCATGTGTCCACTTGAATTATCTGTTATCTCCTCTCATAGTCTCATTCATAGCATTACAAATTGAACTGAAATTCCTAATGAACTTTTGGTAAAAACTTGGCAAATCATGAAATGATCTTACCTCACTAGCATTCTCAGGTGTAGGCCAATCCAAAAATCTACAACCTTTTCAGGATCCATTTTCAAACCATCAGCTGAAATCACAAATCCCAAATACACAATCTCCTCTTGCATGAAAGAACACTTTTTAAGATTTATTAGAAACTTTTCTTCTTTCAATCTCTGTAATACTTGTTTAACATGAAAAAATGTTCTTCTCTAGTCTTACTGAATATCAAAATATCATCAAGGTATACAATCACAAATTTACCTAAGAATTCTTCAAAACTCCACTCATCAATCTCATAAAAGTACTCGGTGCATTAGTTAAACCAAAAGGCATAACTAAACACTCATACAAACCTTCTCTTGTCTTAAAAGTAGTCTTCTACTCATCACCTTCTCTGATTCTAATATGATGATATCCACTTTTCAAATCAATTTTGGTAAAATACTTTTCTCTAGTCAAACTATCCATTATGTCATCCATTCTCAATATAGGAAACCTATATTTCACTATTATCTTGTTGATTTCTCTAAAATCCGTACACATTCACCATTATCCAATCTTCTTAGGTGCCAATACAGTTGGTCTTGCACAAGGACTCAAAATTTCTTGGATCAAACCTTTCTGCAATAATTCTTAAATTTGTCAGTTCAATTCTTGATTCTCGATAGGTGTCAACTGATGTGGTGCCTTATTCAGTAACTAGCTCCAGGGATAAGATACATGCAATGATCAATGCTTCTCTTCGGTTGAAAACCATCAAGTACATTATCAAAAATGATCTCTCTGTACTCGATGAGTAACTTATCAATCTCTTCAGGGATACTATCCTCTATTTTCTTACTCAATTTGTTAGGAATTACAACAAAACATACATCATTATTTTTTAAATCCTTAACAAACTTTCTTCCTTCCATCAAGAAAACTTTCACAGATGTACAAACACTACTAATAGGTTCTTCCATCAAAGGTAAAAAGATTTGTCTTCTCCCATCTACCCAAATAGTATATTTATGCAATCTCCCATCATATATAGCATGTCTATCATATTGCCAAGGTCTACCAAATAGAATATGACAACAATCCATAGGCATGATATCACATAACACCTTATCATAGTACTTTCCAATTTTTAAATTTACATAACATTGTTCACTTACCAAGAGTGTATGCTCATCCTTGATCCATGAAATCTGATAGGGCTTCGAGTGTTCCAACCTTTTCAACTACAACTTTGTAACCATTTCCTCAAATGCCAAGTTCTCTGAGCTTCCACTATCAATTATTACCTTCCACACTTCATCAGAAAATCTACATCTGGTCTTGAACAAACTTTTCCTTACTGAATCTTCCTTATTACTTTCACTCCAAAGTGTTCTCCTTACCATCATGTTCTTTTCCTTCTCTGGTTCATTCGGTGACTCTTCTATCACCAAATCATTTCTACTACTACCGACCTTATTACTTGCACGTGTACACTCAAGTGATCTATGTCCTTCTTCTCCACAATTATAAAAATTTCCTTGGAAACCACCTCTATTATAACCACCTTGATAGTTATTGCCTCTTCTTCTAGATGAACTTTCACCTTTCCACTTGATCTTGCCTTTATCTAGATTTGTCTTTTCCAGATCAAATATACCTCTAGGGAATCTACCACCTCTACCTCTTTGTCTTTTCTTATGTCTCTTGTTCAATTTCTCCTTGGATTTCAAGGAAAATTGATAGGCTTCTTCAATGTTTTCCAACTTAACCAAACTGATTTCTTCTTGGATGGAAACTCTCAATCCATTCAAGTACCTAGCAATTCTTTCCACATCATCTTCATCATGTCTAGATCTAATATCTAATCTATAGAATTCTTCAGTATAATCTTTTACCAATCTATCTTTCTACCTCAAACTTTGCATTCTCCTTTTTAGCTTAATATGATAATCACAAGGTAAAAGCTTTCCTTTCAACTTATTTACCATCTTATTCCATACCTTGATTTTTTCTTTGCCTTTCCTCTTTCTGTTTAGCTACAGATGTTTCCACCATAAGGATGCATGACTTTTCAACTTTACACTTGTAATTTTCACCTTCTTTTCCTCAAGGACATTTTCATATTCAAAGTACTTTTCCATCTTAGTGATCTAGTCCATCAATTCATCTTAATCTAATTTTCTACTATATTCACGAGGATTGAAATGTGGTGGAGACTTCAGATTTGTCAAATCCTTCAAAAATATTTCCTCACATTGATCCATCACTAGTACAGGTTCTACATCACCTTGTTCTTCCTCAATTTCATCATCACTAACATCTTCAAGATGTCTTCCTCTACGTTGGGCTATCTCAACAACTTCTAATCTAGTAGCAAGTTTTCTCAACATGTTTTCCAATCATGTATCTGCATCTCACCTCCCATGAACCATCTTGAAACCCTCTACAATTGTAGGCCAGATCACAATTTTCTACCCTACAACAAATCAACTGAGGTTTGATAAGAAGGAACCCTCAAACCTAGATTCACAAATCTAGGTCTAGATCTAACCTCACTCTAATACCACCTAGTGCAAGGGAGGATGTAGACAAGGGAAAAAGGCACACCCTAATCCAAATCTACCTTGTAGAGATCACACGAGGAAGTAATAACACACAAAAGAGAGGGAGAAAGCAGATCAACTCCTTAGATTTCTTAAAATTTATTTATATATGTCAGGCTGTAAGGCCTTCCCGATTAGGGCCAGATATTACAATTCAATTACAATAGTCCTCCAACATGCGAGGATTCAAAAACTATCTTCCATCTTCTAACTTCTATCTTCTATCAAAAAATTGATCTCCTAAACTACAACCAAATATTACAATCTATACAAGAGACTACCAAACAAGTCGGCCTACAAATCCATCATTAATAGAAGGAATGACCAGATCTAGGTCCACACACTTCCCAATGATAGATACCAACATTAAATCCACAACCATAATTAATTGCACAAGTCAGCTTGAACAGAAAACTAAAACAAACAACTCGGTAAGCAAGGATAACCGAGTGCCAGGAAAAGATAACCAAGTGCCAGGGAATTATCCAACCAACTTGATTAATGAAGGAACCGAGCAATTACTGAGCCAACTCGGTCAAAGTAGGAACCAAGAAACATAGGAAAACTCAAACATGTTTTTGGTGACACAGGATTGCCAAGGACCCGAGATGCTCTTGCATCAAACAATGTACACCAAGTATAGTGTATACTGAGTACAATGTTAACCAAGTTAGTTATCACTGACAGATCATTGTATTGACCGAGTGAAAGAAATAAATGGAACTAATGACTATCAACTAAACATGATGAGTTGGACAATTGTGACTGATTCTAAGGTTAAAGATAATGTTTGTTATATGATCAAACATCTGACAAAATTCAAGGATGATCGAATGAAGGAGAATCAAATGTGTTACTGACAAAACTCCGAGGAAGGTTAAAGTAGAAAAATCAATGGTGAATATTAAGAGTCAAAATCTATGGCTGGAAATAAAATGGTTTATGATGTCTATAAAAGGAGATAAGAGATACAGATTAAATTTTGGAATGTGCATGAGGAGATTGCATTCATTCGAAGCTGTTCAAACAGGTTGAAGATAGAACTCCAGGAAAATTTGTGGACAACACCGAGTTTCAGAGAAAAGAATTTACTGAGCAGAATAGAATTGGAGGAAACAAAGGAATTGAATTGAGATTATTGGACAGAGTTATTTTGAACTTAGCATAGATGCAAAACAAGTTGTATTTGAATCAAATCATTATGGTTGCATTCTAACCATTGCTATAGATAAATCTCTTGATTGAGTGGACTTAATAGTCTTATTATTTCATTACAACATTCAATGAATGTTGATTATTTTCTTTTTGACCCATAGTGAATGTTTGGTCAAGGGAGAACTATTAGAGATAAATCCTCTAACTAGGTCACACCTCACAGTGTATTTTGAAACTTTTAATAGGGTTGGCTCTTAACCGATCTCACTTCAGAAGAGTGAATTATTTTGGGTTACCGGTCCCATGTGGTTTTTCCCCTAATAGGGTTTGTTCATTAAAAATCAATGTATATGGATGTGTTGAATTGTTATTTTACTTTGCTCATTACTATAACTGGATTGATCGGTAAATACAGTAGTTAATTTACTGGTATTTAGTAGATGAACAAAAAGGCACATTTGATATATTACCAAGTTGATTATTTGATTTGAAAGTTTTGATTTATACATCTGGGAGTGTTTGGGACTATAGGATAACTGGAGATAGTTGATTCACCCCCCCTCTTAGTTATCTAACAATTGGTATCAGAGCCAGAGTACCTAAAGGAAAAGTTTGAAGAACTTAAGTAAAAGATCACAAGATGTATAAGAGAGAGGTGCCAAAGTTGAACAAAGAAAAATTCTTGACATGGAAAAGCATAATGAAATTGTATCTATCAGGGATTGGTGAGTCTTCTACATACTACTTGGAAAATGAGTTTATCTTACCCACTGGACCTTTGACTCTTGATCAGATTATAGAAAGACATGAACATAATGCTATGATGATTGAGATTGTTTCTTCCTTATCAGATGTTGAATTTGAAGATGTTAAGACATGTACAACTACTAAACAAATGTGGGACAAGCTTTCACTAGTTCATGGAGGAGATGTGAATGTGTTAAGGGATAAGGCTAAGAGTCTTAGAGGAAAGTTTGATGACATGAAAATCAATGAAGGTTAGAACATATCCTAGTATAGTAACCGATTCAAGGAGGTTGTGAATTCTATCTAAGGAGCAGGAGGTATTATTGATGAAGACACTGTTGTAAGTAAAATTATAAGAACCTTGTTACCTTCCTATGCTATTAGAGTCTCTGTAATTCATGAAATGAGAAAATCTCCTGGTAATAATGTTACACTTGATAGTCTAATCATTAGATTGACTGCATTTGAGTTGAACAACTTTGATAATAGTATTGTTCCTACTATTGAATCTGCATTTATGTCATCTCTAAAAATTGGTAAATCAAGTAGCAGACATAAGATAAGAAATGAAAGTGATAGTAAAAGTGAAGAGGATGAACTTGATGAACTTGAAGCATTAATGGCTAAGAGATTACAAAAAGGTAAAGGAAGTTATAGAGGTAAACTACCTTTGGTTTGTTTTAGATGTAAAGAGATTGGTCATATTGCTGCTAGATGTCCTGACAAAAAAGAGGATGAGAAAACAAGTCAGAGATATAATGAAAAGAAGTATGACAGAAGAGATAATCAAGATCACAGAGGTAACAAATAGTATGGAAAGAGAGATAACCAAGATTACAGAGATAAAGGAAAGAACACATGCTACCTTGTTGAAGATGAAGATGAAGATACCGACACTGACACCGAGACTGATGAAGACATTGAAGTGGTATTTGTGGATTTAAAAGAAGATTCCAAAGAAGAAGAAAGGTATGTTGAAAAGGAACTTATTTCTAAAGTTAGAAAGAACAATACTCAAATCTATTAGATTTCCACAATCCATGTATATGCTAATATCAATTTCTGGATTCGATTGTGTAAAGTTTTTAACCATCAACATTTTGGATCATACTACATGATCCATCATCAGGATGCCAAAGAGCAAGAAGAACAAAAAATGTGCGATTGCAGATCTAGGGGGCAATGAAATAAAGAGGAGGGAGAAGGGAAGAGGAGAGAGAAAAGAGAGGTACAACAAAAATATAAAAAATATAAGAGGCACATAAAAAAGGCTAAACATGAAAAAAGGACTGAATAAGCCAAGTAAATTGGAGAGAAGTTCAAAACAAAAAAGGAAAACACAAACAAAAAGAGGAAACATAAAGGGAAATCAAAAAGATGGACAAATCAAAAGATAAAAGAATAGCAAAGAAAAATAAAAATAATTAAAACTAAGATAAATAACTATATATATATATATATATATATATATATATATATATATATATATATATATATATATATATATATATATATATATATATATATAGCAAAATATATTAGACTAAATATAAAAATACATAAATATATGAATATAAATATATGCATATGTGTAAGAATAATACTTGGATTATTGATAGTGGTTGTACACATCATATGACTGGTGATGAAGAGAATTTTGAATACCTTGAACATTATAATTGTGGATTTGTTAAAATGAGAAATGACACACCTTGTCTAGTGAAAAGAAAAGGGTCTATATTGTTGAAAAATAAGATCATATGTGAGAATGAATATTGGGTGAAAGGACTTAATTATAATATGTTGAGTGTAGAACAGTTAAATAATATAGGTCACCAAGTTGAATTTGAGAATAGAAAGGTGAAGATCTTGTTGGAAATTTGGCTGAGTAGGATATCAAGTTGTTGTCATTATGGCAACATATAATCAGTATGAAGATGTAGACACGGAAAATTGGCAAAAGGCTTAAATCAATCAAAAGGTGCAATCAAATCATCAAATAGCACGAAAAATCAATAAATGGAACAAAGGCAATTCAAATCAAAGGAAAATTCAATTAAATGATTAAATTGATTAAATGAAGCTTGAAAAGGGGAAAAACACTACGAAATTGATCAAATTCAATTAATGACATAGTTGTTGAAAGAAAAAATCAAAATGAACATCTTACCCTTCATGGCTAAATTTAATTACTTTAATTAATTAATAAATACTAATTTCCCTCAACAAAGCAAAAAGGAGACAAAATGGACACAAATCACTCACTTTTGTTGAGATGGTCCAGCCTTTTGAAACTATTTAAATGTTTTTCCCCTCATTTATGGACAAAGCAAAGCCAATTGACCTTACCCAAGCATGACCATGGTTATCTCACTCTACCCCCTACCCTTGGGAAAATCCTATATATTGAAAGCATTTTTGAAGCATAAATCATCCACTCCATATCTTTGAATTGCAGCAAAGCTCTAGCAATTTGCATCCACATCACTCACTTATCATTTTCCATTGCTAATTAGCTTAAATTTCTTTGATCATAGTAGATTGTTCATCAAATAGAGCTAGAATTTGATAGAATAGATCTAAATTTCTATATCATATAGCTTAATTCTCATCTTTAGAGTGTCACTAGTGAGGATCATAACTGAGAGCCTCATTTACCACTTTATTTTAGAGATCCATGAGATATTTAGATTAATTGTGCATTATTTAGATTAGTTTGCTTTGAATAGTGTAATTGTCTTTTAAATCTTGTTATTTCATGAAGGTTTAAATCACTCACACACAGAAGATCACAATATGATAGCAAGCAGTTATGATAGAGTGCAAGTAAAATTGTCTAAGTATAAGCAGCATTTTCCAATCTAACCAAAGACAGTTTTGGATAGCGATGTTGATAGAAGTAAGTTCAGTGCATGAGCACTTGAACATGGATACTTTTATGTATGTTGAAGACTCACCTCAAAGCACAAGTCTATATGGTATATACGGAATGAATTATTACAGGATTACAGAGATAGAGTTGAAGCTGACAAGACAGAGAAAAAAGTCAAAATTAGTATGATAGTTAAGGGATTTTTTTTTAATCAAAATAATAACTTAATCATATAAGGAACGACATCCTAGATGTTAACCCTTGGGTAGTGCAAGTTAGTGTGTATTTTGTAAAGTGCTTTATGTTTTGTAAAGTCAACTGTAAAAATTATTATTCTTAATAACTTGTATAAATGTAAGACATATGTAATGTGAAGATAAGTGTGTGATATATACATGTGAAAGAAATTGATGCGAAGTTGTAAATTGTAAAATTCAAGCAAGTAGACTTTGTATATGTAAGCGAAGAGATAGATCAAAATAGGAAAGCTATTCGACAGAGTGAAAGGTTATATACCCTACCCTTTTTGTAATTAGAAGTCATTGTATATTACATGTTTGGGCAGTGAGCTTATCTTGTAATCATTCTATTTGTACTACCAACTCTTAGTAGGGTTGAGGCTTCTAACAAGGCCTTAAGTCCTTTAATCAGGACAGAGACACTATATGTATGTAATAGACTCCTAAAAGGGTCAACATCCTTTACCAGCTATTTTTGATTAGTGGATCGTTGTGGGTATCATCCCCACCAAGGTTTTCCCTTGGCCAGGGTTTCCTCAAGAACAAAACATGGTGTTATGAGTTCATTTTCTTTATTGCTATGCATGCTATTTAGTTTACTCTATTTTACAAGTATCAAGTTAATTTTCTATATCCATAATTGGGAAAAAGTAAAAGTTTGTAGAATACTGATTCACCCCCCTCCCCCCCCTCTTAGTATTCCCTATTTCTAATAGATCTATGATGAAGCTGGAAAGTTGGTCAGTACTAGTGAAAAATCTAAAGGTAATTTGTTCTATCTTGAAAATGTTGAAACTTCTTGTTTGTTGGCTAAGAATAAATATGTATGGTTATGGCACAAGATGTTATGTCATGTGACTTTTGGAAAAATGGTTAAGATCGGTAAGAAAATGAGAGTTAGAGGTTTACCAAGCATATCTAAACCTGACCATATTATGTGCAAACAATGTAAAATGGGAAAGACGTCAAAATCTAGTTTTAAGAGAAAAAAATTTCATCTAATGTTATTTTGGAGTTAGTTCATATTGACTTGTGTGGTCCTATGAGAACTCAGAGTTATTATGGAGATAAATTATATTTTATGTTATTTTTTTATGACTTCTCTAGGATGATGATTGTCATATTCTTGAAATAAAATCTTGAAACTTTTAAGATGTTCAAATGGTATAAAGCTAAAGTGGAAAGATAAATTGGTAAAGAACTGAAATGCTTGAGATCAGATAGAGGTGGTGAATTTATTTCTGATGATTTCACTAATTTTTGTAATGAGCATGGAATTAAGAGACAGGTTTCTGCACCGAGGACACCCCAGCAAAATAGAATTACTGAAAGGAGGAATAGATCTATTGTGAATTGTGCTAGAACACTGATGATTGAAAAATATGTTGCACAAATGTATTGGAGAGAAGTTGTTAGTACTATTGTATGAACATTGAGATGAGTTCAACTAAAGAGAGAGTCAAACAAGACATCCTATGAACTATGGTATGGTTACACACCTAATGTGAGTTATTTCAAAATATTTGGAAGTAGATGTTGTTACAAGTAGTGGTTTTCATTGCACCAAAAGATCGATCTGTCAATGCCTGATACAACCACTAGACTTATAGAAGACACATGAGGTGGTTAAGCCATGTCATGAATCCCGAGGGGAGTGCTGACCATTTTTCCAACAATCTCCCCCTCAGCATTACCTGAGGGGATTCAAACCTGTGACCAAGCTCTGATACCACTTGTTACAAATAGTGGTTGTCATTGCACCAAAAGATCGATCTGTCAATGTCTGATACAACCACTAGACTTATAGAAGACATAGGAGGTGGTTAAGCTATGTCACAAATCCTGAGGGGAGCGCTAACCATTTTGCCATCAGATGTTACATTCTAAAAGATCATAGAAATGAGAAATTTGATTCAAAAGGTGATGAAGGAATATTCTTAAGATATTCTACTACAAGAAAAGCATGTAAATGTTGGAATAAGGCTACTAACAAAATGATTGAAATTGAAAATGTGAGAGTTGATGAATTTACTGGAAAGAATGATGAAGAAAGTAAAAAGGAACCAGAAGACTATGGTAGATTTTTTTGCATTGAGGAACATGACACTCTACCCAAACAACAATATGATGTTATCGAGCAACAAGGTAATGCTACTGAGAAATAGTCTTTACAGACTGAGAATCAGCAAATTGTTATCGATGAAGATAATGATCATGCACCGAGTGGAGAACATATTGAAGAAAAAAGAACTAAACCTATACTTTCTAGATATGTAAGAAGACATCACCCACAAGATTAGATAATTGGAGATAGGAGAGTTGGCATGATAACATGAAGTAAGTTAAGAAACAACACATGTTTGGTTTGTAAATTTGAGCCTAAAACTATTAGAGATGCACTTGAAAATGATGAATGGTTAAGGCTATGAATGAAGAGATTGATTAAATATAGAAAAACAAAACATGGACATTGTTACTGAGACCGAGAGACAAAAATGTGATTGGAACCAAATGGATATTCAGAAAAAAATTGAATAAGAACGGACATATTTCAAGGAACAAAGAAAGACTAGTATGCAAAGGTTATGCACAAGAAGAGGGAATTGACTATGGAGAAACTTTTTCACCTATTGTTAGACTTGATGGAGTTAGAATATTTCTTGCATATGCTGCTTACAAAGGATTTAAAATTTATCATATGGATGTTAAATCTATATTTTTGAATGGGATATTTGAAAAGAGGTCTACATTAAACAACATAAAGGTTTTGTTGATCCTAATCAAAGGAATATGGTATGTAAGTTACACAAAATATTATATAGACTGAAACAAGCACTGAGAGCATGGTATGAAAGACTGCATTCATATCTCATTAGTATTGGATTTTTTATAACTAGTGATAATAGCAATTTGTATTTGAAATGTGAAACTGATGATAATATTTTGATTGCTGAAATTTTTGTTGATGCTATCATATTTGGAGGACATGATAATCTATGAAAATCATTTGCTGATGAAATGAGAAAAGAATTTAAAATGTCAATATTTGGAGAGATCAGATTTTTTCTTGGTTTGTAAATTTTACAACATACTGAAGGCATATACATTACTCACTCCAAATATATCAAGGAAGTATTAAAGACATTTAGTATGGAGGATTCAAAACTAGTCAGTACACCTATGGTTATAGGATGAAAATTGACAAAGGATGACAAGTCAACCGAGGTAAATCAGACATTGTATAGATCTATGATTGACAAATTGATGTATGTTGTGTCTAGTAGACCAGATATTGTACATGCAGTTGGAATTGTAGCAAGATTTTTTGCTAATCCTAAAGAATCACAGTTGACTATTGTGAAAAGAATTTTTAGATACTTGAAAAGCATTGAAAACTATGGTTTACATATGGTATAAGAAAGAAGGCAATTTTGAACAAAAAGTTTATACTAGTGTTGATTGGGCTGGAAACATTGATGATAGAAAGAGCACTACTAGTGGAGCATTCTTTTTGGGAGAAAGATTGGTTACTTGGATAAGTAAGAAAAAAGCATGAATTTCTCAATCCATTGCAAAAGCAACAGAAGTAGAATATGTTGTTGTTGTTGTTGCTAATTGTTCGAATATTGCATGGATAAAACAACTTTTGGAAGGTATGAATGAGGAAATCATTGACCCAGTGATAATCTATTGTGATAACACAAGTGCAATAAATATTTCTCAAAATCCAGTGATGCATGTAAAGACAAAGCATATATCTATAAATTATCATTACTTGAGGGAACAAGTACAAGAAAAGCAAGTAAGATTGGAGTATGTGAAATTAAAAGAATAACTTGCTGACATATTTACTAAACCCTTACCGAAGGACACATTTGAGTACTTGAGAAGTAGACTAGGGGTCCATCCCCTTTCTAACAATCACTAAGGTGATTAGGAGGTTGCATCGACCTGTACTATATCAAAATATCAAATGATGTTGATGCATGATGTTCACATTTTGGGTTTCTTAAGGTTGTGAAAGCTGGAAGACAAACTGAAACTACATATATGTACATGCAAGGTACTTTAATTTGAACCAAACACCAAAGATATTAACTTGGCTATTGAAGAGATAATTATTTTACTTTTTGCATTTTTGTCAAAGGGAGAGAGAATATCATATAAAATACACATAAAGGGAGAGATGATTGCATGAAGTAAGGGAGAGAGAATAATAGAGAGATTAACAAAAGGGAGAGACATTGATGTTGTGAAGTGATTAAACATATTAAATGCCTAAGCTAGGGAGAGCTTACCAAGTTACATCATTTGCATACAAAGTTGTAGAATAGTTGTTTGTTATTCTATGGCATATTTCATATTGTGTTGTCATCAATGCCAAAGGGAGAGATTGATATAATAAAATCGATTGAATATCTTGAAAGAGATTTTGACAACAATTAGGATATTTAAAAGACACTGATTGATGATCACTGAGCTACAAAGGTATATGTGTTACATATTGAATCAGTTATTGTATTGTCATTGATGTCAACTAACTTTGACTATACTTATCATGATAGTTACAAATATCTATAGAAGGAAATAATGGTGAAGGAATGAGATATCTACATGAAGATGAGATGTAAAAAAAAGATATGGATTGAAGAGAAAAAATCTACAAGTTTATGTGGTTGGTAAATGAAGAATTCAGTATACACCAAGTTGGAACAATGTACATCAAGTAAGTGTAGTGTATACTAAATACAGTGTTAATCGAGTTAGTTATCACCAACGCATCATGGTATTGACTATTGGAAATTTGCTAGCAAGCCAGTACTGACTATATGTTTATCATTGATGACAACATATAGAAAGTAGCATGCTTGGAGGTTTTATACAATAAGCTTTCTATATATGTAGCATGGACATGATATCAGCATGATATCATGGGTGCAGAGGTTAACTCTTCGCACAGACAGTTATATTGCAGTTCGTGTCATCAATGTTCCTGAAAGAGTAATAGACAATGTCTTGTTTATGGTTGTCTATACAGTTATCCTACAAACATGCACCCTTGGATTTATGTTGAAGACATGTTAGTGATGTTAAGTTCATGGATGCATAGTCTGATGATGAACACAAGAGAAGTTATGTAGTTGTTATTCACCAGTAGCAGTTTCTTGTGTTTGTTCAGAAGAGCCGACAGAGATTTTATTGGTTCTTGAGTTGAGCCTATCTTGAGGATATGCACCCTTAGAGTGAAGCTTGGAGAAGTGTTATTGATGTTCAATTAAGAGTGCATGAGTTAATTCAGCTTACCGAGAAAGTTCCAGTTGTTTTGGTAGAGCCGATAGAATGTTTGTTGGAGTTTATTGTGGTTTCTCCAATATGATTTCAAGGTGGTTCTAACAAGCCGACTTGATTATATCATTTGGAGGAAATATATTTCTAGGCAGTCATTTGTGATTATTGAAGTGTGGTTCATGGTTGATTAAGAAAAGCAGAGCAGAGTGTACGAGTGGTGGAACCATCAGAAGGTCTATGTGACCAAGTAGAGTACTTGTGCTATTCATTGGAACTGATCCAGATAGTAGGTCAAAGCACAGTTCACAAAAATCTAGATATAGTGTATATCTTTTATTCAGAAGGTTGTAGCCTTCACCCATTTGAGCAGTGAGCTCTCAGATAGTGCATCCTCTCCCCTAATAGGGACAATTGTAAAAGACACCTAACAGGATCTAACCCTTGACCAGGTCTACTATACTTAATATATTGTAAAGCTACTCATAACAGGGTAAAGGATCTTCTAGCAAGGATCATTATACACTAGTATAGAATATTAGTGGGTATCAAGTCCCACCGGGGTTTTTCCCTATTTGGGTTTCCTCGTAACCAAAATATTGGTGTTGTGTTCATGTGTAATTTCATTGTGTATATGCTTTATGTTTAAGTATACTTAATTGGATAAAGAATTGAATCTTGTACATAACTGATTCAGCCCCCCCTTCTCACTTATCTCTAGGGACTATTCCTAAAAATTGGTATCAGAGCCAAGTGCCTCAAAGAGAAATTTTAATAGCTTGAGGTTGATCAGATGGCATACTTCAGGAAAGAAATTCCTAAGTTTGATGGAGAGAATTATCTTGATTGGAAGAACAAGATGGTAACCCATTTGCAGTGCATTGCTTTTGAAGTTTTTAATGTAATTGTCAAAGCAGCCAAGATTCCTACCTTAGAAGACCTTGGAAAAGATGATGCTACTGATACACAAAAGGAATTGTTTCATTATAATGCTATTTCCAAAGAAGCCCTTATCAGCCCCCTATCTGATGGTGAATTTTCAGAAGTAAAGAAGGTAGATACAACCCATAAAATTTGGAAGCACCTAGAAGACACATTTGAAGGAGATAAACAAGAAAAGGATGTGCGTAGAAAGACATGGAAGAAAAGATACAATGCATTAGAAATGTTGCTTGAAGAAAACATCAGAGCTTACAATCAGAGGATTAATGAAGCGGTTGTTCGAATCAGGAACAATGGTGGAGAGATATTAGAAGAGGACATCATGGATAAAGTAATGACTACTCTTACTCCAGAATATGAAAGCAAGATCAACATCCTTGATGAGACCACGAAGATTACATCAAATTTCAAGAGAGAAACCTTGATTAGCAAGATCTCAGCTTTTGAGATTCCAAGATTGAAGACAGAACCAAAGAATGAAATAGCTTTCAAAGCAACAGTTCATGGTAAGAAATCTACAAACACCTTTAGTAATTTTGATGATGATGAAGAAGATAAAACACTAGATGATTTTATTGCTATGGTTTCCAAAAGAGAAAAGAAAGGAAAAGGAAAATATGAAGGTCAATTACCATTTAAGTGCTTTTCATGTAATAAGATTGGTCACTTTGCATCTAAGTGTCCCACTAGAGCTAAAAAGTTCAAAAAGGATTACAAGCCTAAGTATTCTAAGGAATGCTACTATGTTGGAGATGGAGTTTCAAATGAAGAATCAGGTGAAGAAGAAATTGGATTCATTTCTATTGTAGAAAAGATGAATAGTAAGTTAGTTCCTAAAGATGAGAAAGTAAATCAAGAGCTAGCATTGATTTCACAAGCTAACATAAGGACAGACTGGATTATAGACAGTGGTTGCTCACACCACATGACAAGTGATAAAGGTAGATTTGTTCATTTGGACAAATACAATGGAGGTATGGTTAGATTTGGAGACAAAACTCCTAAACCTATAGTTGGTAGAGGAGCCATCACTCTGGATGGAGAGAATAGTATTGATGATGTTCTTTATGTTGAGGGTTTGAAACACAAGCTTCTTAGTGTTGGACAGTTACTTAGTAAAGGCTATCAATTGGAGTTCAAAGATGAAAAATGCATAATTAACAAAAAAGATGGTGTTATGATTGCATCAGGCACAAAGACAAGAGGTAATATTTTTCAGCTCAATTCAGAAGTAAGTTTTTTTGTTGCTAAAGTTGATGATAGTTGGTTGTGGCATAGAAGACTATGTCATATCAATTTTCATAACATAGTAAAGATAACCAATGTAAAGGCAGTAAGAGATCTACCTAACATAGCAAAACCAATTGATACTATATGCAGAGAATGTGTGATGGGGAAGCATGTGATAAATTCATTTAGGAGCAAGCACAATTCAATAGAGAACAAGTTAGATCTGATCCATATAGATCTATGTGGTCCCACTCAAACAAGATCATACTATGGTGAAAGGTATTTCATTTTTTTGTTGATAATTATACTAGGATGATGTGTGTTACGTTATTAAGAGATAAATTAGAAGCACTTGATAAGTTCAAAATATTCAAAGGTAAGGTTGAAAATGAATCTGGATTAAAGATAAAATGTTCAAGATTGGATAGAGGAGAATTCACCGCTGACAGATTTTATGAGTACTATGAAGAACATGGCATAAAGAGATAGTTAAGTGCAACTAGAACACCTCAGCAAAATGGAATTGTAGAGAGAATGAATAGGATCATCCTTGATACAGCGTGCACCATTATGATAGAAGGAAAAATTGCACACACTTATTAGAGAGATGCAGTCAATACAACAGTCTATACCATCAATAGAATTCAATTAAGGCCCGGCGCAAACAAAACACCTTATGGGCTATGGTTTGGTAATGTTCCCATAGTGACATACTTAAAAATCTTTGGAAGCAAGTGCTACATCAAGAGGGATGAAGCAGTAGGCAAGTTTGATGCAAGAAGTGATGAAGGTATTTTTCTTGGTTACTCTACTAAAAGTAAAGCTTATAGATGTTTCAATTTAAGATTGAAAAAGATCATTGAAAGTGCTCATGTAAAGATTGATGAAAAGTTTATGATTCAAGAAAGATATCATGATTACTCACCCATGATTGAATAAGAACCTAGACCCTCTACAAGTGAGACAGTTATTGAAGAAATGTTTGACAGTATTGATTTGTTATTCAATGACCCTGAGACAAGTGAAGAAAATACTCCTAAAGCTGATGAGTTAGTATCACCCAAAGTTCCAAAGTTTACATCAAGAAATTATTCCAAGGCAGACATCATTAGAGATCAGAGCGGGAAAGTATTAACTAGATCACAAGCAAAGAACTCAGTTAACAATGAAGCGGTATGTTTACTATCTCAGATTGAACCTTTAAGTGTTGAAGATGAATGTAATAATTCAGATTAGCATGATGCTATGAAAGAAGAACTTGATCAAATTGTTAAGAATGACACTTGGAAACTGATCCCTAGACCTAGTGATAAAAATGTGATTGGAACAAAGTGGATATTCAGAAATAAGATGAATGAAGATAGTACAGTAGTAAGAAATAAAGCAAGATTAGTATGTAAAGGATATGCGCAAAGAGAAGGCATTGATTATTCAGACACATTTGCACCTGTGAGTAGATTAGAAGCTATTAAGTTGTTTTTAGCTTATGCTATAGTTAAAAACTTCAAATTTTATCAAATGGATGTCAAATCAGCATTCTTGAATGGAGACTTGAAAGAAGAAGTATACATTGAGTAGCCTGAAGGATTCACCTTATCAGACAGACCTGATATGGTATGTAGATTCAAGAAAGCCCTCTATGGACTTAAGCAAGCCCCTAGAGCATGGTATGAGAGACTAGATGGATACTTAACAAAGATTGGATTCAAGAAAGGAGTAGTAGATTGTAATCTATTCATTAGAGAGACATATGAAGGTTTGCTTCTTGTAGCTATATTTGTTGATGGCATTATCTTTGGAGGTAATGACAAACTTAGCGCTGAATTTGCCAAAGAAATCCAAAATGAGTTTTAGATGAGTATGATTGGTCCTATCAAGTACTTTTTGGGACTAAATGTGCAGCAAACAGAAAATGGAATTTTTATTAATTAATCAAAGTATGTGAAAGAGATACTGCAGAAATTCAAGATGGATGATTGCAAGCCAGTGGGAACTCCTATGATCACTGGATGCTAGCTTACAAAAGAAGATGACTCACCAACAGTAGATATAACATTGTATAAGTGTATGATTGGTAAACTCATATATCTTACTCAGACTAGACCTAATATTTGCAATGTAGTTGGCATAGTTGGAAGATTTGTAGCAGAGCCTAAGAAAAGTCACCTCATGGTATTAAAAAGAATATTCAGATACTTGCAAGGGACTATAGATTATGGTCTATGGAAGGGACTATAGATTATGGTCTATGGTATCCTAATTTAAAAAATGTTGAGCTTCATGTGTACACTGATGCAGATTGGGCAGGACATGTTGATGATAGAAAGAGTCCTTCAAGAGGAGTAGTGTTTCTTGGTGATAGGCTTGTCACTTGGACAAGAAAGAAACAAAATTGTATTTCTCAGTCAACAACAGAAGCGGAGTATGTTGCAGCAGCCTTGAATTGTTCTACAATTGTTTGGATCAAGTAGATGATAAAAGATTTTGGAATTCAGATTGATTATCCTATTTTTATTCACTGTGATAACACTAGCACTATCAATATGTCAAAGAACCATGTGATGCATGCAAAGACAAAGCACATTGAGATCAAGTATCACTTCCTAAGAGAGAAAGTGGTAGAGAAAGAAGTCAAGTTGGACTATGTGAGTACTAAAGAACAGTTGGTAGATATATTCACAAAGCCCTTGCCTAAGGATACTTTTGAGTATCTCAGGGGGAAGTTGGGAGTAATTCCCTTCCCTATTTCTGCCTAGAGAAAGAAGGAAAGGCATCAGTCATTTGGGACTGGTGGAAGGTTGACTACTCTACCTCAGGAGTAGGACCGGTGCTTACAATGAATGGCACCCTTTTCCATTGATGTCAAAGGGGGAGTATATATAGAGTCATGAAAAATAGAAGAGGAATAATATACTAAGGGGGAGCAGCATTCAGTTATGACAGCAGTACAGTTGAGGAAATGAAGAATATTAGAAAATATTGCAGCAGATGAAGGATTCATCTTTGGGGGATTTTTGAAGAGGAAATGGAGAATGATATAAAAGAAATATTCATTTGGGTTGGTGGTGGTTTTTCATTCCACATGTTGCCATCAATGCCAAAGGGAGATATTCTTGGAGATTTTCCAGTAGGCCAGTACTGACTGTATGTTTGTCATTAATGACAACATATGGAAAGTAGCATGCATGGAGGTCTTATACAATAAGTTTTCTATATATGTAGCATGGACATGATATCAACATGATATCATGGGCGCAAAGGTTAACTGTTAGCACAGACAGTTATATTGCAGTTGGTGTCATCAATGTTCCTGATAGAGTAACAGACAGTGTCCTATGTATGATCATCTGTAAAATTATCCTATGGACATTCGCCCTTGGATTTATGTTGAAGACATGTTAGTGATGTTAATTTCATGGATGCATAGTCTGATGATGAATGCAAGAGAAGTTATGCAGTCGTTATTTGCCAGTAGCAATTTCCAGTGTTTGTTCAGAAGAGCTGATAGAGATTTTATTGGTTCTTGAGTTGTGCCTATCTTGAGGATATGTGCCCATGGAGTTAAGCTTGGAGAAGTGTTATTGAGGTTTAGTTATGAGTGCATGAGTTAATTCAGCTTACAGAGAAAGTTTCAATTATTTTGGTAGAGCCAAAGGTGTGTAGCGTGCATCTACAATTATTTTATTAGACAGGTCCCAAAATGAGTTGCGTGCATAATAGAGCTGACATAATATTTTTTGGAGTTTATTATGGTTTCTCCAATATGATTTCAAGCTCGTTCTAATAGGTTGACTTGATTATATCATTTGGAGGAAAGATATTTATAGGTAGTCATTTGTGATTGCTAAAGTGTGGTTCATGGTTGATTAAGAAAAGCAGAGCAGAGTGTGCGAGTGGCGGAACCATCAGAAGAAGGTCTATGTGACCAAGTAGAGTACTTGTGCTATTCATTGGAACTGATCTAGATAGTAGGTCAAAGTGCAGTTCACCAAAATCTAGATATATTGTATATTTTTTATTCAGAAGGTTGTAGCCTTCACCCATTTGAGTAGTGAGCTCTCAGACAGTGTGTCCTCTCCCCTAATAGGGAATATTATAAAATAATCCTAATAGGGTCCGACCCTTGACCAGGTCTACTATACTTAATATATTGTAAAGCTACTCCTAACATGGTAAAGGATCTTCTAGCAAAGATCATTATACACTAGTAGAGAATATTAGTGGGTATCAAGTCCCACCAAGGTTTTTACCTATTTGGGTTTCCCCGTAACCTAAATATTGGTGTTGTGTTCATGTGTTCTTTCATTGTGTTTATGCTTTAAGTTTAAGTATACTTAATTGGATAAAGAATTGAATCTTGTAGATAACTGATTCACCCCCCCCGCCCCCCTCTCAGTTATCTCTTGGGACTATTCCTAGCATTGACTGAGTGAAAGAAATAAATGAAACTAATGACTTCCAACTAAAGATGATGAGTTAGACAATTGTGAATGATTTTGAGGTTAAAGATAATGTTTTTTATGATGATCAAATGGTTGACAAAATTCAAGGATGATCGGATGAAGGAGAATGAAACATGTTACTGACACAACTCTGAGGAAGGTTATGTTAAATTTGAGATCAAGAGTAAATGGCTTTTAAAATTTTCTTATATAACCTAGATATATATTATGATGATATACTTTATTACTATGATACTGAGATATGACAATATCGTTCTTTGAACAATATATTACTCTTCACTGGTGTACATAGCTTTTATTTTTCTTCTCCATACTTAGCACTTGTTGATTTCGATATAGATTATTTGTCTTACAAGAATATCACTAAATTATTTTATATCAATATTGATCTACAATTGATATCTAATATGGAAACTCAATATTCAATATTGATATCAATATCAATATAATTAGTATGTTGTTTAATATGAATTGGTTGTCACTGTTACATGATGCATTACTATTCTATCGTTGTCTGTATTATATCCTAAATTCTATATTCACTAACATTTATATGGGATTGGGAGAGTAAAAGAGGTCACGTCTATGAAAGATGTGACTCTTTGAGGAGTTACACCTTTCATAGGCATGGCTCTTCATACCACCATCCACTCACATTAGCACCATTTAAGTCGATGCCTAACACTTATGGTGATTAATACCAGTTTCACTTTAATGTGTATCGACAATAAATATAGTTGATAGGTTATGAATATAAATTGATCATAATATATTAATAATTATTATTTTCATCATTAATAATAATGATAATCATTATTATTATTATATTATAGCAATAATAAAGATTACAATAAAATTATATATATATATATTATAGATATCAATAATAATAATAAACATTTAGTTATACATATAACTCACTATTATTATAACTATTTATTATTATTGATATGTGTGTGTGTGTGTGTGTATCTCACAATTTATCTATTAATGTATGATCAATATTTTATCTGATCTATGCTACAAACATCAACACTCCCTCTTAGCTAGGGAAGATAAAATGCAACTCACAATAAGTTCATAAATTGTGAGGGTTAGTTCCTAGGTGGATTGCCTCTATTGGCGATTCTATCCACAGTTCCCAAGTGGATTGCCTCCATCGACGATTCAATCCACAAGCTCATGTTTGGATTGCCTCCATCGGCAATTCTATCCACAAACTCATGAGCAATGGTGTCGATTGCCTCTATCGGCGATTCTATCCACAAGTTCCTATGTGGATTGCCTCTATCGGCAATTCTATCCACAACTCATGAGCTTCAAAGTGGATTGCCTCTATCGGCGATTCTATCCACAAGCTCTTATGTGGATTGCCTCTATCAGTGATTCTATCCACAACTCATGAGCTTCAAAGTGGATTGCCTCTATCGGCGATTCTATCCACAAGTAAGATATATCTATTACAAAAGAAAATTTATTGCAAGATCATCACCTTCCAATAACTTTAACAAATACAAGTGATAAATCATTTGGAAGTTGTCACTTCCTTATGATTTACACAGGGCCCATATAATAATAAAATAACATTAACATAAAAATCAATAATCATTACAAGTTTACCTCAAAAGTGTTTCACCTTCAATAGTGAACTCCCTCTCAATCATAAGGTATCTTGAAATTTATTTAGAAGAACATTTCTCTAAACATATATTTGAATTATTTACTTCAACAAGGGAAGCTAGCATTCTAAGTCTGTCAGGACACCATCTTGTGCCCTGACCATATTTGTCATAGCTAAAACATTGCAATGAAGAGTAGTCTCTTGGTTTCTTGAATGGTTGTTGATCATATGCCTTCTTGCCCTTTTTCCTTTTTACCATTTTGAGATTTTCAAAAATCTGATCTTGATCTTAAATCTAATCAGAATTTCCTTCAAGCAGTTAGGCTTCAGCAAAGGAACTTGGCTTTGATACCATGTTAAATTTGAGATCAAGAGTAAATGGCTTTTAAAATTTTCTTATATAACCTAGATATATATTATGATGATATACTTTATTACTATGATACTGAGATATGACAATATCATTCTTTGAACAATATATTACTATTCACTATTGTACATAGCTTTTCTTTTTCTTCTCCGTACTCAGCACTTGTTGATTTCGGTATAGATTATTTGTCTTACAAGAATATCACTAAATTCTTTTATATCAATATTGATCTACAATTGATATCTAATATGGAAACTCAATATTCAATATTGATATCAATATCAATATAATTAGATTGTTGTTTAATATGAATTGGTTGTTGCTGTTACATGCTGCATTACTGTTCTGTCGTTGTCTATATTATATCCTGAATTCAATATTCACTAACATTTATATGGGACTAGGAGAGTAAAAGAGGTCATGTCTATGAAAGATGTGACTCTCTGAGGAGTCATGCCTTTCATAGGCATGGCTCTCCATACCACCGTCCACTCACATTAGCATCGTTTAAGTCGATGCCTAACACTTACGGTGATTAATACCAGTTTCACTTTAATGTGTATCGACAGTAAATATAGTCAATAGGCTATGAATATAAATTTATCATAATATATTAATAATAATTATTATCATCATTAATAATGATGATAATCATTATTATTATTATATTATAGCAATAATAAAGATTACAATAAAATTATATATATATATTATAGATATCAATAATAATAATAAACATTTAGTTATACATATAACTCACTATTATTATAACTATTTATTATTATTATTATTATTATTATTATTATTATTATTATTATTATTATTATTATTATTATTATTATTATTATTATATATATATATATATATATATATATATATATATATATATATATATATATATATATATATATATATCTCACAATTTATCTATTAATGTATGATCAATATTTTATCTGATCTTCACTACAAACATCAACAGGTTAAAGAAAGAAAATCAACGGTAAAGATTACGAGGAAAAATCTATGGCTAGAAATAAATGGTTTATTATGTCTATAAAAGGAGACAAGAGATTCAGATTGAATTTTGGAATGTGTGTGAGGATATTGCATTCATGTGAAGCTACTCAAACAGGTTGAAGACAGAACCGAGCAAATCTGCAAACAACATCGAGTGTCAAAGAAAAGAATTTACCAAGCATCATAGAGTTGGAGGAAACAAAGGAATTGAATTGAGATTATTGGCTAGAGGTGTTTTGAGCTTAGCATAGATCTTAAAATCTGAAAAATAAGTTGTATTTGAACTAATCATTACTGTTGCATTCTAACCATTGCTATTGATAAATCTCTTAACCAAGTGAACTTAACAGTCTTATTATTTCATTATGACATTCAATAAATGTTGATTGTTTTCTAGTTGACCCCATAGTGAATGTTTGGTCAAGGGAGAACTATTAATGATAAATCCTCTAACTAGATCACACCTCATGGTATTTTTTGTAACCTTTAATAGGGTTGGCTCTTAATCGAGCTCACTTCAGAAGAGTGAACTATTTTGGGTTAGCGGTCCCAAGTGGTTTTTCCCCTAACAAGGTTTCCACATTAAAAATTAAATTTTATATGTGTATGGATGTGTTGAACTGTTATTTTACTTTACACATTACTATAACTGG